>JBBBDQ010001527.1:3917500-4517500 GCA_037127315.1 Ascarosepion bandense | reverse complement strand
GGTAAGCAAAGTTACTAATCCTGAGTTGCAGCAAAGCAGATAAGTAAATATTTGGCTCATCTGACAGCAACAATGCTTATCAAGCAGTAATTATTGCCAGACATAGCCAGATGTAATGTAATATGGGAAAATGAAGCTAACTGGATGCATCCTATAAAAAGAATAGTTAAAAAAAAACAAACAAAAAACTTTTTCAGAAAAATATTGCTGTTTTGATTTCAGTTTTAGGTAATTGATTCTCATTAATTTTTTTTTTCAGCTACTTCCAATATTTTTAATACTGCCATATTCATTTTTCAAAAGTAATACCCTGAAATACAATTTCCCAATTTTATTCAAACCCAACTATTTTAATTTAGGAAGGTTTTTTTTCTTTCTTTTTTACAATGATGCTCATCTTGTACAAGGCCAAAGAGCCAATTGATATAGAAGATTACAGATTAATAAGCACAGTTTATGGTGATATGTGGGGAAGATAATGGTTTACCCTAAACTTGTACAAGTTAAGATTGTAGATTGAGAAAACATCCTCTAGGGATTTGCTCCCACAAAGCAGCAGTTCATGGGAAGAAGCTGTTCAAGTGGAACTTATATCTCACCAATTGAATAGGAAGAGAATGAAGGTGGTTCATTATAATGTATGCAGAATGATGGGTTTTAACCATGAAGATTAGAACTGGTGGAATTTAGGAATGTAGTTCATTTGAATATTTTCCATGAAAATAGCAAAAGAGCAGTGAGAGGCTTGAAACGTTTTGTCTGTGAGGAAAGGTATTGTTGGGGTAGAAAACAATTCATCAAACACAAGGATGCGAAGATGCTTCTGGATTCTGCGAAGACTGGGCAGGTCGTGCCTACAGGGATCTGGCTCTTGTAAAGGTAAAAGATAGCAAGAAGAGTCAGGTACTTACTGGAATGGTACAGGGAAACCAGCCATTTTTCCAGTGTCTTTAGTGATTGACTGTATGTACCATTTCCACTTGAGTTCTGGCTTGTTTAAATTCATGATAAGTGAAAAACTTCAGGGCCCACTTGTGATGTGCTTGGTGGTTAGAGTAGTTGCATACTTCTCTGCCAAAATCAGAATTTCAAATACTGATTTTCAAAATAAACAGACCCCACTTAGAAAATGATTATACAATACATTGTAAAATATTATCATAAATGTCATGAGATCTAAATCATTTTTAAGTAATTTTGTTTGTGTTGCTTTTCATCATTTTTCATTTGAATTTCACATGACAAGTACTCCTGTTATTATCAAGATGACTGATATAAGAGGCTAAGATGGGAGAGTGGATGAAAGAGGTCAGAAAAGAAAAGTATGTATCATGGTCTTCAAAGTTAAATATTTAATTTCTTGGAAAAATGTTTTTTTTTTTGGTTTTTTTTTTTGGTTTTGCTTCTCAGTGAAAAATCTTAAAAGTATTGCATCACATCACATCCTATTTGATCTGATTCAGAGAAACAAACCTGCTAGATCATTATGTGGTTATGTGGATACTCGTAAGTTAAATAAGGTTCATGAGACAAACCTATCATTATATAAAGTGTCCATTCTGAATGCAGGTGATCATGGCTCTCCACAATTTTTTATCCTTTATAGCTATTTATAAAGTTTACCAGTTGAAAATTAATTGTTGTAGTTAAGTTCTAAATGCATATTTTTGTTACTACTTGCCTTTGAAATTTACAACCTGATGCAAATTATACACCTTGTATCAGCTTTGGTGCCATCACAGTAATATTATACTTAGTAGTACACAGATTGTACTTTGCTATAATTATTCTGGTATTATCAACCCGTCATTGTTATTTTTTATTGTTAAGTATCTCTTGGTTGGTATTATTTTTGTCACTATCAACCTTCATTATGTCATACAGAGTATCTTCACATTCAGGTCATGCATCTTCACAAATAGCAAAATGTTTCAAGAAAATTTTGGCATAATTTTCATTATCTTTGTGTCCCTTCTTATTTTATCAATTTAGCAATATATTTATCACTGCTATAAAGCTACACTTATCAACAAGAAATTAAATATTTATCTGAAGACATTGAAATATAAAATTAAATTATTCTTAACAGAGATACTTTTTTTTCTTTTTTGAAAGGTACAAAAACTCAAAGGATAATTTGTTTTAGGGTTCAATAGAATTTTTAAAAAATTAGAATATTAAATTCTATTTTTTTCAAAACAGATCTTTAAATCATGGAAGGTGAAGTTAACTGAAAAAAAAAAGAAAAGTTAATTGTATCAATATTGTAACATGTTCTAATGAAAGTGAGTTTGTTAATATTTCAATATTTAAACACCTAATCATTGTCAAAACTTCAGAATAAACTAATACAAGTGCAAGTTTTTGTTTGCTAAATGAGCATTTGGTTTGAAATTACTTGTTGGCAATATACATATATAGTTATATGAAAAGATCTGACTATTGATATAATCAAAATATACAAGTGATGACATACCAGAAAATTTACCTTTATAACAATGCCAAAAAGCCAGATGCAAATTAAATCAAGTTCTATTGGATAATCAGCTAAATTGAACACACAGATTAGAATTTCAAGGAATTGAGCTTATAGCAGAATTTAACTAGAAATACGGCAAGAACAATACAATTTTGTTCAAGACATTGGAAGAAGACAAGATCTTCACAAGCAGAATACTATCTGTGCAAACAGTACAAATAAAAAAAGACCTATATTTCATTGTCAAAAGCATTTGATAAGGTACAACACAAAACCCATTTGAACTGCTGGAAAAAATATTAGGATAATCTGCAATATTTAATAAGAAGAAACTGCTTGAATATGAATTGGAAACAACTTAAGTACATAAAAATAGAAAGAGGAATGAAGCAAGAAACAATTATTGCTTGTTGTGTTTCCACAGAGTCTGGATATATTCATACTACCAGTCTCAGAGTACAATAGCCAAGAGAATTAAAATGTTGGCAAAAGAATTTGGTGAGATAATATATGTTCAATTCCTGTTCAAGATAGTATGCATATACTCAGACTCAGAGGAAACAGGACTATATCAATACTTAAATGATTAACCAAGATGATATATTTCCTAGATGCTGATAGAAAAAAATGAGAACAATCTTTCCTGTAGATTGAATAAAGTATTCAGTCTGAAATTTCTTGAAGTTTATGAAGAGTAAACTGAAGAATGTCAGATGGCAAAATATGATGATCATAACAGGAGGATATGTGTGATTGAAAGTAATGTGAATAGTATCAGTTTGTTTCTTGAAATATTTTTTATGAGAAAAAAAATAACATAAATAAAAACAGCCTAGATCTGCCTTCAGAATAAATGGCAAGAAAAAAAGAGATTGACAAAGTCATGGGTCAACTGCAGTCAAGATTACAGAGTTACTGTGAACTCCATGATCTTGTCGATGGCTGCATAGCATGTGCTATGCCCGAGCAACAGTTTTTGAGTTCAGAGAATGTCATCCAAGAGATCTCAGCCGGCACTGTTATTTAATCCATAGCTAGATAAAGAAGAGAGGGATTCACTCTTTTCCAATGTGATTTGTGTGAAAGTGAATGTAATGAACTCAACTGGAATTAGGACTTAGTTTGCCAACTACTCATTCTGAGCAGTTAACAATTAACCAACCTGTACACGCATAGCAAATATTAACTGAAGAAATGAAAAGCCAGAAAGAGACCAAAAGATTCTGGGTTTTTACAAGTGTCTTAAACTGAACCTACAGAATCAGTTTTATTGTTATATTATCAATATTCAATGAGATAGCTTAATATGGCAAAGAGTAATAAGCATTTGTTACTGGGTATGTGTGTGCAACTTTAAATAGCTCAGTGTATGGATTAGTTATAACACATTTAGCATGGGAGAAAAGAAAATTAAATATAGAAAAGGCTGTGATAGGAGTGTTTTCACCCAATTGCTACAAAATCAAAACATTAACATAAAAACTTGTGTCATGTTTATAAGTAGCTTCATGAAATTGTAACTTTCATATGGATGTTATGCAAGATGCAAAACTGGATCAGAAATATCTGAACTGTATATAACTGCTTTCTCAAAAAAAAAAAAAAAAAAAATGTAACCTGTAAGACACTGCTTCTTTGAACATTGTGGACAGGTGATATAGAATCACAAAGAACTGCACCAAATAACTAAAATCACATGACTTGAGGACTTTCAACAGCAGTAACAACAAAAATGGATATCAAATGTAACTTGAAAAGAAAATAATGACAGAATCAAAATGTTCACATTATACATTATTTCAAAGAAAATTTAAGAAAGAAAGTCCCCATGAATATTTGAAAGAACAATAACAGTAGACTTAAGTCTGTTTTCCTGAAAAACTTTTATAAATTACAACTGAAAATTGCATTGACTTCTCAGTCAATGAATGTTGAATGTTTCCTTATGGGGAAATAGTTAATCGGGAATTGAATACATTTCACTCTTGGTGCCCAAAGTTTGGATGCAAGTGACATTCAAACTTCACTGTTTCTTCAAAAGTTGTGATGCTCCTAAGGAGCAGTGAACTTGGTTAATAAATACACTGGCTTTGCAATGGATTTCATTAATCTTGAGCTTAAAAAGCAGCAGCGAATAAACTGAGAGCAAGGAATGCTACAAACATATTTTCATTCTTTTCAGCTATCAACATGGCAACTATAAAAATGTTTACCTCAAACAGACAAGCCTAAAATGTTCAAGTTTAGATAAGATGGCCACACCATTTTAGCATTTCTTAGAGCTCAGATATATATTTTTATTAGGTATGTGTGAAAATTCCCAGTGCCCACCTTTTTTTAAGTAGAAACTCAATGTAGAGTAAGAAACAAGTTTTAAAGTAAATGATAATAAAAAATTAAGTATGAAGCTAGTTACCTTCAAAAATTTGCTAAAAAAAAAAAAAAAGGGAATACATTATGAAAAAATGCCAAAAACAATAAAAAAAAAAAAATTATCTTCAAAATTTTTGTTATGATTAAGAGCAATAACCAAGGGGTATTTTGATGTAAAAACTATTTTTTAATCCTTTGTACAACATTGGAAATTTTGTTTTGACAAAAATCATATAATTGTTGGATTTTAATGAATTATTCAAAAATGAAAGAAATTATTTTTGAATTTATTTTATTTTTTTTATTAGAAACTCTTTGTTATATATATATATATGTGCGCGTGTGTGTGTGTATATATATATATATATATATATATATATATACACACACACATACACAAGAAAATTTGCACTGAATCATAAAATTAAAAATTGCAATAAAATAAAGACATTTTTTAAAAAAATGTTTTTCTTTTTTTTTTTTATCAGAAAATATTTTAAAATATTGTATTAAATTTTAGCAACCAAATGGTATTATTAAATTAAAAGTGTATTAACTAATCATAAAGGGAAAAGCTTATAAAAATTCTACAATTCCTAGCATTTTAAAAAGAATTTTGATCTATTTTTATGTGTAAAAACATTGATATTTGTAAATATGGACATCCATACACAACAATATCAGAAAATAAGAGGTACTTATAATAAATTAAATATTTATTTGTCATTTTTAACATTTTCTCAACAAGTGTTTTCATAAGTAAAGTTATAAAGCCAAAGTACCTAAAATTCAATAAAATATCATATTGCTTAAAATATTTCCTTTAAATTCTTAAGATTACTGGGTAGTTAAAAAAATGATAAAAAGGTGCTCATGTTATGCTATCAAGTAATTTCTTTAAGTTCTACACCCATTACTTAAATTACCAAAATATCAGATTTTCAATAAATCACTCGTGTTGAAAAAAAATATGATTTTTAGCAATATTTTAAAAAGTAATATTTGTTTCAGTTCAGATTAATTAAACTTTAACCCAGCTAATTCTTCTCAGACAATATTCCTGAAAATTATACTTTATTTTTGAAAGTTTTTTTAATAAAGAACATTATTTTTTGTTGACATGTCATTAATTTATTAAAGAAATTTATTGATTTTTATTGATAAGTAGAAAAAAAATTCTAATCAACTTAAATTTGGTTTGAAATACACCAAAGTATCTTGTTTATTGGTAATATTAAATTTAATCTATTAACTTTGAATAAAAACTAAAATGAAAACTTCAAGAAAGATTTAAAAAAAATTTTTTTTAATACATTTTAGTCACAATTTTTGGGGGAGGAAGGTACCTACATAAAGCTGATATTTGTTATAGATTTAGATTATTTCAAACAAAATAATAAAATTTTTACTGCTTATGTTGAGTTTTATAAGTTACTGAGGTATATGCAATTATCAGTAGTTAAAGTGGAGTTGGCCAGTTGAGTTCAAATTCTAGTCTTCCGTTGCATTCAATTTCCAACTAATGTTCTTAGGTATGTTACAGAACCATCTCTTTTCCTCATTAGCTACAAGTTAAATAACAGTGTACACTGGGTACACTGGCCTTATGTGGCAGCCATTCTAAAAGAGGAATAATTTAAATTCTAATCCATTACATTACCTTTTTCAAGAAGTCATGGCAATTCTTAAAATGAAAAAAAAAATATGTAAATTGCCATGATTGTCTACATTCTGAAGGGACATAGCAGTAAAAAAATCATTTACTCTCAATATTGAAAAGTACAAAGTTGAATAAATATTCTTGTCAGAATTTTTGAGATGATTTATTATTATATATTTTGCTGTTTGAACCAGTACGCTCAACTTGATTGTTATACGCAGAATTTGACTGTTGGCCTCTTTAGCCTTCTTCAGAACCTGACTTTATACTTGGTAAATTTCTTAGAATCCTGAACTGAACACTTTATTCACTTCACATTCTCATTTGGCTTTTCATACTTAAGAGATATTTTATAGTAATAATAACAATAATATTTATAATAATAAATCAATGCAGTTTTAAGTCAGCCCAGTGAAACACACAGTTTTGAATTTGAGCCATACTTCTAGGCTGGGTTAAAGAACCCAGTTTTCCATGCTATTTAATCAACAGTTGAGGACAGAAGGACAGATGGATTTATACCTTTCCCAAGAGTATTTGCATAAAAGTGGATCTAATCAACCTGACTGGAATTGGAATTTGGCTCATCGATACAGCATCCACACACCCACAGAATATTGTATTGGTTAATATTTAACTGTTTTATTCACTTTTGTACTTCTTCCACTTTCAGTACTACCAGACCCAGGAATTGAACTCAAAATTGTCAAGGAACCTAATGTAATTTAACCTACACTTGGACATTTAAGATACATTAGCCAAAACATTGTGAGTAGAACAACCAAAATGAGTTCAAATAACAAAACATATAACAAAATATCCTGTATTATCAAAATAAAGAAGCTCAAATCCTAAACAAGAGTGTATTGTGAATTTAGTGAAATGGAGAGTTTGTTTTATTTCTTTTTAAATCAGAAGATTTTAGAACAAATAAATTTAGTGTTGTTAGTCTATAGAACTAGAAATTCTGTCATCAGTTTCTTTTCTTGTATAGGAAAAAAGTAAAACAGAAAATGGCATCCAGTAAAAAAAATTATGTATACTCGGACAACAGGAACATTTTAATAAACAATGACTAAGATTTATACTAGGATATATATCACAAAACAAAATCTGTGTGTATAAAAAAATGTTTTTATATGCAGTCTACCTAAAGAGAACAAGATGCAAATAGATATATCTAATATTTACTAAGAGAGACAATTATAAACTAGTGTAATATATCAAGGCTAAAAGGATAAAATCTAAACCTTAAGTTCTGCAATTCAATACTCTATCTTCAGAATAGTTCAATGATATAAGAAACAATATTTAATATCCTCTATAATTCCTCAGAAGTATGAAATACACTGACCATTCCTTGGAAAGAAAGGAAAAAAGTGGATTAGGTTAGGCAAGCCAAGGAGATGTTGATTAAGACTGTTGGCATTACCAATTCTTTCATAATGTATGAACGGCTGTCTGTTTGACTGTTAACAATGCTGTCACAGATGGCTGCAATGCTGATGCAACAAGGCATGTGCACTTAATATGAAGCGTATAGGAGTGGCTTGGATAGTAGCAGTCAGGTAGACAGATTTGTATTATTAATGTGCCTCCTTGAACTTGCTTGTTAAATTTGGTGTTTGTTTACAGTGGAATCAAGAATGAGGTTACACTTAGGAATTCCCCAAGTTGGTGACATGCAGATCAACAGGAGAACAAAAGAAAAAATGACAAAGAATTTAATAGAAATACCTCAAATACCATATTTCCTGGTGATGATACACTACTTCTGATTGGCTCAATTTAAGAAGAAAAGATAAACATGAAAAATATGGCTAAAGTCCATCTAACTTATTTTAAAGATTGCTTTGTGATTCATAAAAATCATTGATTTTTTTTTTTATGATAATGGACTTGTTCCTAAATAAGAGAAGCAAAGGTGATATTAAAGACCTAGAAATATGAAATATGTCATATTAAGGACCTCAATGTTAAAAGATAAAAAAAAAAAAAAATCAATGACATTTGGAAGACATTATTTCCTAGTAGTAAGCCTACAGCTTAATTCTGTAAATCTTTAAGTTTTTGGAACTCAAACATAACTGGATTTTAACTGCAGTCCAATTTAGAAGAATAAAATTTAGCAATATGTGCTTGTTTATGAGGCTTTTTTGTGTTGCTTGTTGTCCCAGCCATTTACTCAAGCTTATGAAATAGTTTTCTTGTAGTCTACTGTTTTACTCTATTCAGACTGGTGATCAAACTAGACAACCCACTCTCTCCCAGAAACTGTAACTAAGGTTTACTCAGCATAATTGATGTATAAACCAAAGTTGGGCTGGCTATGTGGGTGTTGAACAAACACAAATGTGCCTGAGCAAGCATCCGCAAACAGGGATTATCTGGCTGCTCTAGTATACAGGCATATTGGATACAAGTAGCCAGCCATATATATATATATATATATATATAATTCATCTAAATTATGCCAAAATGAAAACACTGACATGAAAACATCTTATTTTACCAGATATATTTACCAAAATGACACAAAAATATCTTAAAATACTGAAGAGTAAATTTATTCAAGAAAATCCCCATTAGCTACAACAACAGCCTCCAGATGACCGAAATCTCCAACTCTTCTGGACAGTTTCCTTGTTTAAGCAGGTAAATGCTGCCATAATTCTTGCCTTCAGTTCCTTGCTACAACAGTAGCAGAATTCATGTTATAAAACTGTATTTATAAGTTTTTATATTTTTTAACTATTGAACATAGAACAGGCTGTGATAGGAGTAATTTTACTGAACACTAAGTTGCAACAAAAACAAAACATTAACCTAAACACTCAATTCATGTTTATAGTTTCATCAGATTTAGACTTTCATATAGATAGCATTCATGGTGCCAAAGTCACTCAGAAATATCAAAACTGTCAGCTGTATAGAACTGCTTTCTCGAATCAATGATTAAAATGACTTGCAGTGACTGAAGCCTGTCAATTTTAACAAGGATCATCCTTATTCCTATCTCATGAACTGGTGTGATGGAATCACAAACAAAGAAGTGCACTACATCACTTGAGGACTTTCAGAAACAGCTAAAATGAACAGCATATGCAAATCAAAGACAAAATAACGATATAATCAAGATGTTATTCCGCACTATTGCAAGCAAAAAGTAACAAAGGAAACCACTATCAATACTGGAAGAGTAATAACAGTAGATTTAAAGAAGTTTAGTTTCCTGAAAAATTCAAAGATTTTGTAAATTTTAACAGAAAGTAGCACTAACTGCTCAGTCAATAAATGCTGAATGTTTCCTTATATTACCATTTATTACCATTTTCCTTATATTATCAATTATTGCCATATTACGATTTATTCCTACCTATTTACAGTGAGTCTAATGCATTCTACATGTTTATAAAAGATAATCCCATAATTTACCTTGAAACACAACAATTAATGTTTCATAGTGACAGAGTAGTTCTAAGAATACTAAAAGTTAATTACACACTAGAGGCAAGAAACATCAATAATTCTTCGAGTAGTAAATTAACACATGATATGAAACATTAATAAAAAGCATGTATTCAGGTTTCATTCAGTTATAACATCTTGCTCTATCCATGTTTCTGTTGCAACCTCCTTATGTCACCCAACAACAATAAACACAAAGTCAATCCTGACAATACTGAGAATTGATATAATCATTAATCATACACTATTTTGTTGTTTTTGTACAACCAATGAAAGGTAGAAAAGAACAGCCGAGAAAGGGAGAGAGAAAACATTTTTTTAACAAGGAATATTGTCTTTCATAAAACTCTTAATAATTAACCCATTGAATTTGTACAATATTTTATGGTCAGATCATAGTACTGAAAAACACATTGCAGACATTGTACTTCAATTTAAACTAGTAGTAGATATTTACGTGTATAATGCTCTGGCATTTGATCTCTGTGGTACTGATAAAGGAATAAGAACAAGTACCTCAGTTTTAAAGTTTGCAGAATTCTTTGAAGCATAGTATTAGGTATAATCTCTCATTTTCTAATCTTGAAAGATTTCAGAAGCATTTGTGTAACCTTGTGAGTGATCAACTGTTTTCCACTCTAGATTCCTTTCCCCACAGACAAAATGTTGCTAGCTTCTATCGCCATTTTTCTTCTTTGGTTCCACCACTCCAGATCTTCACAGCTAGGACCTGTCCTACTATGTACACTGGGTCAATTCATCCTCATTTCTTTCACATTCTATTGGTAAGGAGAAAGTTCCAATCAGGTAGCTTCTTCACAAAAAAAAAAAAAGATGGATTAACTTCTTTCAAATATGGATAGTGTTAGTTTTCACTGTAAAATCCCTATATATATATATATATATATATTTTTTTTTTTTTCTGAACTAGTATACCAAAAAGACTGAGGCAACCTAACCTGCAGGTTGATTAATGTTCATGGGAGCAACATTGCATAAGCCATTTTTAGCTCTTTATTTATTCTCTTAGCTGACCACCTGCAGTCACTCTCTCACTGGCGTGACGTGGCTCCCCTGTGCCTCTTCTATAAATACTTTCATGGCTTCTGCTCTGATGAACTTAAATCACTGGTGCCCCCTAGGTGTGAATTTGCATGAGATACTAGATTGGCAACTAGGTCCCACCCTTTTACAGTGAAACCGATGAAATGTAACCGCAATTTCTACTCCAACAGCTTCTTTTCTCGCACTCCCCGCCTGTGGAATTCCCTTCTGCATGCTTGCTTCTCCGAGGGCTACAACCTCCAGGAGTTTAAATGTAGGGTCAATAGACACCTCCTAACACACTAACTCACACCCATTCTCTCCAACTCTCTCCCTATGTACATCCTAACTTGTCTATCACCCTCCTTCTGACATTTCCTATACCCAATCGCTCTATGTAACCCCCTGCGCTATAGTGGCAGTGGAATGCCTTGCTTGGGGTGACATGATTAAAAAAAAAAAAAAAGAAAGAAAAGATGCTGTCCTCATATAGTGAAATTTACTCAAAATAACCTGGGATAGTTTATTGCTAGATCCCAGGATGACACAACCTAACATGCAAGTGGAATAAAGCTATTCATATGACCAATGTCATATATGCCATTTGTTGTTCTTTAGTGCTGATTGGTTCTGTTATACAAGCTGTTCTGAAATACTAATGTCCAAGGAGTGTTTATTGATAAGTGTTCAGATGTCAGGGTTCAAAAGATTGAAAACAATTCTATCCCCTTCCTACCTTTCCAAATACTCAGAGAGTATACTGAGAGGTAGATGGTAGCATATTAGTTACTTGCACAGAAAACAGAATCAGCAAACAAGAGTTCAAATCCCAGTTGAGACAGTTAACATTACTTTAGCAGTAATGCTCTACTTCTCCCAGTGTTATCCTGCTGCCAGATATCTTGAAAAATATCTCATCCCTGGCATGCCACAATATTTAAAAAAGAAGAGAGTTGGTGAGTGATCACTAGGACTATTTCTCCAGACCCTATCTCTTTCGTAAGGGAGGGCGATGGTTAATCCCTAACATTGTGGAAAAGGGAAATGCTGAAAGGACTGGTCTATTTATGGCCTTTGGTCATATGTATGTGTAGGACTTGCACTTTAAACTTGACCTTGTTCCATATCAAATTTGAATAGGTGTACGGTAAATGCTGTTTACACATTCAACATTTATAATTTTGCTATTGTATTTTAGATCAGAGTATGTACACCAAATTTCACTTCAGAGCTAGAAATAGTTACATTTTCTGTCCAAGAAATCTACATGATGAATGAGAAAGAACTGATGAAAGTGAAAACGAGAAGATGAAAGGGGAAAACTAAAATGTGAATGAGAAAAGGTAAGGGAAAAGAGGGCATGAAGGAAGAGATGTAGGTAGTAAGAGAGCTAGAGAAAAGAGGAAAGTAAAGATAAAAGGTGAAGAAGGAAAAAAGGTTGTGAAAGAAGAAAAGTAGGTGGGAAGAAAACTTAAGAAAAATGTGAAGAAAACCAAGTGGAAGAAAAAATAAAATTACATACATATAAGAGCAGAAGAAACCCTGATGAGTGAAGACATCACAATAATGCCTTCACAAAACTTCAAAGTCAGCATAATGCTGTTCTGTTAAGTGACACACACTTCTCCACATTAATTCTATTAATGCTTTATCTCTATACTGACCAATATGTGACAAAAAAAAAAAAACTGCTTGTCAAAAATGTATTTTTACCAGTAAACCACTAAAAAAACAACAACAAAAAAAAACAAACAAACAGTAATCTTAGCACTAAGCATCATCACAATTTAACACACACATCATATATATATCAGAGAGAGAGAGAGAGTCTCGTCATCCGAAGGGTATGGGGATCAAGCAGCTCAGTCCTTAGAATTGAACAGCCATATCTGATTTGATTATAGTGGTGAAGATTTGTTTGGGCAGCATCAACCACACTATTTGGAAGAACTTTTTGGTACCCATATTTATTTTATTTTTTCTTCATAAAAACCAATATTATCTGACTTTTTAAATCATATGTCATTTCAGAATATAGGCGATCATGGTTCTCCACAGAATTCTGTTCTTTATTATCTGTGAATTGGCAGAAATTCTTCAGAAAGATAGTGGAATGGTTTTCTGCTGCCCTCTTTGAATTCAAAGTTGTTCTTCACTTAGTCTGGCTGCTACCCAAGACTAGAGAGCCCAGTCTACTCTACTATTTAAACCATAGATGATGCAAGAAGAAATGTGTTCATGCTTTTTCAAAATCTGAAAGCAACAAGGTTGGAACTAGAATTTATCTTGCCGACCCCAGTTTCTATGTTGGGATAAATAAACTATCTTTTAAAAAAAAAAATCTAGTTCCATATGAACGCTACTAACCCTAAATTTAGTTGCCCATCAACCATTTTTTTTTCTTTTTGCATGAAGTCAGTAATTTTAGGGGTACCTGGTTTCAATACCTCTGATTATGATTTACTGTTTTGGTTATTTTGAGGTTTCATAGCAGTACACAATCAAACAGCGGTAAAATCTCTTTGGACAAATGATAAAATGTGAAAGATTAACAAACAATTCCCAGGAATGAGAAAATGGAGGAAGTTCCCAGAAAGCATTAACAGGAAAAAAAGAAAAAAAAAAACAGAACATAGAGGCATTTACTTGGGTGGTCCCATTTATTTATGATTAGGTAGATAGTAAAACAAAGTTATCCAAGTAAACGTATAGCCGTACAATCACAATAACAACAACATGTATAAAATATTGCAAACTGTGTTTATACAGGAATGGAGATGCTGACTTGAGAAGATTGGATTAAAAACACCTGCTTATAAATTTTATTGGCACTCAGATGAAGCAGATTAACATGAAAAAAGATAGGTCAGTCAATCCAATTAAATAAAGTGAACATTTACTATTACAAGTTAATATTTCTATGATTTAGTTTCCAGTGCATTGCTGAGCTGATCAAGTTAACACGTTTGCCTAGTGACCAAATGTCTTATTTAAATAAAAAGCTGATATCAAAGTTAATTTTTTCAGACCCTAAGGCCCTCCATCAAAAGTGATCAAACAATCTAGATATTAATATATACATATGCATGGCTTTGCGCTTGCTTAACTTATTACTACCATGTATTAGCTCTAGATATCAAAAACATATCTCCTTTTTTTTTTCTTTTAATATTATCCACAATGAAGTTTTGAAAACATGCCACATGCTTGTGGAGCGTGTTCAGAAAGTCCTGCCACTCACCTGTGGGGCGAGTTTTCAAAGTCCCATCACTTGCTCAGGGCACATGTTTTCAAAGCTTCACCACTTGTTCATGTTTTTAAGGACTTACCACTCATTTGTGAGGCATGTTCTCAAAGCCTTACCACTTGCTCATGTGGCCTATTATCAAACCTTTGCCTCTTGCTTTAGAGGACTTAATTAAAAAAAAAAAAAATTCTTGTCATTCTTAAGAAAACTTTAGAATCTAGTTATCTTTTATATCAGAAAATTTTACTTTCTTTAGAAAGGATGGCTTTGAAAATTTAACACTCACAGAATATACAGAGTGCAAGAGGGATAGAGAGAAATAATCCCCAAAAAATTTATGTACATGGGTGGCAGAGCAGGGACTGAAAGATATGGTAAAGGAAAAAATGTTGCTTAGAGTTAAAAAGGACAAAAAGTTGTGGAGAGCAATGATTACTTATATCGTGGAGAAACACTGCACATATGAAGACTAAGTTATTTTTATTTTCTGTAAATATTACATATCAAACTTTAAGAAAAATTAGAAAAGATTCTTGCTTTATTGGATTTTTACATTGTATATGCCATTGTTAGAGAATTATAAAAAGGCACATGTATTCATGCCAGACTTATCTAAGCTCAGTAAATATGCATATTTGGTTTAAGATATAGTGTTACTGGTAAACAAAACTATCTAATGATAATGCATATTGTGAGCAGTGAAAAGAAAAAAATCCCCTAATGTAGAGACAATATGATTAAGAAGATAAAAGTGATATCTTCATGCAACATACATTTGACCTCTGATCTTTGTCTTCTGCAAGCTTCATTATTCTTGGGGTTCAACTTCATTTTTAATATTAAAAACAATCATTCTATTTCTAGCCTTTATCAGATACATAATGTGACTTTAATTTTCATGGGCAGGAAGGAAAACTAGCTTACCTTTTTAATATGTTTTTCCAAACCAGATAATACTGAAATTTAAAAAAGAAAAAAATGTTACATGAATTTATTAAAACTTATTTGATATAAAGATTAAAAAAAAAAAATCAAATTGATGAATAACTTCAATCTCAAATTGAATTATTTGATAAATCTCACATCACCATACATGACCTGAACCATTTTTTCTCCTTTAGCACCTTGGTTTCAAGAATTTAAGCACAGTACTACATTGGTAGCTAGATCTCATCATTTTAAAGTTGAAATTTCTAGTTGTTACCATAAAGTTCTAAGACAAGTTTCTAACCCTCTTGCTTTCCAGTCAACTCTGACCTTCAAAAATTTAAATGCAACATCAATTGTTTTCTTTTATCTTCTTAATTATTGTTTTTTTTTTAAATTCTCTCCCTTTAATGTTATTGTTTTCTCAGATTCTATCACACTCAGTAACATATTGCATCTTAGTGGCTAGTCTTGCTTAGGGTGAAATGATTAAAAAAAATTTACAAGGGTTGTGCTGAAAGTAATACATGTTTTCCCACTTCACAAGTACTATCAATTAAAATGTAATGCTTTTATACCATCATATAGAGCAGCACTCATCAAACACACTTTGCCATTACATTATAAGTATTTTTAGGGATGTTGTTATTCAGAAATTTTACAGAGACTTATGAAGAACATTATTTGAAATAGAATGTAAATTTAGATAAGCTTTGAAAGTAAGAACAAAAAACTAATGGCTCTGAATTATTTTTAAGATTTTTACAGAAGCACAATTTTTATAATGAGAAACTTGAGCAATTTCAATACCCCCACTCCCAGAAAATAATACCGACATCTCTTGCATTCTGCTGAAATTTGGTATATTGGTATATTCTGTGCCCAAAAGATGATTTTTGAAGCTTTAACTCAATCTGAATAACAGCTAAAAAGTTATGGTTATTTCAATCTTAAGGTCCAGCCATAAGTGGCTGTTCCACTCAATTTTGAAATCTCCCTAACATTTTGTTTCTATTTGATCTGGCCATGCCAAATGTAGATATATTTTGAATTTGAATGAACTCAACTTTGAAAAATTATTTGAATTTTTCTTTTTTGGAGATCAAAAACAAAAATTAATTAATTGTGCTCTTAATCTCTATTCTTTGAATTTCTTAAGCCAACTACAGCAGTCAACTATCACAAATAAATATATATATATATATATTTTTTTTTTCATCCAAAAGGATAATCAGGTAGGTAAATGCCAAAAACCTGATCCTAATTAATATTAATTTCAATATCAAAATTGATCAAGGTGGAGGGCCCAATGCAAATATTATATTCTAATTACAGTATGTGTGCATGTGCTTGTAGTAATGGATTCTTTTGAGATCTACCCTTAAAGTTAATATTTCTAATTTTAAATTTAAGATTTATATTTAAATTTGTATATTCAATTTTTTCTATAAAATTTGTCCCAGTCATTATTTATTTAAACTAAAATCTCTTTGGTAAATTTTTCAATGTTTTGTTTTTTCAACACTGATGGTAGCAGTTTTCTTTTGTTCCTATGGGAATAACTTTTTCTTAGCTTACTTCCCAGTCAACCACCCCTTCCCCACTTTTTTCCTTTTTTTCCCCTTTCATTCTCCCTACCACTTCTATTTCCCTGACATGGCTAAATTTAAATTTTTAAACTCCCTCAGGGGGAGGGGATGTCTTCTAACATGAGATATAGGTATCTGTCTGCTTCCCTGCTTACTTCCTTAAATTCAAAATTTATTAATCCCACCCCATTTTATTTTCCTGTGGATGGATGTTGTTTTTTTTTTGACTTCTACATAATATATAAAATCTTTTGTCATTTGAATTTGATTAAAATAAAATTTTTGTTTCATCTTTGCTGAAGAAGTGAGGAAGTCCTCGTAGAAATGGCTATTCAACAGATTTAAACATTGAAATTTTGTTTTATATATATATATATATATATATATATATATAGTTTATTTGGGCAGCAGCAATCCCTCTTTTAAACATGTTTTGTTAAAGACAACTGACAAGATACTGCGATTAAGCTTTTTATTTAATTTTTTGTATAACTGAGCGTTTTCAGTGATTTTTTTTACCATTATCAAGAGCAATTTTTATTTTTTATGTAAGTGTCTGAAGTTATAGGAATGTTTTATTTTCCAAACACAGCACATTGTGGTTGTTCTTGTAGTTAATATTATTGAGTGTTGGTTTTTCGTTTTTATTTTTAGAGCATCCATTATTTTTAATCTTTTTACATACGGGTGAGGCTATTGTACTTGTATTTTCTACTAGTATTTTCTGGATGGAGTTTGGTTGGTTTCCATGTGTATGTTTAAATGAATCCTAATTGCTCTTGATAAGGGCTAAAAGAATCACCCTACTGTGGAATATCATCATCATACTACCAGCTGTCAAACGCAATGCAACTGTACTGATGGACAAAATAGAATATATAGAAAAACTGGAAGACCTCAGTAGAAATAGTAGCTATAGTAAAATAAAGAAAGATTCAATAATGAAAACAATAAAAACTGTTGTACATCCTAATCAAGAACAAGGCCCACTTCTCACCTAAGACATACAGGTAGTTGTCATAACATTAGAGCAAGCTACCTTAGATATATGGTCTTCCCAAAATTCACAAGGATTCACAGACATCCATATACTGCAAACCAACATTCACCGAACAATATCTCAAATTCAATTTCCACCACTCTTTATAGTATAAAGAAAGAGACCATTCACTGCCCACAACATCAAGCAAAAGTTATGTGGTGACCCACAAGCAAGAAATGGTCAGTATAAGCAGTACCCTACAACATAACAACTAACCTGGGTACATAACAGCAGCTCTGACAAACTAGGATAGAAGGGTGCAAGAGGATAACAATACTCAGAAAAAAACCCCAGTCTTCCCCACATAGGGTGAAGGGATTACTGGAAAACATACAGAAGATCTGGAGTCCATATAACATCAGGACAATCTTCAAAAGTGATTAAATTTGAAGGAGACTGGTTAGAAGGTGTGGTATTCAAATGTGAGAGTCATCAGCAAAGGTTTCGACATTCTTAAAAACAAATACTGACAAAAAAAGACAACCTTCATGATGATTGCAATGCCCGTAACCATTAAAACAAAGAAATTAAAAAATTATTGTTAAAGGCCCCAGCAGAACAAAAACTGATGGACACTTTGAAAGATCGTTAAAGTTCCCAGAAATGCTTGTGGGATAAACTAAATTAAGTTTTTTTTTATTCAGCTATTAGGTGGGTGCACCTTTTTTTTAAAAAGAGTAATTTCTTCCTTTTTTTTTTCAACATCTTTTGTATAATCTTCAAGGTTTTTCTTTCATGAGCTGAAAAATTGTATTGTAAATCCTTTTCAGATCCAATAATTTATATAATTTTGTTATGTTATCTTACCTTGCTCATAAAAGGTGCATGAAAAAGTTTTGTACAAGGTTCTTAAAAATTGTACTTTGCTTCTTGTTTGTGTAATAAATGTTTGCATCTTTCAAATGTTATTTAGTAGTTTAGGGTCTTGTTTGTTATTATATACACCTTTAATATTCAGTTTGAGAGAGGTGAGGTTCTTTCTTCTCCCATTCCCTCTTAAGGAAAAAAAAAATTATTTTTGATTTTGCGAATATTTAAATGCACACATCATTATATATACTCATAGGAAGTTTCTTTTACAAGAAATAAATTAAAAACCATTAGTATATACTCAAGCTAGTGTTCTCATCATAGTTGTTTTAGATGGTAACTTTCTGAATCAGATAGTACAATAAATGTAGATACTTGTTCAGGAGAAGAGACAACTTTTTTTTTATTATGTAATGACACTTTCAACACCAAGGTGCTATATCATGTTATATACATATAAATATTTAGAGCTATATTTTCATAAGAATTTGAATATTGTGTCAGGTTGAATTCTTTATAATTTTGTTAGCCATGTTTAAGGTTTTATTTATTTTTTTGTTTAACAGTCTTGGTTATTTGAGGGAAGGCTTTTCAATTTCCATTGGCTGCAGTTCCCAAGGAGACAAGTGTAGATCACAAGGTTGAATTAACTGATCTGAGAGATTGTCTCAGCATGGACAGTGAAATGAGAACAATCTACTTGTAGCTAGAAAAGAACAAAGGATTTAGTTTGAAATTTCCAGAACTTTACCAACTACCAAATTTGCAACAGCAGATTGAGAATACAAAGGCTGAAATGTAACTATAACAACTAAGACAAGAACATTAGCCAGAGTAGATAACTTTATAATAAAGTTTTAAAAAGTATTAACATTTAATTCTTATAACAAGCCTTCTGTTTCATTTTGTAGGGGTATTCTGGAATTTTAAATTTGGACTATTACTGGATATTTTTGATAATGCTGCTTTATCAGACATTTTAAAATTTAAACAAAAAAAAAACACCTCATACTTTATTCCTCCAATCTGCATTTAACACTGATAACTAATCTATTTAAGAAGGCTTATGTCCATATGATGTTGAAACTGTATGATCCCCAAAGTTAAGCAATGTCAAGCCTGTTCAGGACCTAAATGGGTGACCACTTGGGAATATCAAGTAATGTATGCTTGGATGTAATAATGTGCAGGTGGTATAATGTATAATGGCTCAAAATTGATAATAGGAGTACCAATTCCAGTTGGGTTTGTTATATTTACTTACACATCTCCCCAGCTATAGGTTAATTAGTATGACTTATATTACTAAACCATTATTATCTTTAAAAAAAAAAAATCTTACTCTAAAAATATTTTCTGAGTTAAAATAACCTGCAATGGGCCATAGAAACAAATCAATTTATTTAAGAGACTAGGAAAAGCAAGTGTGTGTGAGAGAGATAGAGAGAACCTTTATAAAGAGTAGTAATAATTAGAAAACAAATTTTTTTTATTATTATCTTAGTGAGTTTAATCTTCACCAGCTGCACCAAATACATGGCTAACTGATTTCCACACAATACAAATTATACATGTTTATTAATAATTGCTTTAGAACATATACAAACTACTACAAAATTGTACATTTTGTTTCAACATTGAAAAAACAATGTCTAATCAGATAATAATAATAGTAACTAGTACTATCTGATGAGATATTGTTCTTTCAATATTGTACACAACGTACAATTTTGTAGTAATTTATAATTTGTACATGTTCTAAAGTAATAATTATTAATAAATATTCATTGCTCTATTTATTTATTGAGCACGGTTTGACAATATAGAAAATTTTCACTTTGATGTGTTTTACTTAAAAATTCGCATCAGAAAAATAATTTTATTTCACAAAATTAAAATGTACATTAATGTGGCAAACTGGGTTTCACATTATGCCAATTAATACTTGATTATTATTATTTTTTTTTTACTTTGTATCATTTTAGAAATGAGATTTTAACTGATTTAAACAACTCTACAAACACAAAATTATATAATTTTGTATATTTGTAAGGTTCATCAGCTCTTCTACAATGGTCATATATTTCAAACATTCCGCCCCCACATCGATTCTGAACTTTTTTTAATCTTTCCTCATTATGTAACCAAGAAACTTCAGCCGTCTCTTCCTGATGCTAAGTATAAATTTCCTTTTCATTTGCATCCTCTCCAACACCTTGTTGTTGCTCACATGGTCAGTCCATGGCATTCTCAGCATCCTTCTGTAGAACCACATTTCAGCTGCTTCAAGTCTCTCCATCTTTGAAGAGATCATCTAACATTCACTGCCATATTGAAGGACAGATATCACCTAACAGTCTAGTACTCTCTTCTTTGTTTTCAACAAAATCTTCCTTTCTCTCAATAATCTGCTTAACTTTTGAAGTGCATCTATAGCCATGCCAATGCATCTTTGGATTTCGGTGCTGTGCTTTTCATCGTCTGTCAGAACACTTCCCAGGTATTTAAATTTTAGCACCTGTTTGATTTTAGAATCTCCAACCTGTAGTTGGCGTTTTGTGGTCCTTTTTATTACTGCTGGCCATGCATTTAGTTTTTGTAAAGTTTATGTTTTGTCCTTTCTTCTCGCTTTTCCTTGCTACCTTCTGCATAAATTCTATAAAAAAAACTGTTTTATCTGCTGGCCAGTTCACTCTACATACTACAAGGAAGAATCCTACTTAACATCCATTGCTTTCTCCAGTAATCTAATAGCAGCAATCCCATCTCACTGTTGAATAAACCAGAATAATTCCTTCAATTATTTTTGCTGTTAGTAAATTCTCAACAATGGGGTCACTTTTTCATTTCAAGCTTCATAAAAAAGGCAAGTTTGGCTAGCTAAATAGCCTGTAGTGGTGAGTGATCTCGATTTAACTCTTTGCTTTTGCCATTCCAAAATCTAATAGCAGGTATTTAATAAATAAGAATGATTTCTTCAAATGTTTTTCATCATCTGTAATTTTTCAACAATAGGGTCACTTGTTGATTAAGTCACATTTTCCGCATACATCAGCAACCATCCAAAAAGCTGTATCTAAAAGTTAACCATATATTGGTCAAAGATACAGTGCAACAGTGTTATAAAGTTGGCCAAAAAATAGCACTATATTATCTTCATATTGAGTTAACATGAAAGAGTAGCCAGAAGAAAGTTACTTCTTAAATCAAGTTAGTGGGTAATTGAAATGGTGGATAAACACTTGGATTTTTGGTTTGTCAACTGGCAATGAAGCATGTTTGGTCAGGTTGGTTAAATTTATTTGAAATTTTAGTAAAAGTAAGTAATGATTTTGTATTTATTTATTTTTGCCTTATTTTAAACGAGTGTTTGGTTTTTTTTTTTTGTTTGTTTTTTTTCTAAGAAATCTCTTTGGATAGACTTAAATCCTCTATTAAATTCCTTGTTCCGTGTATTCTTTTTAGCCAAGTCACTTCCAGCTAGCTAGTTGAATTTTTAACCTACCTCCCAAACCCATTCCTCTGGCCACTAGATAAAATAACCATTTTTCTTTTTGTCAACTGGCAATGAAGGTTATTCGGTCAGGTTGGTTAGATTTATTTGAAATTTTAGTAAAAGTAAGTAATGATTTTGTATTTATTTATTTTTAAGAAATTTCTTTGATTGGACGTTAACTAAGTTAAAACTTAGTTAACTCACCACCTGTAACTTTTTTAATTGGAGTAGATAGATCAAACTATCGCCCGGTCCACACTCCACCCACATCTATTGAACAGGTGAAGAGGCTCATCCCTTGTTCCCTGTTTAGGATGTGGTTCCTGGCTTTCTCTTTTCCAATCTTTTCACTCTTTTATTTATTTATTTATTTATTTTTCAATTGGAGTAGATAGACTAAACTATCGCCTGGTTCACACTCCACCCATGTCTATTGAACAGGTGTAGAGGCTCATCCCTTGTTCCCTGTTTAGGATGTGGTTTCCGGCTTTCTCTTTTCCAATCTTTTCACTCCTTAATTTATTTATTTTATTTTTATTTTTTTTCAATTGGAGTAGATAGATCTATCTATCGCCCGGTTCACACTCCACCCACGTCTATTGAACAGGTGAAGAGGCTCATCCCTTGTTCCCTGTTTAGGATGTGGTTCCTGGCTTTCTGTTTTCCAATCTTTTCACTCTTACGTAGCCCCCTGCATTTCAGTGGCGTTACCGCCTTGCTCGGGGTGATACAATTAAAAAAAAAAAAGCTATTTTGGAAATTGCCTAGCCAGGAATTTAAATCATTCACAACCCTCTGATTCATGCTCATTGTTAGTCCAGATTATTCAAAGACATACCCAATTTTCAAAATGGAATTATCATATTCTGGATTTGAAAAAAAAAATCTTTTCCAAAAAGACAAGAGATCTGTACCATACAGCAAGAAACTTCACAATGCAAAGTCCAGAAAGGTATTAAATAATTCTTATGGTCAAATCACTCTTTCCCCATGAATTCTATTGAACAGGTTTGGGCCATCTTGGATTATAAAATGAAAGGTATCTGGAAAATCTTCAAAGAATGTATTTTTCGATTTCAGTGTGACCTGGCTGGATGTCTCCTAAGATAGCAGATCTAATAATCAATACCTGAAAAAATGCAAGACAGTTCATGGTCATCTGCAACAATTTGGCATCTAAAATTAGAAAATGGGTTTCCTATGCTTTGACAGAAACTGGCCATATATCAAAAGTGGGTGACATTTGCACTTCTTTGCACTCTTGTGAACACATGATTTTTGAGCAGAGTAATGACTATTGATAAGAAATGGATATTAAGTGATGCTGAAAATGACTTTAACAGGTTAAAGCAAAACCTAAAATGGAACACCATCCAAAGAAAATTTTCATAGCGTTCAGTACGCATAGTTCTCTTTGATTTGTTACCTGTCAATATTACAGAAGACATATAACATCAGTTACAAAGTTTAAACATAACTTTGAAGAAGAGGTACAGTTTAATCAAACTTTTTTTCTTCTTTCATGGTTAAGAGTTCACTTTGAATTTAAAAAAAGTTTTTTTTCTTTTTTTAGAATTATTCTTTTTCTTCTATTCTTTGGAAGTGATCTACAGTCATGAATTGTTATAAACTTGCTTTTATTTGGTTTCACTCCATCCACACCTCAGAAAAGAGAGAAAGAAAAAAAAAAGGAAAAGAAAAAAATGGAAGATATTGTAGTACCACATGCAAATTAATAGACAAGTATAAATAGAAAATAACTCGAGAAGTAATGGGAGGAAAAAACGCTGTTGTCACAAAGGACATGAGGAGCTGTGCTATGACTACTACTATGCACAAAGAAAAGCAAAACATAACACTAGTGTCATTAATAAGATCCTTAAATTTTCTGGACAACCCAGAACACATAGAAACATGCATAAAAACTTTTGCTGTATTTACAAGAATAAAAGAAATTAAGACACACAAAGACCAACGGACGAGAAAACCAATTTATTTCTTGCTTCAGTTGGATGCATAGCTGTGAAGAAAATTTCAACAATGAATTACTTGAGTGAAGTAGAAGAATGACATTTTAAGAAATTGTTAAAATTATCAAAAAGAACAGACCACCAAATTTTTAGAAACAAGACAAGCACCGAATGAGTACATTACACAATACTTTTTACATAGATTGAAAGAATAAGCCAGGTATTGTGAATTGGAAAAATTGGGAGCACGGAAAATGACTATAGAAAATAAAAAGATTAATTGAAGGCTTGCAAGACCAAAAGCACAAATGAAAAATACTAGAATGTCTACAGAGTAGCAAAATGTGTTTGGAAGCTAGAGTCAAGTTTTTGAAACAATTAGCAAAACTCACATTTGTAATGATTGAAAATAGTAACTGAGAAAAGATTATTATTCTACACATCTTGTTCTATATGATTACCATTGTACTGGAGTTTTATTGATGAACTATTTCTTAAAATACATGAAGAGGAGGGGAAATTATTCACTCTTTTCCTCTAGACAAAACAACTTTTACAAAAACACAACAAGTTTGTGAATCGATGGAAAGGGGTTATTGATAATTATTGAATGCATGAATAAATTTTAATTAAACATTGAGTGATTTCTTTTCTTGAGACTAAATTCCAACATTACTTATAAGATGAACTGATAAGAAAAAACTTATTTTTCTTATATGAAAACTTTTGTTGTTTCATTAAGCATGGAAATTGTTTAGTAGATTCCAAACACACTATAGACATGGGAATCAAAAATTAAAGCACTATTATCTGGTTATATTTATTGTTTTAAACATTCCAAATTGTTTGCTTGACATTCTTCATATGATAAAGAGGGAGAACATGCCAACTGTCCTCACAAAACAATTGTAAACCACTAAAAGTTCTCTAAATGATCAGAAAGACCTAATTAGAAGCAATTGACTAAATACAACAACAGGCTTTTAATTACTGCTGCCCTTGAAGATTTTAGAGGAGGCTGTCATTATGCAACAATGAAAAAGAGTGCAAACCAAGTTTCTAAAGTAAAGACAGTTCCACACACAAAGGTATATATAAGAATGCCTCAATGCCCAAAAGACAACAGTATTTATTGCAGTTATAATTCTATCTAGCAACAATTCTTTTGCTAAATAATTGAACAGGACAATGTGTTTACAGACTAGATATATTGTAGAGTTGCTATTTACTTTATTGGCCCAAGGTATATTATTTAGAGAACCCTGTGAAAATTGAACTCACTATACTAGTGAGTTAGTTGACAATTTAGCTCCCTAGTATTGTGCTAGAAGATGTAATCAAGGAGAATCTGAAAATTTTGGAAACTTTAAAATCAAGAATGTACAGAAATTTAAATATCTGGGAAGTTTTTAATGCATATTGGAAAATGTAATAAATCTTCAGATACCTTCCAAAAGTATTAAGAAAATTGGAAAAATGTCTTAGTAACAAAGTGAAGGGTGCTAAACTGCTATATAATATTGATCCTTCTATATGGCAGTGAAGGTTAGACAACCCCTTCCGAAATAAAGAGGAGACTTAAGGCCACAGAGATTAGTTTTACAGAAGGATTCTGAAAGTACCATGGATATATCATGTAAGCAATGAGATAGTTTTAAGAAAGATGTGAATGAAAACGACTCTTAGAAAGTGACAACTAAAATTTCTGGGACATATAATAGAAAAAGATGGATTGGAGAATGTGACACTCACAGGATATACTAAAAGCAAAACAACAAATAAACTATTTAACAAGCATGTGTAAATGGATTGTACAACAGAGACTGAAAGGAGCTACAAAGGATAGGAAGCTGTGGAGAGTAATCCATAATGTTAAAGTTTTCCATAATATTCTCTATATGCAAATGATTTAATCATATATCAAAAAGAAAAATATTTATGGATTAAAGTGCTCAATATCAGGGATAAAGCATATGTAAATACGAAAGTGGACATTGAAGTCAACATCCTGAGGCGACAGTCTGTTTCATGCTAAACACAACCATCAGACCACATGCATTGTGTTTTTGCTTAACTTTTTTATATATACAGGTCAGTGATGCATTGTGGTTAGTCTATTGTATTATCTTAATGACTATTTTGGTTGGTTGGGTTTGCTAATTTGTTTATTTATATTCAACAAAAACAGTAAAGATCAGCTACAGTTGCAATGAGAACATAACACTTAAAAAATTGAAAACCAATAAATGAAAATAAAGTAAATAAACAAAAGCAATATATAAAATAATCATGCAAAAACAACACACAAGGTTTGATTACACCATTTAGCATGAAACAGACTGTCACCTCTTGGTGTTGACTTCAATGTTCAATCTTGTGTGTGTGTGTGTGTATATATATATATATATATATATACATACACGGCCTGAAAATAACATGAAACAGACTATCGCCACTTAGTGTTGACTTCAGTGTCCACGCTTATATTCTCACTCTTATATCTACACTTTATCCTAGATAGTGAACACTTTTACTCATAAATATAGAATACCTAAAGACTATATTCTTTAAGCCAGAAAATATTTTTAGATTGTAAGAATTCTTTTGGAGATAGTAATGTCTTACTGATTAGCTTATACATTGAAGGGAGGGGGAAATGAAATGAGTTCATACCCTTTCTAAAAAGTATTTGAGCCTAGGTGAATATAACGAACCTGACTGGAATTGGTACTCTACTGCACTAGAGGTAATATCGCTCAAAATCGGACAGTGGTAAGTCAACCGGGATTCAGTCCATTTTTCAGTCTGTTTTTGTGAAATTTCTTGGAAATTATTTTATTTTTTTATTTATTTATTTATTTTTTTTTCGTCTTTTGGCCGTCTTTGTTTCTGTTTTTTTTCGTCATTTAATTTGTGTAAATAATTTTGCTATTCAAGGGTATTTTCGACTAATGATAAATAGCATCACGGTTCAATTATTTCCATTAGTTTTGTCTTGTAGAAGATTTAAATTTGTCTTCGAGAGATTGAATTCTTAACGGTTTGGCAAGCGAACGCAAGCAACATAACTCGACTATATTCTGTAAAAAACGGTTTAATTTCTATTTTTGTCTTCAGAAATTGAATTAAATCAACTTTACAGTGTTAGCTGCTTGTGGTAAGTCAACCGGGATTCAGTCCATTTTTCAGTCTGTTTTTGTGAAATTTCTTGGAAATTATTTTATTTTTTTATTTATTTATTTTTTTTTTTTCGTCTTTTGGCCGTCTTTGTTTTTGTTTTTTTTCGTCATTTAATTTGTGTAAATAATTTTGCTATTCAAGGGTATTTTCGACTAATGATAAATAGCATCACGGTTCAATTATTTCCATTAGTTTTGTCTTGTAGAAGATTTAAATTTGTCTTCGAGAGATTGAATTCTTAACGGTTTGGCAAGCGAACGCAAGCAACATAACTCGACTATATTCTGTAAAAAACGGTTTAATTTCTATTTTTGTCTTCAGAAATTGAATTAAATCAACTTTACAGTGTTAGCTGCTTGTGGTAAGTCAACCGGGATTCAGTCCATTTTTCAGTCTGTTTTTGTGAAATTTCTTGGAAATTATTTTATTTTTTTATTTATTTATTTTTTTTTTTCGTCTTTTGGCCGTCTTTGTTTCTGTTTTTTTTCGTCATTTAATTTGTGTAAATAATTTTGCTATTCAAGGGTATTTTCGACTAATGATAAATAGCATCACGGTTCAATTATTTCCATTAGTTTTGTCTTGTAGAAGATTTAAATTTGTCTTCGAGAGATTGAATTCTTAACGGTTTGGCAAGCGAACGCAAGCAACATAACTCGACTATATTCTGTAAAAAACGGTTTAATTTCTATTTTTGTCTTCAGAAATTGAATTAAATCAACTTTACAGTGTTAGCTGCTTGTGGTAAGTCAACTGGGATTCAGTCCATTTTTCAGTCTGTTTTTGTGAAATTTCTTGGAAATTATTTTTATTTATTTTTTTTTTTTTTTCGTCTTTTGGTCGTCTTTGATTTTTTTTTTTCGTCACTTAATTTGTGTAAATAATTTTGCTATTCAAGGGTATTTTTGACTTTTACTAAGTTAAAACTTTGTAAACCTCAGTCACTTTTTTTTTTTTTTTTTTTTAATTGGAGTAGATAGTTTCTACTATCGCCCGGTCTCACACTCCACCCACTTCTTTTGAATGAGTTTAGAGGTGATCACCTTGTTTCTTGTTTAGGAAGGGGTTCCCGGTTCATCCCCTTTCTCTGGTCTTGGTGTTAGTTCAGCTGGAAGCTCTTTGCAGTTACGTAGTATGGTGGCAACGTCTTTACATTCTGAGGGTACCGGGTTGGCAGTTTCCTGGTTGCTGCTTCCGACTGGTAGTTAGGAGCCCGAACTCTTGCGTAGCGTCTTGAGAGGCTGCTCTGATCAACAGTTGAATAATACCGGGGTTCTTGTAGTGCCATATCGCGCATGGACGGGCGTCCCTGCATGAACGTTCGGTGGGCAACCCCGAGGCCACATTATGTTGTAGGCCGCGCCAGTCTCCATCCTTCACAAGTTGCAAATGATTGACCGACTGATTCTATTCTAAGACCACTCCTTAACTGAATTACTATGGAAAAAAGCAAACATAATAACAAAACTAAACCAGCTCATTTGAAAACGCCCAAACCTGTCTGCATCTCTTTCACTAACATACGCGGCATCCGCACCAACTTCCCCAGCGTAGATTCTTTCCTCCATAATAACTCACCTGATATATTAGCCCTATGTGAAACTAATCTTAACCCTTTTATCCCCTCATCTGAGTTCTGCGTTCCTGGCTACCTTCCCCTCTTCAGGAAGGATTCCAATGTTCATATGCATGGGCTTGGTGTCTATGTCAGCGAACACCTTCCCTTAGCTAGGGTGTCATCTTTTGAATCCCCAGATCATTCTTTCATGTGCTTCCGCCTCTCACTTCTCAGCTCGATTAGCTATCTCTTCTTTCTGTACCGCTCTCCTTCCTCCCCTGACTGTTCGTTACTTGACATCATTTCTGACAATATTGACAAAGCCATTTCTACCCATCCCTCTGCCCATGTATTCGTGTTTGGTGACTTTAACGCCCACCACACCAAGTGGCTGAAGAACGCTGTCACTGACCCTGCTGGTGTCCACACCATGAACTTTTCAATCACCCAATCCCTTACGCAAGTATGGACTTCCCCACGCATTTCTCCGACAACCCTAACGGAAGGAACTCACTTCTAGACCTCTGCTTCACTTCCATCCCAGACTCTTGCACTACCAGACAACTCTGCCCACTTGGAAACTCTGACCACACTGTAGTGTCCGTCAATATTTCACTCCACTCCCGCCCGACCCATGAAACACAGACAAGTAGAATATCATACTGCTATCAAAGAGCAGACTGGGATTCGTTCCGAGACTTCCTCTGTGACATCCCTTGGAACAACGTCTTTAGTCTTCCCATCGAAGAATGTGCATCCGAGGTCTCCTCCTGGGTTAAGGCTGGCATCGATGCCTTCATCCCTGCTAGGAAATTCCAGCTTAAATCTCATTCTTCTCCATGGTTCTCACCCGCTTGTTCGGCTGCCATTGTCCACTGGAATCATTTCTTCCGACTTTATCGTAACTATGCGTCGGAACAAAACAGGCGCCTTTTCACTTCAGCTCGTAATAAGTGTAAAAGGATACTTAACGAAGCTAAGATGTTGTTTGCTGCCAGAATGAAGCAACGCATAGCATGCTCTAAATTCGGCTCTAAAGACTACTGGCGACTCTGTAAAAGAGTACTTAACAAGAGCAAGTCCACAATACCCCCGCTAATCAACAAATTTGAGGTCCTCACCTCCCCAGCAGATAAGGCTGAATGTTTTGCCCGCAGATTCTCGAACAATTCGAGTCTGGACTCGTCTGGAGTTTTTACACCCGACTTCTCACCTAGAACCGAGGCACAACTGAATGATGTCCACATTACACCTTCGCTTGTCTCTAAGATAATCTTAAAACTTGACCCTCACAAAGCGAGCGGTGGTGACGGAATCCCAACCATAGTCTTAAAGAAATGTGCCCCTGAACTCTCCTCTATCCTTTCTAAGCTCTACAACCTCTGCCTATCTGCTTCCTGCTTTCCTGCCTGTTGGAAATCTTCCTCTATAGTTCCTATATTTAAAAACACTGGAGAACCCTCTGACCCTGCAAATTACTGCCCTATCAGCCTTCTTCCGATCTTTGGCAAAGTGTTCGAAGCCATTATCAACGCCGAGGTGGTTCAGCATCTCACAGCACACAGGCTCCTCTCGGACAAGCAATATGGTTTCCGCTTCACCAGGTCTACTGCTGATATGCTAACGACCATCACCGAGTACATATACCAGGCACTCGACAGGAATGGCGAAGCTCGAACCGTTGCATTGGATATATCTAAGGCGTTCGACAGAGTTTGGCATGCTGGCCTTCTATGTAAACTGCGGAGCTATGGTATAACTGGACATTTGTTTGAACTAATCCAGTCATTCCTCTCTAACCGCACAATGAAAGTGGTATTAAACGGACATGCCTCTCAGAACTACCATACAAACGCAGGTGTCCCCCAAGGCTCCATCTTAGGTCCTACACTCTTCCTGATATATATTAATGATCTCCCTGATTCCATAAGAACCCAAATAGGTTTGTACGCCGATGACACCACAGTTTACTCTCGCCTCCAACAAAAATCTGGTGTAGGCGTCAAAGCTAAACTTGCAGCCGAGATTGAAAAAGACCTCCAATCCATATTGGACTGGGGTAAGAAATGGCTAGTAAATTTTAATGCTTCTAAAACGAAGCTACTGTCAATTAACCATCATCGACAATCTCACCTACCTCCCATTAGCATGGACCAGGCTTGCCTCCCAGAGAGTAAAACACTACGCCTCCTTGGTCTCACACTTTCAGCGGACCTCAAATGGAATGACTATATCGAATCCATTGCTAAATCCGCTGCTATGAAAGTCGGTTCTCTGTGTAGGGCCCGGAAGTTTTTTCCGTCTAAATCTATCCTGCACATTTACAAATCTACCATCCGCCCGTGCATTGAATACTGCTGCCATATCTGGTCGGGTGCCCCTGCTGTTCTCCTCGGGCTTCTCGATAAGGTTCAGAGGAGGGTCTGTAATGTGATAGATACCGACTTGGCAGACCGCCTGCAGTCTCTCTCTCACCGGCGAGACGTGGCTTCGCTGTGTCTCTTCTATAAATACTTTCACGGCTTCTGCTCCGATGAACTTAGATCACTGGTGCCCCCTAAATACGAATTTGCACGAGATACTAGATTAGCAACTAGATCCCACCCTTTTACAGTGAAACCGATAAAATGCAGCCGTAACTTCTACTCCAACAGTTTCTTTCCTCGCACTTCCCGACTGTGGAATTCTCTTCCAAACGATTGCTTCCCCGACGGCTACAATCTCCAGGAGTTTAAATGTAAGGTCAATAGACACCTCCTAACACACTAACCTGCTCGACACTCATCCTCGCTATCCTTACTCATCTATCACCTTTCTCCTGACATTCCCTATGTCTATCCACTCCTTCTCTTTACCTTCCCCTATGTAGCCCCATGCGCAATAGTGGCAGTGGAATGCCTTGCTTGGGGTGAGATGATTAAAAAAAAAAAAAAAAAAAAAAAAAAAAGTGCAACATAATCTGAAAACTAGAGTCATGATCTTAAATAACTTCATCATATCAAGACTTTTATATGGAAGTTATACCTGGAACCAAACCTGACAAGAAATATCTAAAGTTCTAGTTAAATTTCTAAGATAAATAATTAAAAATGAGCAAGTAAAACTTGTTGATCTTGGTGAAGACTATTTTTCTTCAAACCTTGTCGACTGGTGCTACAGAATCACAAAGAACTGTACCAGAGAATAGAAACCACATCACTTGAAGAATTTCAACATCAGCAACATCTAAAATAGATATCATAAAATAACTAAAATACTGACATTATCACACTACTTTGAATAAATAGTTAGGAAGACATATCCCCTCCCCTCATCAATGCTGGAAAGAGTGATAACAGCTACTGGACTTGAGAAATCTATTTTCCTGAAAAATTGTTTTAAAAGAAATATTTTATAAATAGCAACTGAAAGCAGTACTAGTTGCTTAGTCAATGAATGTTGGCTAATAATAATAATATTACCATTACATTAACAAAAAAACTGATCCAGACATAACAAAAGGAATTAGCAAACTGTGAATATCATTTTACAATCCATTGAATACTTTAAAGAGGGTACAGTATCTTGTGACCAAAATTTATCTATACAGAAAGGAAGAAGCAATAGAAGACATTTCTGTTGGGATAGCAGATATGTTTAAAAAAAAAAAAATAGAGGAAAATAAAAGATTCTGATTAGTATAATTCCGTAATCCTGAAAGATTAAGCCCTAATTTTGGCTGTAATAATCTACATTAATCCCCTTAACTATCATTTTCTGATCAGCTGTCCGACATCTCAATACAGACAATTTTACCAACCACTCAAAATCATGCTTTATTCTATGTAGTGGCTTTTTTTTTCTTTTTTTACACCAAGAAATAAGTAGGGGAATTACAAGCTATCCTCCTAAAATGCTGACGCACTTTATTTTTTCTTTATCATTTTCAAGTGAAATTAGGGCTTAAAAATAGATACCTCAGTCAGTATTATCAATGGACTCCAACCTATAAATATAGATTTTTTTGTATGTAAATAGTTGAAAATAAATAATTAAGTCAAATATAAAAACAGTTGATTGCCAAACAGTGTATTCAACATTGACTGCTTAAACATTTTTGTATATTTTTTGTTAACACAATAGTTTTGTCTGATCCATTCTTCAGACTTTGTCAGAAGTAATTTTTGAGAGAAAGCAAACACCTTAACTCCAGATTACACCTAATGAAAACTTAAGAATGGATAAATGTGTAAACAACAAATATACAAAGATTTGAGCATCTGAACAATATGGAATATGTGAGAACTCTTCTCAAAATGACAGACAGCACATATTACCAAGAAGTTGAAATTAAGTGATAACAACTGTTCAACTAAAATGTGTATACATTTTTTATGGAGATTTTGTTTAAGTATAAATGGATTATCTTAGTGTCTAAAATACTCATAAGAAAAAAAGAGTAATCAAGTCCCACCCACCTCAAAATAAGGATCTAATTCTGTTGTAAATGAATAATGCCTTTAGATAGAAGTTAAACAGATGAATAATTTAATATAAAATTGAAACTGAACCCTGAATTAGGAAGTGAAATCTATAAACTCTGGTTCAGAGGAATGAACAGAAGTGACAGTTGTGAGTTCACTCCATCGGTTAAGCAGTGAAATATGTATACTCTGGGTTAGTGGAACTAGCAAAAGCAGCATCACAAGTAGAAATAACTGTTTGCATGGGCAGTAGAATGAGGACAATATACTTTCAAACATTGAGTAAAGGGTTCAGATCCAACACTATTAACAAATAATACTGAGGCACCTAAAGATGGCTGAAATTTTGATAATATAATAAAGATGAAAACATTTGTTTAAATATATCAATACATCCTAAGTTACTTTTTTGGTTCATTATTTTGGAAGAAGTTGTATAACATGTACAAGATTCATTTTTTTTTTTTTAAATATACATGAATTACCATGACTCCTTGGGAATGATAAAGGATAGCAGAGTTTTTTCCTACTGCCTTTTCTATATGTTTTAGGCCAGGTTAGTATTGTGAAGAAGCAGTCTTGCAGAATAAACTCATCAGTTTAAAACATCTTGACTATGATCTGTACTACTCAAGTCAAAAGACTTCCTGACCAAGAATTTAGAATAACTCTCTACATTTATCTTGAGACCATCATCAAATTTAAAAGGACCTATAATTTTACTTCCTACATAATTAACCTAAAACATTACACTAGTTTTCCCATTGCCCTCTAAGTCATGTTGGTTGACCATTTTAATGAGGGACAAAAATTTTAGTCTAGATATCAGATCCAACGTAACTAATTTTGTGGTAATATTTACTAAAAACTGATAGTATTGTTGTTTTCATGACTTTGATAAGTATTGCCAATATTCTGCATCTTTTCTGTTTACATTTCCAACTCCATCATCAGCAAATATTTCTTGCTGATCAATTTACTTTTCTTGTTTATTAATTTTTATCAAATCCTCTTTTGTGATGTTTTTAAAGACATTTTTTCATGTTCTTAAATTGCCAATATTTTAAATTTCTTTTTTGCTTGTTCATGATTTGTTGAAGCCATTTTTAATGTGTTCCCATTAATCAAGTTTACAGTATGTTTCTTTTGAGATTCTATCTTACAAAACATGGTAAGGTTTATGTATCTAAAATAAGTGGATATCACTCAGATCTTACTGCAATGCACAATAATGTTGACAGTCATCACTTATTCTGTTTGGTGTACAATACTGTTTATTACAATATCTGGGGATTTATATATTGTAATTCCAATTCCATATTTTCTCCTTGGACATTATATCCCAAATGCACAATGGAGTTATACCCAACATGACTTTATATACAGGGGGTGCAAAAGTAAATATACAGTAATAAAAATAGTATTTATTACACAGACATATTAATAATGGTAAATATTTATTGTATACCTACTATTGCAACCACCTGTATAATGCATACAAGCACTCACTGGCCTTTCAGTTACTAATAAGTAGAAAGATTTAATTTTTAGTTGGTCCTGTTTTCAAATTTCCAGTTGGTGATTTAGGAGGTTTCATTGATAGAAGCAGAAACAAACAAATATTGTCAATTATAACAATATATATGACAATTAAAGTTCTTCTGGTTTAATGCATTTGTCTGCAAGCAGAATTCCAACTGTTTACATTTGGTCATCAGTCATTATCTTTATACAAATGTCACTAATATAATTGGTTAGCCAATTAGTATCAACCTTCAACTGCATTTCAAAGGTTTGTGTGCAGTAATGAGGATGAATGTGCAGACATCTTGATAATTATAGACACAATTCAGATATGTACGCTTATATCATCATTTTGAAAACATTTTGGTTGAATCTTTTGAGTTTCCCCATAACCATATTGCATTTTTCTGAATTCTTCAAACAAATACCTTTATATTTTATACTATTGTTTTGAGTGATTAGAAATATTTTAACCCTTCTATGGAAATACATTTATTAGAAAAGGAAAACTGGTATGATTTCATCATTTACACCTGTTCACTCTCCCTGAAATTTATGTTGAAATCATATATATATATATATATATATACGAGAGAGAGGAAGAGAGGCTTTCTTTACCTTCTCTGAGGTCAGATCCAAATAATAGAGAACAAAGGTGGGCTATGGGAAAATTCAATGAAGCAGAATAGAAATGCCCAAGTCAGGCCTATGTTGAATTCAACATGATACAAATTCCTTTGCTAAGCAAAGAGTGAACTGGACAGCATCAATATAGAATCACATTGCATTGGTATTGAGAATGGTGGTGTGAATGAACTGAGTCAGTGGTTATATTAGCCATTATTTTTTTTTCTGTTTGTGCACTGAAGAAAATGGTGACTGGTATGCATTTTGTTGGTTGTCGTGGTTCATAACATTTTTTTTCTTGAGCTTCTTTATGTAGTAGTTATGATGGTGGTCATCATATACATTTTTATATAAGAAATTTACAGATGAAATTTCTCTGGACACAATAAGCCTGGGCTAATTCAAGCCTAATGTTTGTTCTTGAATCTTTAAATGTAAATTATATCACCTTTCCTTTATGGTAAGCTTACTTACCTTAGCAATGTATTAATTGCTACATTGTAGTTACCTTTGAAGTTTATGCATTTAGAAAAATCTGTAAAGTTCAGTGTTCAAAAATTCTGATAAATTCGGCTTTTTTTATTTTCTGATTTTCAGTGCAAACATGACTAAATCATGTGATATTGAAATTTTGTGTGGTAGCAGAGATTCATGCTCAAAGTCTGTAAGGAAACTGGAGAAGTTGGATGCTAATGGTAATGTACTTTTTCTTTTATTTTGCAATGTATATTCAAACATCCATAAAAATTGAAATAAAATGAGTGTTATTAAAATTTAGGGAATGAATTTCCCAAATGCTATGTAATGTTTTCCAAACGTTTTTTTACCTATGCACTTCACGTTTAGCAGAAATGGTTTAGAATTAGTAGCTTTCGGAGACAGTTAATGAAACGTATTGGGATTTATTCTCCAAATACTATAGTTTTCAAATGTGCCTTCTTTTTGCTTTTGCTAGTTTTAAGGGTTGAATTTCTCAAATTTTCTATGTGGTCAGGAGCCTAAAAATGTTCATTTATTTTTCTTCTAAACAAGTGCTAATATCTACTTTTTGGTTATTCCCAGTAAAGTTCTAAAGGCATATTTAGGTTACTTGACTAGAAACCTACAAAAGTATCAAATTTCAATAATTTCTTGCTTGTGGATCAGAAAATATAAAGGTTTTTTTTCCGAGATTGTTGAGTTTGAACATGCAAATGTCTGTCAAGAAAAAATGCTGATTCAGCAAAATTTCAACTTATGTTATCTTGAGAAGGGTTAGGAATTTTTACTTAAAATTTTCAGGATTTTCTAAAGTCTATAAGATCGATGAAATTTTTTTTTTTATAATCATATCACCCCAAGCAAGGCATTTTATTGCCACTGTTTTGCAGGGGGTTACATAGGAGGAAAGTTATGAGAAAGAGTGACAGGTTATAGGGGGTGTCAGGAAGTGGGTAAGAGAAGGATGAGAATACTTATGAGAGTGGAGTGGACGGAGAAAAGAGCATGAAAGAGAGGATGCAGATTAGTGAGATGGGAGATGATTATTGACTTTACATTTAAGTTCTTGGAGATTATAGCTGTCAGGAAAGCAAGTAAATAGAAGTGGAAAGTGCAAGAAAAGAAGCTGTTAGAGTAGAATTTGCATTTACAATTTATTGGTTTCACAGTAAAAGGGTGTAACCTAGTTCCTAATCTTGTGGCTTGAGTAAATTCATATATAGGGGGCACTAGTGAGCTAAGTTCATCGGAGCAGAAGCCATGAAAGTATTTGTAGAAGAGACACAGGGAAGCCACATTGCACCAGTGAAAAAGTGACTGTATCCGAGCTGCCAAGTTGGGATCTATCACATTACAGATTCTTCGTTGGGTTTTGTCAAGGACACCTAGGTGGATAGCAATAGTACCCGACCAGATATGGCAGCAGTATTCAATGCATGGGTGGATGGCAGATTTATATATGTGCAGGATTGTTTCAGGTGGAAAAAACTTCCTGGCCCTGCACAGAGAAGAGACTTTCTTAGCAGCGGATTTAGCTATGGAATTCTATATAGTCATTCTACTTGAGGTCTGTTGTGAGAGTTAACCCGAGGAGGTACAGTGTTTTGCTTTCAGGGAGACTAGCCTGATCCTTGCTAATGGGGAGTAGGAGCACTTGTCTGTGATGGTTAATAGATAGTGGGTTTGTTTTGGAAGCATTAAAATTCACAAGCCATTTCTTACCCCAGTCTGCCACGGATTGGAGGTCCTTTTCAAGCTCAGCAGCGAGGTTTGCTTTGTCAGCCTCAGCAGATTTTTGATTGATGTGAGAGTAAATTGTAGTGTCGTCAGTGTATATGCCTACTTGGGATCTTATTACATCTGGTAGATCATTAATGTATATAAGGAAAAGCATAGGACCTAGAATAGAGCCTTGAGGGACACCAGCATTCGTATGATAGTATTGGGAGGTATTCAATACTACCTTCATTGTGTGATTTGAAGGAAATGACTGGATAAGGTCAAGCAATTATCCATCACCTCGCAGCTTGCTTAGAAGACCAGCATACCAAACTCTGTCAAACACTTTGGAGATATCTAGGGCAACAGTTCGGGCTTTGTCATTCTTGTTGAGGGCCTGGTAAATATATTCAGTGATGGTTGTGAGCATCGGGGGTTTCTTGTAGTGCCATGTCGTGCATGGATGGGTGTCCCTGCATGAACCTCCGGTGGTCAACCCTGAGGTCACATTATGCTGCAGGCTGAGCCAGTCTCCATCTTACACATGCTGCATACAGTGACCGACTGATTCTACTCTAGAACTCTCTCTCTTAATAAATCACTATGAATACACGCAAACAAAATAGCAAAACTAAACCAGCTAATCAGAAAACGCCCAAACCTGTCTGCATCTCCTTCACTACTATACGAGGTATTCGCACTAACTTTTACAGCGTAGAATCATTCCTTCAAACAATCTCACCTGACATCTTAGCTCTCTGTGAAACTATTCTTGAGCCTTCTATCCCCTCTTCTAAGTTTTATGTTCCTGGTTACTTTCCCCTCTTCAGGAAGGACTCCAATGTCCATATGTATGGGCTTGGTGTTTATGTTAGTGAACATCTCCCTCTAGCTAGGGTGAACTTTCTTGAATCCCTAGATCATTCTTTCATGTGCTTCTGTCTCACTTCTAAGCTCGGTTAGCTATCTTTTCTTTCTCTACCACTCCCTCTCATCTCCTGACTGTTCAATACTTGATAACATCTCTAATAATATCGATAAGGCCATTTCTTCTCATTCCATCTGCCCATATATCTATGTTTGGTGACTTTAACGCCCACCATGGCTGAAGAACTCTGTTACCAATGTTGCTGGTGTACACACCATGAAATTTTCAATCATCCAGTCTCTTACGCAAGTGGCGGATTTCCACACACATTTCTCCAATAACCCTAATGGAAGGGACTCACTGCTAGACCTCTGCTTCACTTCCATACCAGACTCTTGCAATGTCAAGCAGCTCTACCCACGCAGAAACTGACCATGTGGTGGTTTCCGTTAACATCTCCTTCCACTCCCACTCCACTAAAGAAACTCAGACCAGCAGAATATCCTACGCTACCAAAGAGCAGACTGAGACTCATTCCGCGACTTCCTGTGTGAACAACGTTTTTAGTCTTCCCGTTGAAGACTGTGCATCTGAGTTCTCCTCTCGAGTTAAGTCTGGTATCGATGATTTCATCCCAGCCAGGAAGTTTCAGCTTAAATCCCATTCATCCCCCTGGTTCTCCTCACCATTGCTCACCGAAATCACTTCTACCAGCTTTATAGAAGCCACCTGTTGGACCATAACAGGCACCTTTTCACCTCAGCTCATAATAAGTACATAGAAGATACTTAATGAAGCTAAGATGTTGTTTGCTGCCAGAATGAAGCATCCTGTAAGTTCGGCACCAAAGACTACTGCCGACTGTGCTTAACAGCAGTAGAACCTCATTACACCCCCCACCCCCATCAACGAATTTGAGGTCCTCACCTTTTCGGCAGACAAGGCTGAATGCATTGCTCGCAGATTCTCCACCAATTTGAGACTGGATTCATCTGGAGTATCTACACCAACTTCCTACCTAGAACTGAGGCCCAACTGAATGATGTCCACATTACCCCCTCACTGTTCTCTAATATAATCTCAAAACTTGACCCTCATAAAGCGAGCAGAGGGGACAAAATCCCAATCATGGTTTGGAAGAAATGTGCCCCGAACTCTTCTCTGTTCTCTCTAAGCTCTACAACTGTTTTCCTGCCTGTTGGGAGTCTTCCTCTGTAGTTCCTTTATTTAAGAATACTGGAGAATCCTCAGACCCCGCTAATTACAGCCCTATCAGCCTCCTACCAATCTTTGGCAAAGTGTTTGAAGCCATTATCAATGCCGAGGTGGTTCAGCATCTCACGGCCCACAGACTCTTCTCGGACAAACAGTATGGTTTCCACTTCACCAGGTCTACTGTTGATATGCTAACAACCATCACTGAGTATATATACCAGACTCTCGACAAGAATGGCGAAGCTCGAACCGTTGCCCCGGATATTTCTAAAGCGTTTGACAGAATCTGGCATGCTGGCCTTCTACGCAAGCTGAGGAGCTATGGTATAACTGGACTATTGTTTGACCTAATCCAGTCACTCCTTTCTAATCACACAATGAAGGTAGTATTAAATGGACATGTCTCCCAAAACTACCACATGAACGCGAGTGGCCCTCAAGGCTCTATTCTAGGTACTATGCTTTTTCTGATCTACATTAATGATCTTCTCGATGTTATAAGATCCCAAGTAGGCATGTATGCTGATGACCCAACCGTTTACTCTCGCCTTGAGCAAAAATCTGCTGAGGTTGACAAAGTGAACCTTGCTGCTAAGCTTGAGAAGGACCTCCAATTCGTGGTGAACTGGGGTAAGAAATGGCTCGTAAATTTTAATGCTTCTAAAATGAAGCTGCTATCTATTAATCATCATAGACAATCGCTCCTACCCCCTCATTAGCATGGAACAGGCTAGCCTCCCTGAGAGTAAAACACTACACCTCCTTGGCCTCACACTCTCAGTGGAATGACTATATAGAATCCAATGCTAAATCCACTGCTAAGAAGGTTGGTTCACTGTGCAGGGCTAGGAAGTTTTTCCTGTCTGAGTCCATCCTGTACATATATAAATCTACCATCCACCTGAGTATTGAATACTGCTGCCACATCTGGTTGGGTGCCCCTGCTATTCACCTCGAGGTTCTTGACAAAATCTAACGGCGAATCTGTATTGTGATCGATACCATCTTGGCAGCTCAGCTGCAGTATCACCGGTGTGATGTGGCTTCCCTGTGCCTTTTCTATAAGTACTTTCACGACTTCTGTTCCAACAAACTTAGATCACTGGTGCCCCCTAGGTATGAATTTACATGAGCTACTAGATTAGCAACTAGGTCCCACCTTTTCACAGTGAAACCGATAAAATGTAACTGCAATTTCTACTCTAACAGCTTCTTTTCAATCACTTCCCACCTGTGGAATTCCCTTCCATACACTTGCTTCCCCGACAGCTACAATCTCCAGGAATTTAAATATAAGGTCAATATACATCTATCACACTAACTCACATCCATTCTACTCCACCTCCATCCTCGGCATTCTCATCAGTCTATTAACCTCCTCCTGACATTTCCTATAACTAACCCCTCCTTCTCATCACTTTTCCCAATGTAACCCCCTGCACAACAGTGGCAGTAAAATGCCTTGCTTGGGGTGAGATGATTAAAAAAAATATATCAGCAGTAAACCTAGTGAAGCGGAAACCATACTGTTTGTCAGAGAATAGTCTGTGGGCTGTGAGATGTTGACCCACCTCAGCATTGATGATGGCTTCGAACACTTTGCCAAAAATTAGTAGGAAGCTGATAGGGCGATAATTAGAGGGTTCAGAGAGTTCACCAGTGTTTTTATATATTGGAACTATGGAGGAGGACTTCCAGCAGACAGGAAAGCAAGAAGCAGCGAGGCAATAGTTCAGGGGAACATTTCTTCAGGACAATGATTGGAATTCTGTTACCATCGCTTGCTTTATGGTGGTCAAGCTTTGAAATTATGTCAGAGACCCCTGAGGGGCTAATGTAGATACCATTCAGTTGGGCCTCAGTTCGGGGTGGGAAGTTTATATCAAAACAAAAAAAAATATTTTTGGGGGCTCATTGATCAGTTAAATTGACATGGGATGACACTAGACTAAGTCTTCACTACCCAACCCATGGATTTAATTCATAATTACTAGATCACCAATAAATAAAATGTGATAATGATAACAAAAATGAGGACAATAGTCAACGTGAATAAGTCCTCATTCCAGAAATTCGGACAAAAAGAGATCTTTGTAAAATTTCCCTGTCTAATACTGAAAGGTCCTTAATGTTGCTGTTATATGGCAAAACAAAATCAGTTTAAGGAACGAAAATGATAGATAAAAAAAAAAAAACATTAAAGAGATAAGTTCTAAAGATTGTGACTATGGCAATGACAATCATTATTGCCTCAAAGTAAACACAATGGAGAGTGATTTTACATCAAATGTTAGAATTACATATAATTACACTGCATATGTGCACTAAATGTTAATCTAATTCTTTCTGTTAATTTTTTAAGAACAAAAACAGCAACTATCATTTTAAATTTTTGCATTAACAACATGCTATAGTAAGGCTAATTTTACAGTAACTACTTGTTTATGTGACAAATGGGAAAAAGAAAAGTAAAGAAAAAGAAACCATATGTTGCTTAGAGAAGCACTGTTGACTGAGTGGCTAGAATTGATCTATCAGACATTGAGACACTTCAATATGGATCAGAAATTATGTGAGAGACAAAGACTAAAGAGAAATATCCTTTGAGACATTCAGACAGCTCAGTTATTGCAGATGATAGATAAACAATCTGACACAGTGTACACTGAAAAAAAAAAATAATAAAATGGGTATTTAACTGGGATTACTGAAAAGTAAATCTATAGAATGAATATGTCTGCATTTATATCTTTTTAATTCATATTCTATATATACTGTTTGGATGAATTTTTGCTACCTAAATACACCTTATATGAGAGTGTGCGGCAAGCCTAGTATTTGAGAACATATTTAGTAGGCTATAAATGGAAGATATTGTTACATGCCATGAACCAAATTCCAACATTCTTATTTCTCTTTCATAACATTAATATAGCAGATTCCGATGTGAAAACAGAAAATAAAAATATACACTAGGCTCATGAAACTAGCTGCTAAGCCTAACGACTCAGACAGCATCTTGAAAGTGACCAGGAAAAGTGGCAGGTGGCTCTGTGGACCTAACAGAAGTACCTAGAGTAATGTACATAAAGTTAATATCATCTCTGATGGTTCTGAAAGCTGTTAAGCAACAATGGTCATATTAATGTCATTCAATTTCTTCTTACAGGTACTAGATATGGTTATTAGACCCTGAATTGAACCAGGTGGAAGTATGTGTGCCAAAAAACTCTGCTCCCTTTCATATGATACTGTGTTAAGATGTCAACAAGAGGGAGGTGTATGTTTTTTTTGGTAAGATTATGTGTGGTGAAGTGGTGAGCCCATGGTGAGTTCCAGATGGTTTTAAAATGACAGCTTATACATTGATTAATTGATTTTTGAAAGCATACATAGAACCATAGTACAAAAGGAAACCAAAAGCTTTCAGAAAGAAAGTGATTTTTATGTTTCCCAACATGTCATAACATTTGGCAAAAGTAATATCTAGAGGATATTTTCATTGACTTCTTGAAGACTGATACTGTGCTGCCTGGTTCAATGAGTCCTACTTTCAGCACTTTTGCACAGACAGCTTGAGTTTATGTGTGAAGGCCACATGTAGCTATAGCTCAAAAGGACTACATGTGAAACTGGAGTTTATTTTAACATATATGGCATATGCAGATTATATGCAGACCATTTTGCCTCCTATTATATTTACGATTTTTTTCTGCTGTTTTGCTTCATCAAAAACATTTTTTTTTTTAATATATAATCATGTTGCTCCAAACAAAGTATTTTACTGCCACTGTTGTGCAGGGGGTTACATAGAAGAAAAGTTATGAGAAAGAGTGACAGGTTATAAGGGGTGCCAGGAAGAGGGTAAAAGAAGGATGAGAATACTGATGAGAGTGGGGTGGACGGAGAAAGGAGCATGAAAGAGAGGATGCAATTCAATGAGACAGGAGATGACTATTGACTTTACATTTGAATTCTTGAAGATTGTTGCTGTCAGGAAAGCAAGTAAACAGAAGGGAATTCCACAGGTGGGAAGTGCAAGAAAAGAAGCTGCTGGAGTAGAACTTATGTTTACAATTTATTGGTTTCACAGTAAAAGGGTGTAACTTAGTTCCTAATCTTGTGGCTTGAGTAAATTCATATATAGGGGGCACTAATGAGCTAAGTTCATCAGAGCAGAAGCCGTGAAAGTATTTGTAGAAGAAACACAGGGAAGCCACATTGCGTTGATGAGAAAGCAACTGTATCCTAGCTGCCAAGTTGGGATCTATCACATTACAGATTCTCTGTTGGATTTTGTCAAGGACCTCTGGGTGGATAGCAGGAACACCCGACCAGATATGGCAGCAGTATTTAATGCACAGGTGGATGGTAGATATATATATATATATATATATATATATATATATGCAGGATGGTTTCAGACGGGAAAAACTTTCTGGCCCTACACAGAGAACCGACCTTCTTAGCAGCAGATTTAGCTATGCATTCTATATAGTCACTCCACTTGAGGTCTGATGTGGGAGTTAACCTGAGGAGGTGTATTGTTTTACTTTCAGGGAGACTGATCCATGCTAATGCTGGGTAAGAGCAATTGTCTGTGATGGACAGCAGCTTCATTTTGGAAGCATTAAAATTTACGAGCCATTTCTTACCCCAGTCCACTACAGATTGGAGGTCCTTTTTAAGCTCGGCAGCAAGGTTTGCTTTGTCAGCCTCAGCAGCTTTTTGACTGAGGTGAGAGTAAACTGTAGAGTCATCAGTGTATATGCCTACTTAGGATCTTATTAAGTCACTTCATGTGCAAGTGGTAAGACTGTTTTCAGGAACATGTGACAGACTTTCATCTAGTCCATTGGCCATGGGATGCACCAGATTTGAATCCAAACAGGAATGTATTGGTTCTGTTGCAGTTACAGTCAACCAACATAAATCAATTATTAACAACTCTGGAATGTGCCTGGATTGACATTCCAAAACAATGATTCCAACAATTAAAACTATTCTACATTGCACAGCTGCTGTTATTCAGGTTAAAGGCAGAGTTACCTAGAGGAAAACAACAATAATCTAACTAACAAGGTTGTATTGTATAAATGAATAGCAGAAAAGGAGAGATAACAAAAAGACAAAATTTACTATGAACTACAAAAGACAGGAAATTGTGGAGAGTCATGATCGTCAACATTCTGAAGGGACGTGGTACATAAAAGAATGTTTTGATACTTCAGTTATAAGTTATTTACATATATCTTCTCTAAAGAAAATGTTCTAATCTTAACAAAGTAAAACATTTCCATTGCAATTTAAGCATTTAATATATAATCAGGGTCTAGCAATTGTCATTTGCACTTTACTTTATTGCAAGGCATAATTTAAAATACTAGATATGTAATTATAGATAAGTTTGGTATTTGAAAGCAAGAAAAAAGCTTTTTGCTTTTACATACAAGTCAATGTGGCTTTAAAACCTATATTTAATAAGTAATTATATTCTCTATTTATGAAATCAAAGTTAAAGTTATCTAACACAAAAGACGCAGGCATGTAACTGACTACACATCTTTGTAGGCTAACAAAAATAAATTTTACCTACAAAAAGAGTTTAAAACAAAAACCAAAAAACTCCTACCTTTTCTTTCTTTAACCTTATTGATAATTCGCACTTCTGTTTGACCAAAATAAATTGTCATAAATTAGATTTAAAGATAAAAAAATGTCTTTTCTTCATATTTCTCAGATATATATTGTGTTGGTGGCATTTACTTAACTTTTTTGATTATTATATATTATTTCTAAAAAATTGATTTTTTAAAATCTGATATTGCTTCTTATTAACATTATATTTAGCCAATACACATGTTTGCACAAACAAACTTTGTACTTTTTTTAAGTTTACATATACCATCCTGGACAATCAATGTCTTTAGAAATTTAGTGTGCTTCTTGGTATGGATTGTATGTGTGTTCCTCTTACAGAGGGAAAATCCAGTTTAAGATTGGCATTCGGGTCTCCCATGAGACCAAAGTAGGTAAGAAGAGGGAAGAAGTAACAGGTGGCAACTTCGGATTAGGAAAACTCAATGATCGAGAAGAAAAATAGATCCAGTGGTGCACAGTAAACGACCAACACCTGGTTTCAAGAACACTCAAGATGACTATGAACCTGGAGAAGTCAAGAATGTGACACAAAAAAACAAATTGATTACATAACAATAAACAAAAGATTCAGAAATGCAGTTGTTTGTTGTAAAACTTATCCAAGTGTCGAGTGTGGAAGCAACCATCTCTTGGTTATATGCAAACTAAGAGTGAAACAGCAGAGAATGAAGAAGCCTAATGCAGCACCTAGACAGATAACAACAAACTCATGAATGACCTCAACCTGCAGGAAAAGTACAAGAATAAAGCGAAAAACTTATACAAGGGACAAATTAGAAACAAAAATTCAAAATAGGGTTGCACTAAAAGAAGTATTAGTGACATCAGCCAATGACATCATCCCAAAGGAAATCAGACATAGAAGGAAAAATGAGGAAAACAGAAAATAATGGCAAGACATGGAATGGAATACAGGAAACTACACAAGGAAATAAGGAGCAAATGCAGACAAGCCAAAGTGAAATGGCTTAATGACAAATGTGCAAAAATAGAGAGATTGAGCACAACCAATCAAGGAGACATGCATTAAAAAATTTACGGAACTGGACAAAAAAAACAAAAAAAAAAAAAACATACTCCACAACAAAATCCAAGGACAGACACTGGTATTAAAGAACAAGGAAATTCTTTAGTGGTTGGAAGAACATACAAGAGATCTCTTCCATGACAAGAGAGAGCAGCCAACAACACACAAAAATACTGAAGGACTGGAAATATTAAAATCTAAAATGGAAAGATGCATTGGCCAAACTGAATAGGAGCAAAGTAGCTGAACTAGACGGCATTGTAATAAAGATGTTGGCAGCCTTAGACGACTTTGTTATAGACAAAAATCACAGAAATTATAAAAGAAATCTACAACAGTGGTGAAATCCCACAAGCAGATCAATTTTCATAGCACTATCTAAGCCAGGTGCAACTGAATGTAAACTCCACTGAACAATCAGCTTAATGAGTCACATAACAAAACTCATCATCTGAATTCTGATGAACAGAGTGTGCAGCAGAATCAGACTGGAAATATAACAAGAACAACGGTGTTTCGTCAGAGACACTAGAACAAAGAATGTGATATTTATGATTGGAGTGTTATCAGAAAGGGTAATAGAAATGCAGAAGGATATGTACTTGTGTTTCATCAACTATGCAAAGGCATTCGACAAAGTATGCCACAAAAACCTGATAAAGATGTTTGGCAACCTTGACGTATTCGGGAAATAGAGTAATCAAGAACCTTTACTGGCAGCAAACTACCTGCATATGAACAGGAAAGAAGTTTAGCAGATACACAAAAAATAGAAAGGGGTGTAAGACAAGGATATGCATTCTTACCAGATCTATTCAACCTATACAGCGAAATCAGTCTGAGAGCTCTAGAAGTCCTGCCAGGATTCGTCATTGATGGCTGCAATCTGAATAATATAAGAAACATAGATGATACAGTGCTGATAGCAGATACAAGAAAGAAACAACAACACTTCCTACAGAAAGTATTTAAAGAAAGTAAAAATAAAGATCTACATATAAACTACAAGAAAACTAAATGCATGATAATCAGTAAAATGAGGAGCCCAAAATACCAACTACAAGTTGGTGATACCAAAATCAAACAGGTGCAAAAAGAAATTTAAATACTGGAAAGTGTTCTAACAGAGGATGGAAAGTGTGATATGTAGATCCGAAGGTGCATTGGCATGGACACGAATACATTCCAAAAGCTGAGTAGAGTATTAAGATAGAAAAATTTTTATTGAAAACAAAGAGAGTTCTAGATTGTACTTCAATATGGGAGTGAATGCTGGATGATCTCATCAAAGATGAAGGAAAGACTTGAAGAAACCAAAATGTGGTTCTACAAAAAGATGCCGTGGATAGAACACGTGAGCAATAATGAGGTTTTGGAGAGGATGGACACAAAAGGAAAACTGATAGTTAACATCAAGAAAAAACAGCTGAAGTTTTTGGAACATGTAATGAGGAAGGAGGACTTAGAGAACCTGATGCTCACAAGACAAATAGGAAAAGAGACAAGGGAAAGCAACACACAACAGACCTGATAGATTTGAGCAGATGGATGATGGAGGGGGGATTGAGCGAAATAACAGGAGAAGGGATATTAAGAGTGACAAGGGATAGAGAGATGTGGAGGGCCATGACTGCCTATGTCCTGAAGGGATGTGGCACATAGAAGAAGTACTGTTCAGCCATGAAATATCTCGCAGCAAAAGATGGACGGTTTTCACCACTGTCTTCCAAGTAGCCTCTTTGGGCATGTATAAAGATTCCTTTTCAACATTAGTGCATTAACACTAGCTTTATTCAGGTAATAAATGTCAGGCTGCAGACTTAATGGCTTACCTTTATATAAGTACAAAATTAAGTAACCCTGTGCATGTGTATAAAAGGGGGCTGAAAAGTTCTTGGCCAAAACTATTTCCCAGGATCTGACCAAAAGATCAAACATCAGGTGATACATATTTTTAATACCATCTAGGATGGATTAAGAACTTTACAACTCTTATGTGCATAAATTTTTAATAATATTACAACATCCAAAGAATAAAAATAGAAAAATTCACAAAAATAATAATCCCATAAACCCTGACAGAATTAGGTACATAATTTACAAAAACCATTAAAAAAAACAATTTTATTGAAAATATAAAAATATTATTTGAATCACAATATCAAAAGCATCTCACTATAAGAGAGGAACTATATATCAAACAATTTTCAACTACCACCAACCTTACATTATTTAGCAGAAGTTTTGGAAGTTTTTTTTTTTTTTTAATAATAGACAGATGCTCATGCAATGTCCCATCATGTGTGTCCTGTAATAGCTTTTAAGAATACTCCTTTTCAAAAACATTAAATAAATTACATTACAGTCAAAGCATGAGGATGAAAGAACAATATCAGAAAAAATAACATCCTTGAAAATGGTTGAAAGTGCTTGGAAAGTAAAAAATTATGGAACATTTTTACATTCAAGCAAAAAGGAAACCTGTAATAATATGGGGAAAAATTAAATAAAAAATTAATAAAATCTTCCTTGTCGGTTGTTTTTTTTGTTTTTTTTAACAAAATATATGCATTATATATAAATATGTCTGTGTGTATGTATGTGCACACAACTGATAATTGATAAACTGAGTTTAAGTTTCAGCTGAGAAAACGGTCATTTCACATGACTATTCTTAGGAAAGGCATACATCCACTTCTTCCTGTGCCAAATATGCCAATAGAATCTTGTTTCTGCAGACTGCAATGTTTGATGAAAAGGAGATTCAGTGGATGAATTCTTGAGTAAACCATTCTCCCATAACTAATGTTCAAAAAATAACTGTAAAAAATCTATCAGCCTTGACATCCAGCATCTATTATGTGAGCATACATGTAAAGAATTACACACTAGACAGACTTTAAAAGCATTTATGTGGACTTGTGAAATTATTTTCCACTCCACAACAACTTTCCCCACAGGAAAAACATTACTAGTTCTTAATTATCTTTTATAGCCAATGTTCTGTCAAGCTATATTCCTTAGTCCCACCAGGCCATACATTCACAGTACTTGCTATACTATGTACATTGAATCAATTCTTCCTCATTTCCCTCATATTTCAGCTGTCCACACAAGCAATATTTTTCAAAGAAATGTTCAGTTGTAGAACAGACTCCCAAAAGGATGCTTCCTCATTCACTATGCTGTTAACATCATCAAATATAGGGTCAACTGTTATCCTAAATATCCTCATAATATGCACCTCTTACTCCCTCCTTGAATGCCCTTGCAACAACCTCATATCCATCTACCTTGAGTGACTCTTGAGCCTTGTATTAGAGAAAATATAATAAATGAACAAAAAAATGAAACAAAGTTATCAATGTCAATGTCTTTCCAACTGAGTGAACAAAAACACATGGGAAAGTATCAGTTTCTGAGCCTCCCTTTTAACGTTGGCTTCTGTCCAGAAGTGCAGTCATATTGGAGCATTGATTTTAACCCCATGACAGAAATGGAAAACTACTTGCTTGCTACAGTCTCTCTCCTCTCTCTCTCAATAACAGTCTCATTTGACAGACACTGATACTAGACAGATTTCAAAATCAAATCCAAAAACACCACTCATGCTTATATCATTTTGCCAATTAAATATTTGGTTTCATCTACACGCACAGTCTTTCTGGAAAGGATCCAGCTTGTTAATATTAATTAAAAATAACTTAGTTAGGGCAATGGTAACTTTGTCTGCTTTTAAAGTACTCCACTGTAAAGTCCTCTTGGGGAAATTTTATGAATTGCACTGTCACATTCTCCATAAATTTTAATCTCATCCACATTATAGTATCTCTCTTTTAACAGTAATTTTAACTTCAGGAAAAGCAAGTTATCACAAAGAGCAAAATTTGGACTAGAATGACCAATAGTTTTGCATGATGTGAGGTTTTTCCAACAACACTGCATGTTATTAAAGCAGTACACAAGCTCATGCAATGGCATCTTATTGCTGATAAATTAACTCCACAGGAGAATGTTTGTTCAGGCATGCAGAGTAAAGTCCTCTAAGTTGCTAAGTTACATCAGTCCTGTACAACTGGTTTATGAAATAGTCAAAATGGCTTCATAGTTTCTGGATGTTGGTATCTTAATTAAGAATAGTGTTTAGGTTTAAAACTGGTAGTCACTATGCATTGGATAATTTCTGAACATAATAGGCCTGTAAATTGCATTCAAACATGAGACTCTCACCACTTCATGTTGACTTCAGTGTGCACTTTTATAATTACACAAGCTCTATCCTTGATATTGACCACTTCTACCCATATAGAATACCATAAAACTATATATATATATATATATATATTTGGAAGCCAGTTGATTACACAACCTTAGTTTCAACCTTTCAGTATCTTCAGGCGTTTTATATCAACTGATTTTTCAATGTTTTATTTCAAATGTACAAGGATTTTTTAGAATGCACAGTTGGAAGTTTAGAATAACTGAAATCTTAAATTTAATATTTTTGGTTATCAAAAAAATTCCTGTCACAAAACTATTTTTGATGAAAGAAAAAGATTACGAAAAATCTTAAATGAAAGTGACCATAAAAACAAATTAGAATATAAACCTCAGATAAACAAGCTAGTGAAAAAATAATGCTAGGAAAAGAAACAATTTGGTTCAACCAACCTTTTAATTTAGAAGTAAAATCCAAAATAGTGTAAATATTTTTAAAATTAATAAACACTTCCCTAAAATTCGGAATTGCATAAAATATTCAATAGAAACATAATTAAATTGATTTATAGCTGTACTTGTAATTAAGAAAATTGCATAAAAATGCAAAACATCCTAAATTTGAAAAATAATGTGCAACATAATATAGGTAATGAAAAATGTAACTGCAGAGACAAAAATAAATGCCCACTTGACAGAGTTTGTAAAACAGGAGTTATTTACAAACCAGAAGTGCAGGATACAGATGAACAAAGAAAAACATACTTAGGATTTACTGAAGGAATTTTAAAATCTTGTTGTACAATCACATGTCCACATTCAAGCTAGAAAACTTTAAAAATTTTGCCAAACTGGCTAATCATGTGTAGAAATTGGAAAAAAAAAAAGAAAGGAAATGGCAAAAACCCCAGTATAACATAAAGCCTATTAAAGAAAGCCAAATCTAAAACACAGTGGTGTTATCTGCAGATCATGCTCAGAAAAGTTAGCCATTATATTATTTCCAGAAAGAAAGAATTACTAAATGAAGGATCTGAAATTGTGTCCAGATGTAAGCACATAAGAAAATATATTTTAGGATCATACAAAGCTGGATGGAAGTGTTTACAATTCTTGAAATACTTCTCCTCTGCTTTAAAATTTCAGTCATTCTAAACTTCCAATTGTGCATTCTGAAAACCCCTGTTGTACATTTGAAATAAAATGCTGGAGAATCAGTTGATATATAACTCCTGAAGATATCGAAAGGCTGAAACCAAGGTTGCGTAATCAACTGGCTTCAAAATGAAAATATCTAAAAGCTCTACATTATATATGTATTGAGCACTTTTTAATACAACAGTATACTGATCTAATTTAATTCTGACCAATAACCGATAAATAATTAAATATATATATATATATATATATATATATATATAATTTAGGGCAGCATATCTTAATTCATTTTCATTGGTGAAGCATACTTGTGTTATCAACAACTATTTTTCTGTATTGTGAAGATGGATAGAATGTTCATTTAAATCTTGTGCGAAAGAGCTTGTTTTCTGATATATGTAGTGTTAGCCATCTTGATATTGTTAGCTTCACAAAAACAACATTATCAAGACTGCTTACACTGCATATATCACATACAAGTTCTATTGCTCAACATTTAGATGAATATTCCTTTCCATCTTCACAATACAAAAAAATATGTTGATAACACGAGTATACTCCACTAAGAATATACATGCATGTGCGCTTGTGTATGTATATACTGACTGATTTCTGAGCACACACCTGCACACCCACAGTGATTTTTGCTACAACTATGCTGAGAAGATCTTAGTTACAATTTCTGGGTCATGATAACTAGTTTGAACAAGGCCAATATGCACAATTCACTTGATAATGATGACTTGTGTCTTTGTGCTAGCATAATCACTGACTGCTTCTAAAAAGTTCTCTCCAATGTCATATTGTTTTCAGACACTTTCTAATGGTACTGTACATGAAGATTACCTACCCACACTGAGCATGGTGAAATTAAATCCTGTGTCTCATGGCTGGAAAGTGAATTCTCTAACCACATGTTCTCATGTTTAGGCACATCATCGTGTGTGTGTGTGTGTATATATCCAAGTAAATAAAGAACGAAGATAGTATTAACAACATTCAAAACATTAATTTAAAATAGTGCTCAATATAGAAATAGAGCTATGAATATTCATTATAAGTTATTGTTTAGAACATGTACAAATTATAATTTACTAAAAAAAGTGTACATTTTGTTTTAACATCTAAATGAGTAATTTCGAAGGAACCAATGGATGTCTTATCTGGCAATAATTCTTACAAAGCTAATTGTTATTTTGTAAAGTAGGAGGAAATAATGTAAAAAAAAAAAAAAAAAAAAAAAAAATCAATTGATTCTGATGTAATGAATATGCATACACCCCGGTTCCCCCTCATAGTAATATGAATGGCTGTTGTCTGCCATAAATACAGACTAAGGCATGGACGGATATAGGTCTACATCTACGCCTATTGCATAAGCCTATGTTTCAGCATACTGCATATGACTATGACGAGTACTGGTCCATTATGGCTACTTGCTAGATTGTCCTACCTGGTTACATTTGCTAAAACCACTTAGCCACTTTGAATGATATATATATCCCTTTCCGGGCCATCAGTTGGTGACAAAGAATTTGGAACAACTTCACAAGACTAAAAAAAAAAAACAAAAAAAAATACAGTTGACAACACTACTGAAGAACCTTAGAAAGACTCATTTGACACTTACAGAAAGTAAGTTTTTCCTCATTTTTTATTTGAATGCTTATTAACGAGGAACTTTAGAAAAGGAAAAACTTGGGCAATGCTTACAGAAAGTAAGAAAGTGGCCTCCTTCTTGTTTGAACTTAGATTTTATTGTATACATAAACTGGAGCAAGAGTTTTTGTGGATACGTTAGCAGAATAGAACAAATTGATGAATTAACTAAGGTGCTACAAGCCACCAAAACAATTTATGCAGCAACAAGAAGTGTTTGAAAAGTTATTAAAAAAACAGGCAAAAGACAATTTTTGCTGAAAGAGATAGTCTATTTCACGATACAAGTGTTTCAAAATTGTAAAAAAGGATGATGATGGTTTTGTCATTATTGCACAGTGAGAGGTGTTTAAATTAAAAGAATTGTCAAGCGATATGTTCAAGTGTCTAATTTTTGTGCAGGGGCTAACGACACTGAAGGACAAAAAAATTAGATCAAGAATCCTCACTATCATGGAACAGGATCTGAAGATTATGCTACAAAAAGTAATGAAAGAATGTCAGCGACTTATAAACATAAAAAAAGATACTCGGATTGAGGAGAAGAGCATTTTGTGAGTACAAACTGTATAACAACAGAAGATACAGAAAAAAAAAGAAAAATGATATGCAGTTTGTTTGGAGGACAGCATATAAAGAAGGATTGTTTCTTTAGGGATAAAAAATTTTTTTAATTTTAATTGTGGGCATGTAGGCCATAGAAATTCTCATTTTTGGGCAAAACAGAGAAAAGTAAAAGCAAAGTTGCGAACAAAGATGAATGTAGTTTGGTCCAAAAACGAAATTGAGGAGAGTAAATGAAGAAAATACCGCAATGTAAAAATAAATGGGCAGTCCATAAAATTATTGCTTGATTCAGGAAGTGATATCTCGGTAATAAATGAGCAAACATGGAAAAAATTCGTTACCCACCGTTGACAGACACAGACAAAATTGCTAGTATAAAGACTTAAGTTTAAAGGTGAATTAAAATGTAACATTTAGTTCATGGGAAAAATTCACAAATTGAAAGTATGTGCTCCTTGGTAGAATAAACCTCTTTAGTTTAGACTGGATTGTGTTGTTTAACTTATGGGAATTGCCAGTAAATGCTTTCTGTAACAAAGTTAACGTCATAGAGAACAATAAAAAAGGAAACAGAAAGATTTATTACAGATTTGAAAATGAATTTCCTTGCGTCTTTTCAGGACTAAGTCTGTGCACAAAAACAGAAGTCAACTTCGAATTGAAAGAAAATGTTAAACCAATTTTTAGACCAAAGAGAAAAGTACCATTTTTGGCACTAGACACAACAAATGAGGAATTAGAAAAGTTGGAGAAAAGTAGTATAATTTCAAAAGTCAATTACTCAGATTGGGCGTCTCCAACTGTATATATAAAAAGAAAATCCGAAAAATCAGAGTATGTGCTAATTTTTTGATGGGTTTAAATGACTGTTTGAAAGACAATGGGTAACCTCTACTGTCTCCTGAGGATATATTCAATAAATTAAATGGAGGTAGAGTGTTTTCAAAGTTGGACTTGTTGGAGGCTTACCTTCAGGTTAAAATCAGTGAAGAATATTTGAAGTACCTGACAATAAACACGCATAAAGGAATGTTTAAACTAAATCGTTTTCCATCTGGATTGAAGGTAGCTCCAACCCTATTCCAGCAAATACTGGACATGATGTTGGCTGGTATGGAGTATGCAATTGCATATTTAGATAATATTTTGATTAAAAGTGAAAACAAGGTCCAACACAAAATGCGTATTAGAGCAGTATTTCAGAGAATTGAGGAATACGGGTTCAAGCTGAGTACTGAAAAATGTGAGTTCTTCCTAAAGAAGATAAAATATTTAGGGCAGATCATTGACAGTAAAGGAAGAAAACCCGATCCAGAAAGGGCTGAGGCTATAAAAAATATGCCAGCACCTGATAATGTGGATAAACTCTAGGCTGTCTAAAAGCTGTCTATTAGTAGACCTATTGTTAGTGCATTTCGGCCCATACATGAAAATTATTGTAGCAGGAGATGCCAGTAATAAGGGACTAGGTGCTGTATTGCTTCATAAATTTGAGGGCAGATCTACGAAGCCAATAGCACATGCCTCAAGAACGTTACTGCCTGCTGAACGAAGTTACAGTCTGAGTAAAAAAAGAGAGCCTAGCAATAATCTACACTGTGAAAAATTTTCACAGGTTTCTATATGAAAGAGTTTATTCTGTAAACATCATCACAAACCACTGTTATCAATATTTGAAAAAAAAAAAAGAAAAAAAAAAAGAAAAAAGTATACCAACTCACATGGCAAATCAACTTCAGCGTTAAGGTGTAATTCTATTGAATTATAATTTCAAAATAGAATATGTGCCTTCAAAGAAGTTAAGTCATGCCGATGGGTTATCAATATTGATACCTTGAATATATGGAATCATTAGAAGAAATAGTAATAGCAGTGCTAAGAGATGAAAGTGAATTGTCGAGACTGGTATGCAACACTATTATAGAACTACTGGTTATGCAAGAAGATGTGAAAAAAGCAGTGAAGAATGATGATTTCATTAAAAAAAATGAAAAGGCTCTGGTTGATTGAGAAATCTAAAAAAGGAATTAGCGTGTCACCATTTTCAATCTGTGAACAGGTATTACTATACGCAGATAGTATTGTAATGCCGGGTACTCTGCAAAAGAAATTTCTAAAAGAATTTCACACTGGCCATCCAGGGATTTTGAGAATGAAATCTCTAATGAGAAGCTATACCTATTAGCCAAGGATAGACCAAGACATAGAAAACTTGGTGAAACAGTGCAGAGGATGTCAACTGGCCACAAGGGATCCACCGGTAAAGATTCAACAATGGCCAAAGACAGATGCTCTATGGACTCGATTGCATATCAACTATGCAGGGCCCATAAATGGATCATATTATCTAACTGTTGTGGACAGTTTCACTAAGTGGCCAGAAATTGTTAAGTGCAGACATCTGACTGCAACAAATACAATAAACACACTTAATGAAATTTTTAGTTGCTTTGGTATCCCTAAAACTTTAGTCAGCAACAATGAAATGTAGTTTACGGGAAGAGAATTCAAGGAATTCTGCTCATCATTGTCCACTGATCATTTTTTTTTTTTAATCATATCACCCCAAGCAAGGCGGTAACACCACTGATATGCAGGGGGCTACATAAGAGTAGAATGATAGGAAAAAAAGAAAGCCGGAAACCACATCCTAAACAGGAAACAAGGGATGAGCCTCTTCACCTGTTCAATAGACGTGGGTGGAGTGTGAACCGGGCGATAGTTTAGTTTATCTACTCCAATTGAAAAAAAAAACAGTGAAAATTTTAGAAAAGAGAAAAACCGGAAACCGCATCCTAAACAGGAAACAAGGGATGAGCCTCTTCACATGTTCAATAGAACGTGGGTGGAGTGTGAACCAGGCGATAGTTTACTCTATCTACTACAAATGTGACAACACCAGTATATCATCTAAAATTGAATGGACAGGCGGAAAAATTTGTTGACACCTTTAAACAACTATTGAAGAAAAGTCAAGGCATGGACATGAATAAAAGAACTATTCAAAAATTTTTGGCAGTAATAGAATCACGCCAAACCCGAATATGAAGTCAGGGTTATTGCCAGCAGGGTTAATATTTGTGAGGAAAATCTTAACAGGCCATTGCCTAGTCCGGTGAAGAAAACTGCTAAAAAAGAAAACCAGATGTCTAAAGTGTATAAGCCAGGTGACAAAGTTTTTTTTTTTCAAGCACTTTAGGGCTGAGAAAATGTATTAGGAAGAAGGAATGATAACCAAGAGAAATGGACAGGTCATATATGACATAAAAGAGGAAAAATTTTGGTGCAAAAGACATTGGAATCAATTAAGACCCAGACACACTACAGAGAGCACGGAAAATACCAACAAAATTTCAATGGAAGTCCTGTATGACACATTTGAAATTCCCATTCCAGCAAGTCAACATTTGCGAATGGAGGTATTCTCAACCTGAAGGCCAGAGATACCACCAGTGTGTCAAACACCACCATGACAGGGAGAATTGGGGTGAAAAAGTCTTACGAAAAAAGTAAATTGATTATGTCCAGACCCTAAAAAGAGAAAATATTGAAGCTAAATGTCACGAGAAAATTTAGCTCAGGGGGAGGTGATGTAATGAATACACTTTTGTTCCTCCTCATAGTAATATGATTGGCAGCCATAAATACAGACTAAGTCGAGGATGGATATAGGTTTACGTCTATAGGTTTACACCTATTGACTATGTCTATTGCATAAGTCTATGTCTCAGCATACTACATATGACTACGACGAGTACTTGTCCATTATGGCTACTTGCTTGATTGTCCTACCTGGTTACATTTGCTAAAACTGCTTAGCTACTTGGAATAATATATATATATATATATATATATATATATATATATATATATATATATATCCCTTTCTGGGACATATCAGATTCCTTACAAAGTACTTGGTTTATGATTTGCATGTTAAAAAAAAGAGAGAGACCAAATATGGATTTTCAAAAATATCTGAATGTGCAATCTTCAAAAAAGTAATTAAACCTTGCAGGGCTGTGACACTCCCTGCAGCCAAGTAGTCTAAAGAACATGAATCAGATGATGGTTTTTCCTACAAAGAGTGATGCAGGTTTGAATTCTGCTGTTGAGCACATTTTCTTTAAGTTTCTCAAATACACAGGCCAGTATAGTTGATAGTTTAAAATAACATTTATAGTAGTAGGAAATATTGATATATAACCAACACTCAACAAAATTTATTATGAATATAGCGACAACATATTAAATTGCATATAACATTTAATGCCATTTTACCCAATTCTGGTTAGCCCTCTTATAGTGAAATGCTTGTTTTGTAAAACATTCCTTAACTACAATGGATAAATTTAAAATAACTATAACAGTGCGTTCACACATTTTAAGAAAAAAAGAAAAATTACAATGGAATGCCAGTTTTATCAGAGTTTGTTTTTGTCTTTGTAATTTACCCCTGAAGATGATCTTGGAAAAGATTGAAGTACCTAGGTAAAAACCAACAAAAAACAAAAAACAAAACTATAACACCTTCCTTGATTAATTTCATCTTAACATCAAGAAATCATACTGAAAGGATCAGCATAAAAATACACACACATATGTCTATATTATTCAATGAAACATGTTTGAATATATATATGTGTGTGTGTGTGTGTAAAAAAATGTAGACTCACATTCAGTAATCCATATTAAAAGGAATATTTTTCAACAAATGTCTCAAAAGATTCCATCTAGAGTAATACAGCAAATACTAAAAACTTATATAGGAAGTAAGCAGATGCCAGCATATCCATCATACATTTGGCATGGGAACAGATATAGCAAATCTAATAGGAATTCAAAAATGTTGGATCATTTAATAATTATCTTCTTCTAGACAACATATGCAGACTTAACTTCAAAGATATGCTTTGCAACTACAAAAAGGTATATTTTGTTTCCAACCCTCTCCAAAAAGAATTTGTAATATCCATACCCACTGAGTGTTGCCTTTAGTATAAAGTGAAGGTCATTAACATGATGAATAAATGAGAATGATCGTAGTAAAAAAAAAAAAAATGTAAAATGTATGTATGTGTGTGTGTGTGTGTGTGTGTGTATATATATATATATAGTGGACATTAAAATCAACACCCAACAGTGTCAGGCTGTATGTATTGTGTTTTGGCTTAACTATTTATATCTACAGGTCAGTGATGTATTGTAGGTAGTCTGTTGTACTGTTCTAATGGTTGTTTTGTAAGTGGTAATGGTTATGTTTTGAATTATTCCAGGGGCTATTGAGTAAAAATAATTGTGGATATATATATATTTTTAACAATTCCTTAGTATTTTTTCTCAGTATTTAAACTGCTGTTTTGTTCTTGAGTTTTCTCTTTCATGGAAATCATGTTCTTTGGAAACTTGTTTAGTTTAGGTTAATGACCTTTTAGGCTTCTTCAATGGGAATAGGGATTCACTTTTTTAATAAGAAGAATTATCTGTTACAAGAAGGAGCTTCAGTATTTTAGAAAGGCTTAGGTGGGGGCGTAACCCCCCACCACCACCAAAAAAAAGTCAGGAAGCACTGGTCTAGATGGTGTTTGACTAAAGAATTAATACAACAAAACAATAAATTCAAATTACCAATCAACTCACTTTTTGTAAGGTAAATAATGAGTATTTCATTTAAAACTTGGTCATAAAACACTTAAAAGAAATTACTAAGGAGTCAAGCATGAAAATATTTAAGTAACCTAGTCATGAACAAGCACTTGCATCCACCAGCCCATTTTATCCCTTGGAAAAATAGCCTAATGGATTAAAGTGTTGTTTTGTGAATTTGGTGGCATAGTTACTGTGAGCAAAAACTGAACAGTACTAAAATAAGAGTTAGATGATTGATTGATTGTATATTTGTTTTACCAGCGTATCAACCCCTGTGGGTCATTTAATGCTGAAACTGGACCTATTATTCAGGAAAGTTTCAGAATGTTTCAAACAGTTGTGAGGTTTTATAAATTTTTTTCAAAATATCACAAGTTGTATAGTTCGAGAGTATTTCAAAATGTAAGTTGTATGGTTCAAAGTCCAAATTCTATTTTTTATAGACTAGTATTTTATTTTCTTCAGATATCCTATTATTTGGGCAGCAAATACATTTTTGATGAGCAGGTTAAGATTTGATAACAGTTGCTATGTATTTTGTACTTCTTGCATTCTATCAAGATTTGCTTGATGGTGAGAAATTGGTTGTAGTGGTTACACCAAAGTGTATTTTCTGCCTTGTGTGTGTGAAGTGAGTGTATGCAATTCTTATTTGGTTGAGCATTATGCCTTGTCTATGGTCAGCCAATGGCTCTCTATTCTCTTTTTTTTTTATTGTCAGCTGATGTTCATATAGTTTATTGTTTGGGAACATATACCAAATTGCTTACCATTTTTTTTTATGTGTTATGTAATTTTGTTTTTGTAATCTGTATATGGGTGTTTGATGTTGGTTATTTTTATTTTCATTGCCTCTTTTGCCAGTGTATCAGCTTCAGGATTTCCCTTGATGCCTATATAGCTAGGAATCCAAGTCAATGTTATTGTTTTGTGCTTTATTAATTGATATGTTTCTAGGATTTCATGAATATAAGGATGACTTGTGTTCTTTTCTTTAATTGCTGTTAAACTAGGTAGGAAGTTTATAATTTTCTCAGAGTGCCTATCTTATGAATTTTCTATCATTTTAAGTGCCATTTTAATGGCTTGTAATTCACCTATAGAGATGTTTAGGAATTGGTCTGATTTCCTCATAGTTTGGTTTAACACCTCTACAGTTCCATTGTATGAGGACTGTATTCTGTTAGCCCATTTGACTGGTAATTATTTTATTTTAGTGAGTGGATCTTAAAATGACAGTTTTTAGTTATTTATTTCCATATATTCCATACTTTCTATACTCTTTGTTTGCCATGTTTGGCAAATTGTTCTTTAAGCATTTGTATGTTATTGATTATCTAGAACATTTATTCTTACAATGTTCATATCTTTGAAAGTTGAAGTATCTTAATGGGTGTGGAAGATATGTTCCTACTTTGGAAACTGTATAGCCAATTTTTATTTTCTGTGGTGGTTCTGCTGCATCAAAAGTAAGAATGTACATGTTGCTATCTATATTCTATAATTTTTCTTTCAGAGATTCTTATGTCTGTAATGTTTTGTTTTTTTGGTAGAATTATTGCTCTTAATTTCTTTCAGTGTACTCAGTGAGAGTTCAGCATCTCAAACGATGCCTTTGGAGAAATTGAAAAATTGGTATGAGTAAAGTCTTACCATTATATCATGAAACTTGAACATCCTTAAAGTTTTGAAATCATGTTTAGACTTCTATCAGTAACATATGTCTAAATTTTTTCTTTTTTTCACTGTTTTTGGAATTATCCGAGATGCTAAGATTTTTTCTGTTAAAAATTGTGACAAATTTGTTATTAGTTTGTCTTCTATAGGTTCTATTACAATAAATTTTAAAATTTTTTCGTTTGATTGATTTTCTCTGTCTATATCAATGTGTAGTCTCTGGAATTTTTGTGCTCATACTTCATTATTATTCATCAGCCATGCTCCTCACTCATTTTGGAGCCCCAATATGAGGTGTATACGGAGGGGAAATCTCATTTGCTTTGTTCCTCCAGGGCCACATGGCTGGTTTACTCAAAAGTGGAGAGGGTTCCAAGCACCTGCTATATCCAGGATTGTCCACTCAAGTATGGGCTTTACTCAGAGGTTGTCAAATTCCTTTGTTCTTAGTCTGATTAACCCTACATCTACCACTTAAGTCAGTTTAATGTTTGATATGGTAAATTTGAGTACATTTTGTTAATTTTGTTAATCTAACTTAGGGCTTGACATGACCAGTCAGTTGATGTGATTGGGTTTCTCCAACCACCTGTATAGCTCGAGTAGGAACCAAAGTGGTATGTTAGAATTTAGAAGTATATGTATAGCCCAACTCCTAAAACCTTCAACCACCAGGATCCTGTCCTCAAGAAGCATCATGGGCTGTCACTCATGGCAAACAGGTGGCCACCTTGGGGAACTTTTACCCCCCCCCCTGCAAAAGTGCAGTCAATGTATTCTGAAGCCTCACTGTCAGGACAATAAAACCTAGACAAGATAGCTCTAGACATGGTTAACAAAATGAGAACAATCTAGATTAAATAAAGAGTTCTGAGTGAAATTTCATAAAGGTTACCTGAATCGAGAATCACCTTATGAAGGCTGGCCAGAGAGTACAACAGCCAAAACGTTTTGATAACAAAATTGAGGACAATAGTCTGCATGTAAATAATTTCAATAAAAGTTATTGTCATTTTGAAATATCCTAATTTGAGCAATTCTAAGTCTGGAATACTGTATGAATGTGTATAGACCCCCCCCCCCAAAAAAAAAAGTAATGCCGGGAACATTTTAGAAAGTATATCAGGCCAAAAAATATTTTGGCACACCCTATATACATTTCTGAAATCTCTTGTTGATTATGACATATAATGGCCTTACAATTCAGTTCCTAGAACGGAACTGCAAGACAACCTAAACAGACAATTTCATTATAGTCATGAAGGCTTGTGCAGAACCAACAAGACTTTTGTGAAAAAATTAATGATAGAATTGTTGCACCCTGTGCCACAAAGTCTCTTACAACCCACCTAAGGTTATGAATTTAGTTTTTTTTCTTTTCTTGCATAGACTGGTTACCAACCAAAGTTAAAGAACCCAGCTTGCTCTGCTATTCAACCGATGACTAAGAAAAAAATGAGGTTGATTCTTACCTTTTAAATAGCTGTGTGTGAAAATGAATGTAATGAACTTGGCTTGCCAACCATTATACCACCTCCACATCACACAATGTGTATGTATATATATATTTCATTCATTTATATAAGCAGTATCACTGAACCTGTAGTTGATTTGACTGACATACACATGCATCTCCACAAATATACAAACCTGATTCCTTTCCCAAAATAGATATCATTATTTATACTATAATAATGGCAAGTAGGTGTGCATATACAATTGGTTAATTTCTTTTGATGCAATTGCAATTATATTAATAAAAAGATTTAAGGAAATGCTGGGATAATCTAAGAAATAGTTCAACAGGATATAACTTGCCTTCAGTATGATTCAAATTCTAAAAACCTCTAAGCTAAGGAGGTGTGTGAAACAGATGAGAATAATAATCAAATATCTATTATTAATTAAATTACTGGGTGGGGAGGGGACTTGTTACAGACATCACATAGAAGAAAATATGAGTATCTTAGTATTTCAAGTGTAAGTGTCTAAAATATATAATGTTTAAGCTTTGGTGCCCAGAAACCAGGCTGACATTACCTTTCAGAATGATTCATAACACACAAGCATTATTACATTGAATGGATGGCCTTCAGGAAGCCTGAATGAGTATTCATCTTGGAAGTACAATCAGTGCACTGTGATGTCATGCTGATTTGAAAAACCTCAAGTTTAGTTAATCACTGCATAGAGCACGATGCTTACATGTTATTCATTGTGGCATCTTTGAACCTACCATCATAATAAGTACCATCATCCTTTGCAATTCAATGCTTTATCATCAGAAGTAGTATAACAAAAAAAAAAAATTTATTAGAGATATCAGGGGTGGCTGCAAAATTTTCAGCAGGGTGGGGGTCCAGATAGAAAAAATTATAGAGGGCATGATTGGTGATCAATTTTAGAATAAAACCTTGATTTTAAAGTTTAAATTATGACAACTTGTTATTTTTTTTATTATTTATAAAATTTCTTTATTTAGATATTTGGAATTTTTAAAAAAATTTAGTTTACCTGAGCTGAAGGAGTTTGAATATCTTCAATCTGTGCCTTTATATGACATATAGTCACAAGTGCAATTCTAGAGTACCTTGGTGACTGGAATGACACTAGAGATGGTTTTTAATATTTGCCTGAATATTTTATAAAATATAGATGCAAATAGTTGTACTCATTATTCAAATTATTAAGATTTTTGACAAACAATTTGCTGAAAATGCAGTGTTTTGTTAAGAAACTATCCTATTAAGCAAGACCTTTTTTTTTTCATCAAAATTTTGTCACCATGTGATTGAGAAGAGGATTGTCAAGATTGTTTACCAATATATAACTCAATTTCACTCTTCAATGGGTGCTCCACTTCTGAGGCCCTGTGCTGAGTAAATTAATTCTATATAAACACTTAAAGGGTCTTTGAAAAAGTTCTGAACCCAACATATGTACCAAAATCTAATTAAATGACTAAACCCCACTTTTTTTTCTCTTTTAGAGGGTTTCTTGATAGGAATTTTTAGTACCTCCTCATACAAACATATATATCAAATGCAGTACGTGTGAGTGAGATAGAGACTTTTCTGAGTGCACACATACTATACTAATCCTCGGCTGAAGATAAATCTTTGATAAATATTTTCATCTATCTATAAATAATTATACGGAGGCTGCAAAAGTAGGTATACCATTATTAAAATTGCAGTTCAAAAATTAATTTGATTCATTAAAATCATTTTTAATGTGTTTACTTCAATAATTTTTATTATAATACATTTATTATAAGTTTTATTTTTCTAGTAATAAATAATATTTTGCAGGTAAAGAGGAGTGTGTTAATACAGGGCAGACAATTTGAACATTTGAGGAATTGATATGTTTGTATAATCAATACAATATATTGTGTGCTTGTTTTGTTTTTCATTACTGTATACCTACTTTTGCATACATTTTGTATATAAAATTCCACCATTTTTGACAGGTAATATGCTAGTACTTTTATTCTGTCAGTAACATTTTTTAAAATTCCTGACCCTTGACAATCTCTCTATCTCCTCATTTTCAATGCAGAATAAACAGATTGTGTAACAAAACCTTTGAATAAAAAAAAAACATTACTAAATGTAAATTTTGTTAAAATGTTTTTTTCTCTTTACCTACATCCAATAATATTTAATATTGGAGAAAAATATGAAAGCAGAAAGATGTGGTTATGGTTAGTCAGTGAATGGTGATGAGAAAAAAATGTATCAATGTATACAGGTTATAAAATGTGGTTAGTTAATTTTAATATGGCCTGGTTTTCTTTGCTCAATAAAAAGGGAATTGGAGAGCACTCCCATGCAGAAATGAAATTCAACTATTCATGATGAGAGTCTTTTTGTTTGTGTGGCTCACATTGCAGGGAATGAACTGAGCAGGTTAGTATATTAGCCATGATTTTCTGTTGACCAACTTTTTTCATAAAAAATAAAATATAAAACTGCTTTCTCTTTCATCAGAAATTGTACACCAGAAAACAGTTAGAAAATGTTTGATCTTTTTTTTTTAACCTTCCAACAAAATTTGCTATGTCATAACATATATAATCAAGAGAATGGATTAATGTGTTGACATATTTGATTAATATATCTTACTCCATGATGGTACAAATCATATATATACATATATATTTGTGTGTATAGACACTAAAATCAAAACCAAGTGGCAAGTATTTCATGCTTGGATGCAATGTTCATGCCATGCATTCAAGCATGAAACAGATTGACACCACTTAGTGCTGATCTGTGTCTTTCATACTTATATGTAACTATTCCTGATATGAGCACTTTTAGCCATGAATATATCATACCTTAAAAGCTATTTTATATATATATATATATATATATATATATATATATATATATATATATTAATCATTTCCTCAAGCAAGCCAATAATACCACCAAAATGAAAGGATGTATTGAGAGAAAAAGAAAAGACAGTAAGGAGAAAGGACCATAAAAGGTGAGGATTCAGGAAGAGAGAAGATGGCAATTGATTTGCATTTAAATTTTTGAAAATCACAGGTGGCTAGAAGCAAGAATTTTCCATAGGTGAGAAAAGAAACTATTAGAATAGCGATTTCAACAGTCAAATGATGAGACCCGGTTGCAAATCTACTAGTAGACTTAAATTCATATGGTTGAGGTACCAAGGAGAAGAGCTCATTAGAACAACTGCCATGAAAATATTTATTGAAAAGGCACAAGGAAGCCACATTACAAATTGTGGGAAAGTGACTGAAGTCAAGATACCAGACCCTTCTTCTTTAGATTTTGCATAGAAAAACATTAGCAATTCATATTTTACTAGTATCTGTCAAAAATGCCCGAATTATTTATTTAGGTACCTCCAATTTTACCGTGGGAAAATCAGCATAGTCTGAAGTAAAAGGCCTCAAACTAAATAAAAACAAAGTTTTCTCAGCAAAATGTTTATGCTATCATAAAGAGGATAGATCAAAGTATTTTTTTTATTATTTTTACAATTTTTTAAAATTGTTCTAACAGGTTCTGAAAGGCTCATTTAGTGGTAGAAAATCTTTTTTTTTCTTGTCAGTGAAAGGGGTAAATTGACGCTAGAGTTTATTACATCAACAGCATAATATTACGCGAAAGCATTTTTTGACTGTGAAAGACACATTAATTTGGAAATTCTTGCAAAACTCAAATAATCGTCTGATTTTGATGAAAATTTCAGGACTTATTCACAAATGACTGAAATGATTTTTGAAATAATTATTTTAAAAAAATATTGGTAAAAAATATTTTTTTTAATTTGTTACCGCCCCAATATTTAATTTCCAGAAATGTCGAAAAATGCAACTCGGTCACAAAATATAGATAGTTTTCATTAAATTCAGGAGTCATTAAGGAAAGCTAATCAACTGTCTTTTTTTCTTCAAAACAAGCTACCTTTTAGAAAATCAGCTCTGAATTAGAAAAACAAAAATGCAATAAAACTATGCCAATTTTTATTTGGGTAAACTTTTAATTACTTTTATAAACATAAATTAAAATTGTGTCATCGTCTGAATAAAAAAAATTTTTTTTCCGTTAGTAATGAATTTTTACAAGAATTGTTTTTATTTTTCATATTTTTTATTAAGTAATTTAAAAAGTTTCATAAGTCTTTTACAATTTTCTCCTTATAGGTCTCTCAGATGTTTTTTTAATTAATGTGTGGCAAATATATTTATTAATCGAAAAATTTAAAAAGTTACTCTAAAAGAGAAGCTTTTTTTTTGTAATTTAATTAAAACTGTTTATTTTTGCATGTTAATTTCCCGTTTTTGGTAAGTACGGGTGCCCATAAACGATATAAATCTGTAAAAGGTCACATGACTCAAGGGTTGTCCGCCCTTACATAAAATTTTCCAGTATATAAACCCCAAAGGTCCTTACTGCTATTCTTTTCATGCGTGTCTCTGAATTGCTCAAGAAAGAAGTCATTTCTAGTCAGAATTTAAATATTTAAAGTAACTTTTATATTTTTAACTTATTAGTTTAATCATTTTTAATATTAATTGTGAATCTATCTACCTGACAGAATTTAGAAAAAACATCAAAACTTCTTTTTTATTTGTTTTGCTTTTTTGGGCTGATCATTCCAATGGCATGTGGTAATGATTCATAAAAGAAATTATTAGGGATAAAAATGTTTACTTTCAATGTGTGTTTGCAAAATGTGACTAAGAAATAAATATGTACTACAATGTTATGGTGCATAGGCTAAGATTAAAACAATTTGGAAAAGGTTTCATTTTTTCTTTTCAATTGAATGAAAAAGCCATTTTTTAGTTTCTTTATTTCATAGCCTAATCCTACTAATGAAATTATGCATTTTCAATGTTAACCTAATACTTTAAAGTTTATTTTTAATTGTAAATGAATGTACAAAACACATGTTATAAAATTAGTTTTACCCTTAGTTATCAAATTAAGGGAGATACCTACATACCTGTACCTGGAAAAGCAGCTAAACAGTGAGGAAGATTGGAGTGCCAATTAAGAAAACACCACGGCCCTTTTCAGGGCCACAAAATATTCCCGAAATTCCTTTCTCTTCAAGATATTGCATAAATACAGTATGACATGTACAAAAAATATAGATACTTATTTATAACATTTTTTTTTTTTAATTGTTTCACCCCGAGCAAGGCGGAAACGCCACTGATGTGCAGGGGGCTACATAAGTGTAAAAAGATTAATTAGAAAAGAGTGAGGAGTACAAACTAGTTAGAAAGGAACAATAGAAAGCTGAGAAAGCAGGTGCGATGACAGATACATAGGTGGAGAGAAAGGGAAGGTTATACGGGGGTGGGGAGAGAGCTAGAGTCCAGTGGTTAGTAGATGAGCATTGACTTTGCATTTAAATTTCTGGAGGTTGTAGCCGTCAGGAAAGCAAGAATACGGGAGTGAGTTCCACAGGCGGGAAGTGCGAGAGAAGAAGCTGCAGGAGTAGAATTGTCGTCTGCATTTAGCTAACCTGACTGTGAATGGGTGGGACCCAGTTTCCAGTCTGGTTGCGCGAGTAAACACCTGTTGAGGAGGCATCAGTGACTTAAGTTCGTCTGAGCAGAAGCCATGAAAGTATTTATAGAACAGACAAAGGGAGGCCACCTTTCGACGATGGGGAAGTGGCTGCAGTCGAGCCGCCAGATCAGTACCTATCACATTACAGACTCTCCTTTGGAGCCTGTCAAGAACACTGAGGAGAACGGCAGGGGCACCTGACCATAAATGGCAGCAGTACTCCATGCACGGACGGATGATTGACTTGTATATATGCAGGATGGATTCAGGTGGAAAAAACATCCTGGATCGACATAGTGACCCAATCTTCTTAGCAGTAGATTTTGCTATGGATTCAATATAGTGGTTCCATTTGAGGTCTGAGGACAGGGTAAGTCCGAGGAGGCGTAGTGTATTACTCTCCAGGAGAATCGCTTGGTCCATGCTTATGGGAGGCAAGAGAGGTTGCCTGTAATAGTTGACAGACAACAGCTTGGTCTTAGATGAATTGAAGTTGACAAGCCACTTCTTGCCCCAGTTCACCACAGAGTGTAGATCCCGTTCAAGGTCAGCAGCGAGATTACGTCTGTCTGCCACGACAGGTTTCTTACTGGTGCGGGAGTATATTGTAGTGTCATCTGCGTAGATGCCTACTTGGGACTTGATCTCATCTGGGAGGTCGTTAATGAAAATAAGGAAGAGCGTCGGGCACATGATAGAGCCCTGTGGGACACCAGCATTCGTGCTGTAGGACGAAGAGGCACGCCCATTCAGAATGACCTTCATTTTGCGGTTATTTAAGAAAGATTGGATTAGGTCAAGCAGGTGACCGGTAATACCATAACCGCGTAGTTTGCATAGGAGGCCAGAGTACCAAACCTTGTCGAAAGCCTTGGAGATGTCCAGAGCAACCGCGCGAGCCTCGTCAGACTGATCAAGGGCCTGTAGCATGTACTCCATTACGGTTGTTAGCAGGTCGGCCGTGGACCTGGCAAAGCGGAATCCATATTGCCTGTCGGAGAAGAGTTTGTGGGCGGTGAGATGATGAACTATTTCAGCATTGATTATAGCCTCGAATACTTTCCTGAATATCGGTAGAAGACTGATAGGGCGATAGTTGGATGGGTCCGAGGGTTCACCACAATTCTTAAATACAGGAACGACTGAAGAGAACTTCCAGCATGCAGGAAAGCAGGAAGCAGAAAGGCAATAGTTAAATAGTTTAGAGAGGACAGGGGAAAGTTCAGGAGCACACCTCTTAAGGACTATCACCGGGATTCCATCGTCTCCACACGCCTTATGGGGGTCGAGTTTTGAAATTACTCTGGATACTACTGTCGGGGTAATATATACATCGTGCAGTTTGGCCTCAGTTCTAATAGGGAAGTCGGGTGGATGCACTCCGGACGAGTCGAATGTGGAGTTGGATGAGAATCTGTGGGCAAAGCACTCAGCTTTGTCCGCAGATGACGTGAGAACCTCAAATCCATGGATTAAAGGAGGTATTGAAGATTTCCTATTGTTGAGCACTCGTTTACAAATCCTCCAGTAGTCCTTGGAGCCAAACTTGTGGTCAGCTACGTGCTGTCGCATTCTCTCAGCAAACAACTGTTTGGCGTCATTTAGGGTTCTCTTGCACTCATTGCGAGCAGATATGAACAGTCTACAGTTATGTAAAAATTAAATTAGATATTTTTACCTAGTTATCTTACTAATTAATATGAATAAGGCATAATAAAAATATTAATAATTAGCATAATATTTCATAACTTTACTGGGTTATTTTAATTTCATTCTTTGTTATTAAATTGTAAAATTATTTTAAAAGCAATTTCAATTTTTATTTATTTAGCAAGCATATTCAATCATCCAGCTATAATGCTAAATGAACATTGTATTATATTATATTATTATGTAATTGATGAAAATATTATGTTATGGTTAGCTATGCAGTTAAAAAACAGAAACCGGTTTTTTAGATACATAAAAATTTGGCACTTCCGGACGCCATACTTGGGGTGTTGACAGACGGTAGCTGACATATTCAATCAATCACAGCTCGAATTTCGTTGATGACAGGACTACTGTATTTAAGATAAGTTTCTGTCTTAAATTTCATAAAGTAAGGAATTACTATTGTGTGAAATCAGATTAAGATAAGGTTCAATTTAAACAATTGACTTTAAAAAAGTGTCTTTGATGTATATTTTTTTTTCAAGATTTTTTAAACAGAAAGTTGGCTAATGTTGACGTAACCTGTCAATAAATCAAAAAATGGCGGAAAATTTAAAGTTTGTTTTTTTTTTCGAAAAATTTCGGATTCCAATCGATATAATTTCAGTTGAAAATACACCAGTGTATTTTGATTATTGGAATTACTAACTTTAATCCCTTGGCTTTCAAATAGACCTAATTTTAAAGCTTGAAGATAGAAAATATTAAAATAATTAATCTATTTAAATTTAGGTATCTAAGAATTGATTGGAGGTACCTATATTTATCAATAAAGACTGCCACATTACTTACATAACTGAAAATTCCTGGAGAATTGACTAACAGAAATACTGTGCTGCATCTATGGCCAGTGATTATTCCCACAGATGAATTATGATTGTAAGGACTTCTATCCTCTTTGGGACCTCCAGACTTGTAGTCAAGTGCTAGTGTAAACTTATTAAAAACTTGAATGGAATGTTTTGGTGGTATTCTGTCAACACAAACTGATATAACTTCTCTGATGAAGTAACACCAAAAAGATAAAAACAAAAATGTAAAAGTTAGTTAAGCTAGTGTATCAAGTGAAATTAAATCAACCTGTCAATTTGTTTTTCAACAATGCAAGTTACAGACCAACCTAGAAGTATTGGATGGTGACAATCAACCAACCATTACGACAATAACCAGATGCATAAAATGTTAGAATTAATTTTGATTGGTTTATATTTGTACTCAGAAAGCTTCTCTTTCTAAAATTTGTACATCTCCTGTTTTTCAATATCATAGGTAGTTGTTTTAAATGTTTCAAGCAAATTTACCAAAAAAAATTTTTTGCAATGCTACACAAGACTCAATTAGGCAGTTGAAATGATAGACTTATTTATAAATCAACAGCGTAAGTTACATAAAAAACAAAACTACAGTATATAAAGAAAATGCATTTGACCAGCAACTTCCTGTCACCATATCTAAGAACCTCTTAAATCAGGGAAGAAGAAAAGTGGCCAGGTTATATGACCTTCTTGAAGGTAAACCTTAAAGAAATTAAAATAGATGAATCTAACTACTACTGCTGCTGAAATTTCAACAATACACAAATATGTTGAAATGATATCAATATTATTGAAGGGCTCAATCCTACTAAAAGTAAAATTACATCTAAAAATATGTTATAGGAGAATAGACATTATACTTTCTGTTGTGATAATAATATAATTAATCTTTTAGTTATTAAACATAATAAACAAATTTCCCATAAAAAAGTCAAAATCATCTTCCTAATTTTAAAAAAATCACCAATGATCAACCAACTGTACTAAGCAAGTACTTTATTATATAACTTTCATATTTCTTTTTTATGTATATAACAGTCTTAAATTTTAAATACTTTTAAAAGAGCCTTTTTAAGACACATAAAAAGATAATTTAGTTACCAATAGCTTGTTGTTTTTATGGCAGTTTTAAAAAAAATTTTAAATGTAAAAGATAAACAAGTGCACATTTTAAAAATTGCTGTGCATGGAATAGGTTAAGTAAATAAAAAAAATTATATATAGTAGTGGTGATGTGGAAGGTTGTATCAAGCCAAAATTGCTGACAGTCAGTGGAGTACTGATAGAAAGGCATTTAAAATGAGAAGACTGTAACAAAGTGCTTGATATCAAAGATAGAGCATAAAAGTTTGTCACGAAGTTGAATAATGTTAACTTCAGCGTCCTGAGTTTTGTAGGTGGATTTATCTGTTCATTCTTCAGCATTTTTTTGCAATTTACAGCTAACATTTTACAATTTGTCTTCTTTTTTTTTTTTGTATTTTTGGTATAAGTTGTTCTTGTATATGGCTGTGTGGATGTACACTCATGCACGTACTTCCTGTTTTTGCAGGTGTGCATGTGTGTGTAGAGTGTCAGTCATTTGTTCTTTTGCTTGGAGCTTGCTTTTTAGCTTTTTTTCTCTTAAATCTTTTTTCTCAATAAATTGTGAAAACCCCCTGAAAGAATGGATGGATAAATCTACCTGTGAAACTCAAGTTGGAATGCTGAAGATAACATCAATTAGTTAAGTGATAAACTTTTACTTATATATATATATATATATATATATATATATATCTCAGTTTCCCCACTTTTTCACGATAATTTGCAATACTTAAGTTTTAAATTGAATTTTGAATTAATGAAAAAGCTTTCATTTAAGATTAAATTTACTATTTCCATTAAGCAAAATATTTTATAGTGTATTTTTCAAACAAATTATATTGATTGGAATCAATTTGCTTGAGTTTTCTAAAATAGCTGATTAGTACCCTTTTTAACCATCTTTCATTGCAATGTAATTCTCTTTATTTTTTTAATCTTACAAAAATAAAATATGCTTTTCTGAAACTTTAGCTATAATTAATCTGATTTGAAACCAGTATTATTTAGTCAAAGTTAAAAAAAAAATAAAACCAGAAAAACATTTCAAAATGAACAGTAATAGTGATTTACATAGCTTTCAAAAACCAATAAGCGCTTGTCAAGCACTGATAAGCTATTTACATGTTTATTGCTGTGTATGATGACCATCTTTTTTTTATATAATTAATATCTTTAATTATCAGGCAATTTATACAAATTGAGTAAGCTCAGGAAGAAGTGATTAAACACAGAAATTGGGGCTGATGTACTAGAGAGAAGGTCATATGATTTGTTAAAAAAACAAAAAAAAAACAAACAACAAAAAACCCAATTTTGAAGCTACTGTAGTGTCCAAAAGTTAAGGGCCTAGTAAGAACAAGTGAATTTAAATATCTATAAAAAAAAAACCAAACTACTGAACACTATGTCCTAATTTTTAGCACATACTTAGGTATGCACAATATCTGTGGTGAAAAATTTATTGAAGTACAAGAATTATTTTGCAAGTTATTAACAATTTATGAAATATTCTGAAAAAAATCAAGGTGTCCAAAAGTTAAGGACTACCTTGAAAAACAATAGTGTGTGCTAAAAATTAGAACGTATTGTTCAGTAGTTTTTTTTTTAATCGATTTTTAAATTCACTTGTTCTTACTAGCTCTTAACTTTTGGATGCTACTGTACTTATCACAGTTGCATCAAAGTAAATTAAACTCATGAGGCTTGTGAGTACTATGATTTTCTTTTCAATAAACAGAGTTGACTCAGAAATACCAGCTCAAATCTACAAAATGTCAGTTGACTCCAAGAGTGTTACATTTTCTACATAACATGACTGCTTACTTTAGGCAAATCAGCTGTGAAACATCAAACAATAAGCTGTGAGTTAGAATATTCTTGTCTTTGTACAGAGGTTTTTTTTTTTTCAACCTTTTAGGAAATGCTTCTTCCCACAAACTTCAAAACTCATGTCACCTAGTGTATTCTGAGTATAAACTGAACTTTAGTCTTTTTGGATTCACTGCCAATCAGAGTCATGTCTACCTTTCTGTTAATATTTGTCCTATAACATTTATATTTGATATTAAATAATGGAACAAGGGTTGATATGTTGTTAAATCAACCCAACTAAATGAATCTTAAATTTTTTTATTACAAACTACAACACAAACTAAATTTCAAATATGAAGATTTGATGTTACAAAATGTACACAACCAAACAAACAAATCAATGCCCACATCTTTCACAAATTCAAATTATGAGCATTCTTGTTTAAAATTATCACTGCCATTATGGCTGAGCAACACCAATTGCAATTAATAGCTAGAAAATTGAGAAAGGATAAAAATTATCTTTGCCAAAAAATATAAACATTTATTTTTCCTGTTTTTTTTTTGTTTTTTTAGGTGCAGGTGGAAGTTTAGGAGACACAAGAATACTTCATTTTGACATCATGTTCCATCTTATATCAGCAATAGGAATCCTCATCTGAATTTCACTTTCTTTTCCTAGCAGCTAAAAAAAAAAAAAAAAAAAAAAAAAAAAAAAAAAAAAAGGCACACATCTGGAAATAAAAAATTATACGGTTAGATTTGGTCTTCTGCCAATTGTTAAATTCTCCTGTTGTGTTGGTTAGAGAAGTTATCATGGTAGAATAAACTTACTGTGATTAGAGTTGGTAACCTTGGAATTCTGAATCAAACCCTTTATTCTATACCCAAAAGTAGATTGTTCTCATTCTGCATACTTAGGGAATATTTTTGTATTGGTTCAAACTCACCAGTGTTATTTTCACCTTTGTGTTACCTGTTCTTTTCTTTCACTGATCTAATGTAACTTTTTGACACTACCAGACCCAGGGATCAAACTGAAAACTGTCAAGGAAGCTGATATGAAATAAGGATTGGGTGAAAAAGAAAAAAAAATATATGAAATGGGATGGGATGATATAAGAAAGAACTTTAGTTTTGTTTTGAAACTAAACACTACATTTGAAAGGAATTTGCCAAAACAATTACAATTTTAATCAGGAAAATTTTATGAATGTGAACAACTCATATTTAATTTTGTTTGGACAATTGAAATCCTTCTTGGTACTCTTGATAATATGTTTGAACATTTTTGCCAGTTCATTCTTCAAGCAGATAATCTGTAAAAAAAAAACAAAAAAAAACAAAAAAAAAACAGCAAGGTTAATTCTTTAAGAAAGAAAATAGCAAAAATATCTTGAAGGATAAGAGATGATCTTTTTTCTTGCAGATTATGAGATTGAGGAAGGTTGAAGAATGGAACACCAAAATCTTTTGGTAATAACATCAATGATCTGCGTTTCCTTCACAAACATACGAGGTATCCGCAGTAACTTTAATAGTGTAGAATCATTCCTCCAAACTAACTCACCCGATATCTTAGCTATATGTGAGACTAACCTTGACCTTTCTATCCCTTCCTCGGAGCTTTTCGTTCCTGGTTACCTTCCCCTCTTCAGGAAGGACTCCAATGTCCATATGCATGGGCTTGGTGTATATGTCAGCGAACAACTCCCTCTAGCCAGGGAGACATCTCTTGAATCCCTGGATCATTCTTTCATGTGCTTCCGTCTCTCACTTCTAAGCTCAGTTAGCTATCTCTTCTTCCTCTACCGCTCCCCCTCCTCCTCCGACTGTTTGGTACTTTATAGCATCCCTAACAATATCGACAAGGCCATTTCTTCTCACCCATCTGCCTATATATTTGTGTTTGGCGATTTGAACGCCCACCACACCAAGTGGCTTGAAAACTGTCACCGACCTTGCTGGGATCCGCACCATGTATTTTTCAATAACCCAAGCTCTAATGCAAGTGGTGGACTTCCCTACGCATTTCTCTAATAACCCTTACGGAAGGGACTCCTTACTCAACCTCTGCTTTACTTCCATTTCAGACTCCTGCACTACCAGGCAGCTCTGCCCTCTTGGAAACTCTGACCACGCTGTAGTTTCCATCAACATCTCAATCCACTCTTACTCTACCCAAGAAAACCAGACCAGCAGGATATCATACTGCTACCAGAGAACAGACTGGGACTTGTTCCGAGACTTCCTCTGCGACGTCCCCTGGAACAACGTCTTCGATCGTCTGAGGTCTCCTCTTGGCTTAAGGCTGGCATCGATGCTTTCATCCCGGCCAGGAAATTCTAGCTGAATTCAAATTCATTCCCCTGGTTCTCACCCGCTTGCTCGGCCGCCATTGCCCACCGGAACCATTTCTTCCAGCTCTATCGAAGCTGCTCGTTGAACCAAAACAGGCGCCTTTTTGCCTCAGCACGTAATAAGTGTAAAAAAGTACTGAATGAAGCTAAGAGGGCGTTTGCTACCAGAATGAGGTAACGCATAGCATCCCCTAAGTTCGGCTCCAAAGATTACTGGCGTCTCTGCAAAAGCGTGCTCAACAAGAGCAAGACTTCAAATTCATTGATTAGTGGGGGTATTGAAGTTCTCATCTCCCCAGCAGACAAGGCTGAATGCTTTGCCTGTAGATTCTCCACCAATTCGGCACTGGATTCGTTAGGAATACCTACACTCGACTTCCCACCCAGAACTAAGGCTCAACTAAATAATGTCCACATTACACCCTCCCTGGTCTCCAAGATAATTGCACAACTTGACCCACACAAAGCGAGTGGTGGGGAAGGAATCCCAATCAGTACTGAAGAAATGTGCCCCAGAACTCTCCTCTGTCCTCTCTAAACTTTATAACCTCAGCCTATCTGCTTCCTGTTTTCCTGCTTGTTGGAAGTCCCCCTGTGTAGTTCCTATATTTAAGAATTCTGGCGAACACTCAGACCCCACCAATTACGGCCCTATTAATCTTCTTCCGATCTTCAGCAAAGTTTTCAAAGCCATTATCAACGCCAAGGTGATTCAGCATCTCACAGCCCACAGGCTTCTCTCTGACAAACAGTACGAGTTTCGCTTCACCAGGTCTACTGCTGATATGCTAACGACCATTATCGAGTACATATACCGGGCTCTTGACAAGAATAGCAAAGCCCGAACCATTGCCTTGGATATCTCCAAAGCATTCGACAGGGTCTGGCACACTGGCCTCTTATGCAAACTGCAGAGCTATGGTATAACTGGACATCTGTTTGACCTCATCCAGTCATTCCTCTCTAACCGCACATTGAAGGTAGTATTAAATGGGCATGCCTCCCAAAACTACCATATGAATGCGGGCATCCCTCAAGGTTCTATCCTAGGTCCCACGCTCTTTCTGATGTACATTAATGATCTCCCCGACGCCATTAGATCCCAAGTAGGCATGTACGCCGATGACACCACAATCTACTCTTGCCTCGATCAAAAACCCGGTGTGGGCGACAAAGTGAACCTCACTGCTGAGCTTGAAAAGGACCTCCAATCCGTAGTGGCCTGGTATAGTAAATGGCTAGTAAATTTCAATGCTTCTAAAACGAAGCTGTTACCAACTAATCACCATAGATAATCGCATATACCTCCCATTAGCATGGAACAGGCTTGCCTCCCAGAGAGTAAAACACTACGCCTCCTTGGCCTTACACTTTCGGCGGACCTTAAATGGAATGACTATATCGAATCCATTGCCAAATCTGCCGCTATGAAAGTCGGTTCTCTGTGCAGGGCCCGGAAGTTTTTCCCGCCTGAATCTATCCTGCACATATATAAATCTACCATCTGCCCGTGTATTGAATACTGATGCCACATCTGGTCGGGTGCTCCTGCTACTCTCCTTGGGCTTCTTGACAAGATACAATGGAGAATCTGTAATGTGATCGATACTGACTTGGCAGACCGGCTGCAACCACTCTCTCACCGGCATGATATGGCTTCCCTGTGCCTCTTCTACAAATACTTTCATGGCTTCTGCTCCGATGAACTTAGATCATTGGTGCCACCTAGGTACGAATTTACACGAGATACTAGATTAGCAACTAGGTCCCACACTTTTCAGTAAAACAGCTAAGATGTAACTTCTACTCCAACAGCTTCTTTTCTCGTGCTTCCTGCCTGTGGAATTCCCTTCCACATGTCTGCTCTCCCAACAGCTACAATCTCCAGGTGTTTAAATGTAGGGTCAATAGACACCTCCTATCACACTAACTTCCAATTATTCTCCCAACACTCTCATCTACCCAACCCTCATTCTCGGTATCCCTACCTGCCTATCATCCACCCTCTGACATTTCCTATATTTAACCATCCTTTCTCTACTCTATGTAGCCCCCTGCACAGTAGTGGCAGTGAAATGCCTTGCTCGGGGTGAAACGCTTATAAAAAAAAAAAAAAAGAAAAAAGTTCAATTGTCCAAACAAAATTTGTAATATTAAAGATTCTTCTCAAAGCTAGAAACAATAACTGGCATCATCTTCTGCTGTTGTTTTCAACATAATCTTTTGACATAATAGCTTTTATTTAAAAAAAAAAAAGAAAAAAGAAAAAAGAAAAAAAGGTATATATACAGGAATGTGAGATCATTTTTAAATAAAATAAACAATTCTGATCCTTTTTAAAATTTTACATCCAGTAATGCTTGTCTTTTTAAATCAGAATTGTAAATGAAGCCTATATAGCATTTACACAAGACACTGACACACACAAGTGGTTGAGATAGAAAAAAAAATTGTTTTGAGACTTTACTCACCATATGTTCACATATTTTCTTTAATTTTTTTCAGCTTTCATTACAGTATACATGATGCACAAGAATATTTGTAGTTGTGCTTGTATAAACTTATATAAGTAAAAGATTATTGGCACTTTTGCTTATATGTGCTCATATCCATGTATATGTTCTTTATATTCCAGAAAAACAAATTTCAGTTAAAATTCTGAAATCATAAAACAAATGTTATATAAATTTGAATTACATTACTATCAACTGAATTATTTAGTCTAATTCTGAACTATTGTGCTACAACCATGGAAGCACATTTGGTGCTCATGGGCACAGGACAAAAGCCATTTGATATGCTTGGTTGATTATCAATATCTGTAGTGATACAGAATGGAGATTTTTGTGTAGTAACTTCATTAATGACATTGCACATGCACAGTATAATGACATTGTTTTAGTCTCCAAAAGTTTACCCAACTTTAAAGAAATTAAAAACGAAATAAAAAATGTTGGTGCAATAACTGGAAGCCCTTCTCAAGTGTTCTAAAGAAAAAAAAGTGGGGGGTTTATCCCACAACAGTTCTGGAATGAGAATTGTTTCTAGACTGGTTGCTAACCAGAGCTATAGTACCCAGTCTCCTCTGCTATTTTTATTTATAACTATAGGTAAAAGATTTTTCTAGATGTCTCCATGCTATTATCCTCTTTTTTGAACTCCCATAACATTATATCATGAAAATGCACTTTTAATCCCTCCATTACTGGAGGTTAAAAAATTCATTCTTTAATTCACCGTATACACTGCCATACAGAAACTATATTAATGTACACCAAATTTATTAACTTTCACATGTGATTAATAGTTAGAATGATACTTTAGTCATTACAATTAATTCTCAAAAACTGAAATTTTGTGACAATCCCAATATTTTTATTTGATGAACTAAGCTTACTAAAGTTTTAAAGGTTCTACTGTATAGATTTAAAATTTACTGTTTTAGTGTTAACACCAAGAAGCTAGCTTTTTTAAAGAAAAAAAAAAAAAATCAGCTCCTAGCCTGCAGTTCTACAGATAGCAAATTATAGCATATTCAATATTTCTATTTTTGTGTGCTTATATATATATATATAGATATATATATAAGAGTGTAAAATTTATTTTTAGCAAGAGTGTTATACAATTATCTATGTTGGGTAGCAGAATCAATATATCTCAGTAAATCATTGGCAAATGAGTATTTATTGGAAAAAGAGATCTGCTTCTCTTGTCAATATTGATCAACAGTTTCTTGCACTGACCCTACCATCAGGTTTGTTCTCCACAAACTTTTTTTTAAAGCTTTCAATTTCTAATAAGTCTTCCTCTTTTGGATTCAATCATTGTCTTTTATATTTTTTACTCTCTGGCTTCTAAAAGAGGCACTCAAGAGAAAGAAAGTGAAGTCAGCAAGAAAGGTCACAGCCATGCTATTTGAGATAAGGAAGGTATTTTAATTACTATCTTCAAAAGGACCAAATAGTTAATTTGAATACTATTCAGAGTTGCCGTGTAGATTAAAGGTGTTAAAAAAAAAAACCTTGAGGAAATCTGTGGAAAAGTGTTATCTTATTTTTTCAGAAAAATGTTGACAAATTTGGCTGTGCCTTTTCTATAAATATTTTCATGATAATTCTTCAATGGTACTTTGGCTTCAAAAACTTCAGTGCAGTACTAGATTGCCAGCTAGGTCTCATCATTTTATTACTGAAATTGCTAAATGTTGATCTAAGTTATATGTTAAGAGTTTCTCCTTTTGTATTCCCTGTGGAATTCTCTTCCAGGCTTACTGTCCTGTGAACTAAAACCTACAAAAATTTAAATGCAACATCAATTTTTACTTTCTTTCTCCTTGAATTCTATTATTTTCTTATGCTATCTCCTCAATAACATTTTTCTTAGTTTCTTTCACTTTTAGCAATACCTTCTGTTTTGGTGGCTATATCACTTTGGTTGGGGTGAAATGATTAAAAAATATAAAATTGTGTACATAGACAATCTACACTAATAAATCTTACTCTATCTGACAATTTATTGCTATGAAACCTTAAAAGCAGCTTGAATGAGAGGAAGTTTTGAAAGTGTGCAGAACTACAGGAGAAATACTAAAAACCATTCCTTTTTGATTAGGTGATAACATTTCAACAAATTCTCATAAAATAGGTTTATTGCATTATTGTTTTTACTTTTTATTATTAATGCAGATTTTCTTGACAGTTTTATTTGTTGGTCAACAACAATTACAGAATCCATTATTAGAGCCCTTGTTTAATGTTACTGAATTCTTTGTAGAATGGTATATAGAGGTTTAAATTGAGCCCAGTTAATCAAATTTTTAATACTGGCCATCTTATATCTTTATGGACATTTGCTATTATAAGGTAGAAGTCAAGAGGTGGTTTTAGGATACATTAAAAAAATGCTTAATATCAAAGAATGTCATAAAAAATTATCGGTATCAAGAGAGACCTAAATGCATATGCAGTTAACAAATATTAAAAAAAAAATGGAACATGCCAAGGACTTAATGTGAAATATCTTAAGGGAGGTTTAAGTAACAATTAAAAATGTTTTATCAATGAAAGAAAAGAAAAGAAAAAAAAAAGAATCAGATGTGAAATTTTTGAACTTATGAGAGAGAAAATTGATTTTTTTATGACTTATCAATTCTTTGTAGATTACTTAAAATCAGAACATTTTAGATTGTAAGAAAATTTATTTTTCTGTAAGTGAATTTTGTATCAAAAAGATTGAGAATAATTATTTTTCTAGATATAAATCCCACTATTTAACTCATAAATAGAGGGAGAAGAGATGGATCCATAATCATCACAAAGTTATTTGTGTGTAGGTGAATGTAATGAATCCAGCTGGAATTCAAACTCACCCCTTCTATTTCTCATTCCAAGCTGCTATCCATTACACCACCCTCACATCCACCTAAGGAAAGCGAGACAGCAGATAATGCCAAAAAATGGTACAGAATATTAAAACATTAGAAATAAATATGTCACCCAAAAAAGAATGGCTTAATGAGAAATGTGCAGAAATCAAAAACTGATGAACACAGAAGCAACAAGCATGCATGAAACAAAAAAGAAATAATAGGACAGCATGTATAACAAGACTTCCTCTCAACTCCTAAGTGGCCTGAAACTACTGCCTGGGTATCTTCCTCTGCCAGTTGATCTTCCCCACACATTTTGTAGTTACTTTTTTTTTTTTTTATCTGAGGAAGTCTTAAATGAAGCTGGTTGAAATGTCTTCAAGTGCAAAAGAGTGAGTTACAAGAAAAGTAAACAAGAAAGTGACTTTCAGAACATACAACTGTTTCTTACTTGTAGAAACAATAATATAGAATCTAGTTATTAAAGAGTAATCTTTCTCAATTCTGCAGTACTGTTGCCTACCTAACTACAGCCTGTTTGTGAGTTGGTGGGTGTTAGTCACATTCACACCATATCACAAAAATAACAGTAATGCCCTGACTAGTAGTTGGTTTAACAATCGAAACAGGGAACTTTGGTCTATAGTCTGCAGATAAAGTTGGTCACCAAAATCTGCTCTCAAACTGTTTCACTTGTTGATGAAATTGTTCTCAGGCTGTGCCTTGCAAGGGTTACTGAGGTAAGTGACAAAGAAATGTGATGTTAACTGCTCTTGTTAAATTTCACTTTACCTCAAATTTCTGCCAATAACTATCATATACTTGGCTGCCTGTGATGACTGTCCCATCCCTTATCTTCCACTTGTATATATAAGGAACATATTTATTTAAAGTGTCAGGTTACAAGTAGATTTATATACATGTATATTAACAGGATCAAAGAAACTGTTTTGATGACTTTATATTTTTGTCACACAGTCACAGTCATATTGACCTAAATAGACAATCAAAACAGAGGATTCAAAAATACCAATTTCAAATTTTGACCAAGATTAGTGTAGGACCAGTTTATTAATCTCCATTTCATTTTTCCAGCAAGTGGTGGGAGAGGTGAAGGTTAGGTGCTCCTTATTTCATTCAATTCTATTAGTTATAACACTTAATTCAGGAACTCAAACCCAGACAATTTCAAGTAGTAATTCATTTTATTGCAATCAAATGCTTTTTGTTTCTTGAAAATTCCAAACTTCTCAGTACTTCTAGTATACTAGTAAAATCTACATTGTCTTTCCAGTCTTTTTGCTTCAACTTCTCCAGTTAATTCTTATTCCAACATTAGGTATAAATTCATGTACTGGTAAAATCCACACCAGTAACTCTGTAACAGAATGTATATAACCTAAAGCTCATAATGGAAAAAGAAAAAGGAAAAATACCACAGACATGGGATCAATATATAGATCTCTTCTATAACAACAGAGTGAGCAGACACCAAAGCATGAAACGAATTGTAATAATAATAAATGAGGTCCAGTCAGCACTGACCAAGATGAAGAGAAATAAAGCAGCAGGACTATATATGATTATAAAAGAGAAAGAAAGCCTTAGATGATTTGGGAATTGATAAGGTTACTCAAGTGATAGCAGCAAAATACTACAATGTCTTCCTGGTGCTGTCAGAGAAATCAGATGCAAATGGATGCAAATTTAATCAGACTATCAGCATGATGAGATAACTAAACTCATCATTAATTCTGCCATGATCTCAGTTCATTAGAATCCTAGACTGGAAATGTGGTTTTGTCCAAGAGAGAAGAACAAGAAATACTATTTGCTTGGTTGAAATATTATGAGAATGACCAATACAAATACATAAAGACATATACTAATTTCATAGATGGCACAAAGGCATTTGATAGGATACAACACAAATAGCCACTTGAAATACGGGGTTCTCTTGGTAAATTGTCACCATTTTATATTTTTAATTTTGTGCATGCATGTTTTTGATTTTATCAACTGCACTTTATTGTAGGGTCAGTTAGGCACAATATGTAAAAAAAAAAAAGAAAAGAAAAGAAAAAAGAGGGCTATGACACAATTCATTCTGCCAGAAATTTGGAAACAGCATGCTGTACTGCTTGGCATTCATGCTGGAAACTCTTATATGAACACTCCAGAGTGCGACCCTATCACCCCTTACATCTGGCCACCTAACCCTCACACTGCAAACCTCTTGATTATTATATGTGAGGTGCAGTTGAGTGAGAGACCAACAAAACTTTTTGTAACACTAAAGATGAAGTGAAGGCAAGTATTATGGCAGCATATTCCAAAGTTGTCTGGAAGCTGTGGTATAAGCCAATTGCAGTTTATTAATTAAAGTTACTCTTTTGTTTAATATATTTTTGTGTTATTTTTTGGTAAATATATTTGTTAAAATGAGATGTCAGTGTTATTTTCATTTTTACATAATTCAGACAACAATTTATCTATTGCACCCTGTACTTGTGAAGCTTAAATTTGCATGAAAAAGGTATTCAAAGTAATCTGTAAATCTCTATGAGGAAGAACCTGCATGTAGATGGAGAATAAGTTCAGTGAATACACAAAAAATAGAAAGAAGAGTAACACAAGCATTTTCTCATCAGATTTATTTAATTTATACAGCAATCCTATGAGAATTAGAAGTCCTACACAGATTTAATTAGGCAGAAATAATCTTAAGAGCATGAGATATGAAAATGACACTGATTGATTACAGATGCGGAATAAAAACTGAAGTAACTATTAGACAAGCTAGTCTAGGAAAGCAAGGAAAAAAGTACTAACCATTAATTGTAAAAGGACTGAATGCATGGTTGCCAACAAAAGAGGTGTGAGCTACTATATTTGATGGTATGTAAAACACAGTGCCTTATACGATCAGTAGAAGTCACCTGTAAGCAAATTTTATTCCCAATACTCACTATTATAGGCTATCATTTTCTTCAACAAGTTACTTCTAACAAACAAAAGTCCATATTATTTATTACTGTTGCTACTACAATAGGAACTATTACAAAGTACAAGCAATGTTTGTTAATACTAACTTATCTGTCATATCTAAATATAATCCAATACACTTCTCTCATTAATCAGCTGGAAACTACAAATTAGATGTAACAGTAAAGATGTATTGATAAAACCTGGTTTGAACATTATAGTTTTATTAAATGCTGAAAACATTTAATGTCACAACAGAAGACACAATAAACACAATTCCAGGATGCAGATAAAAACACTCCCCTTTGATCAACATCATCTCCCAAATGTTTGACAAAACAGAATTCAATTTTTTCCAAAATAGAAACAAGGATCTGAATTGGAATTAAACAAGAATCTGAAATTACAATGAAATACTTCAAATGCCTTGGAATATAGATTAGTCATTGGAAAAAAAAATTAGCATAAAAGATAAGAAAATTTAACATTGAATAGATTGTATTAAAGGTAGTTTCATCCAGCACTGCAAATTGCTACAAAACCAAAACATTAACCTGGAAATTTGTGTCATCTTAAATAGCCCCATGAGATAGATATTTTCATATGGACATCAAGCAAGATTTTGATCATCTGGAAAGTCATTTATTCTATTAAAAAATAACAGTGCTATTTAAATATGCAATCTACCACAAGGTTTCAACTGCAGTGTACAATATAACATTTTTTTCTCATACAGTGTACCTTATCTTTCAAAACTGATTTAAGTAATTGAAATATAGTACAGAACTCCATTTATTACAAAGTTCCTTTTCTTGCATAGTATTAAAGAGGTGGCACTCTATGCATATTCATAATTAAAAATGAGAGTTTGCTAAATGCAAGTAACTTATCTATGGAGTTTTATATTTCTTCACTTCAATCTCATTTAAATGTTTTACTTGGCTCAATGATTCATGTGAAGTCTCATGACTCAAATGTTTAGTCGCCATATACAGCTGAGGTAGACTTCAAATACTAAGGGAGACAGCATACAATAATATGGTACACCTTAAATACAAAAGCATATTACAATAGCATAAAAAATATGATCACAACACTCTTGGAGATCTGTGTGTGAGTGCAAAGAGATATTTGCTTCTTTATATTTAAGAAAATCAATCCTAGACTTGAGAAAAAAAAAAAAAAAAAATGACTCACTTATACCAGCAGTGATTTGGTTTACAGTGAGTCTATCTAAATATTAGGTTGATGCAAAAATGATTTCATTTTTAACTTTAAAGCAGTGTATCTCAGCCTAGAATAAAATTCAATTTGAAATAACAATTAGAATCAACACATTGTTACCAATAATCAACGTGTTCTGGTAATATAGAATTTGTCAGCTCTGAAACTAATGAATTATGTAAATATGTTTTTCAGCAGCTGCTTGATTATCAGAAACTCTCTTTTGCAGGAAATTACAGAGATGCTTGAAAAGGGGGTAGTTGTCCAAAGAGAGAGATCTGGTGAGTACGTACAGAGACATAGTTTTGTAGGCCCGGTTCATTCAATTTCTATTGAATCATTTGGGACATGTGATTTGGCATTGTTATTGAGAACAACTGGTAATCTTCAATTGACCAATGTTAAATGTAGATATTACAGTTCTTGGTTAATTCTGATTATTTCCTGGCAATACTTTTCTGTTGAGATGATTTTTACCAAGATTCAAGATATTGGCAGGATGATTTGACTTGCATAACACCAAATAGTGACCATAGCTTTCCTTTGATGCAACTTTTGTTTGGGAAAGTGTTTAGGTGCTTTATTTCAGTTCCTACTGATCACTTTTTTTTATCATCTCATACATTATTACCATCACAATTGTAACCCTCAACCTTGAGTGGTTCTTGAACCTTATTCTGGATGAGAATTTAGTAAAATGAAAACAAAAACACTACTATTTACATTATTTAGAAGCAGACTCTTGTCTCCAATGTTGTTGTTGCTAATACAATGTTTTTCTGTTGTGCTTTCCAACATTCATCAGGTGCTTGTCAATCCAGGAAACCTTTAAGGAATTTCGAAATGAACCTTTTAATTAATCAATGGGGATAGAATATTCTCCTTCTGCTGTTCATATCCAGGGATATCCCATTTAGTATTTTTTCTAGTACATGGAAAATGGAACAAGAACGATCTACCCTCGTAGATTAAATAAGGGTTCAGTTTGAAATCCTCTGAAGATTACTCAAATTGACAAGTTTTTGATGAAGGCTGGAAGGTACAGTTGCTGAAATGTTGTGCTAATAACAAAGATGGGGCCAATAGTCCATATGAAAATAACTTCTCATTCCAGAAAAAAAGCTAGTGTACAATATGCTGTTGCCATGTATTACAGTGTCATCATAAAATGAATTATTTCTGTTGCACAAAAGAAGTACAGAGCAGATTTCATAATTTTATTATGGCCATTAAAACAGACATATTTTATCAAAGTGAGAGAAAAATTAAAGAAAAAAAAGGAAGTTATAATTTCCATTAAGGACAACAAAAAAAAAAAAAAAAAAAGCTGACCTGTGTTTTTATTTCTTTCTCTTCAGAGCTCAATTAAGAAAATAAAAAATGTGCACTATGATTAAAAATGGGAAAGTTTTCTACATGAGGATAGCATATAGCACATATATTAACATACAAATATGCTAGGCATCTCCATAAAAATCTTCAAGTATTGTTGAAAAATATTCATTAAAATTTTAAAAAGTCATTTATTTTTTAAAAGTCATTTCACATCAAGCTTAGCAATAAAGCCCCAGACTAACCCCTAATGAGGGGTTGGTGTGTGTGGAAGAATATGAGAAAAAGAAAAACATTATTATGGAAAGAGAACAATAAAGGAACATGAATTAAGACAAAAGATAATGATTGATATTGCATTTACATCTTTAAAGATCAAAGTTAACTGGAAAGTAAAAATCCAAAAGATAGTTTCACAAGTGATAAGTGTGAGAGAAGAAACTATTGGGATAGAACTTATGGTTATATCAAGCAATTTCAATGGTAAAATGAAACTTAACTACCAATATAGTATTGAGTTTAAATTCAAATAATAGGAAAGCTCATCAGAATAGTTGCCATAAAAATATTTATAGAAAAGACACAGGGAAGTTACGTTGTAACAATGGGAAAATGAATCTGAGATACCAGGTCAAGACTAATAATATTGAAGAGTCTTTGGATTTTATCAAGAATCTCTAACTACATAATTGAAGCACCAGATCAGAAGTGAAAGCAATATATGGTTGAATTTGGCATGGATGACTTGCATCAGTCAGTATGAGTTAAAAGTGGGTGTGATTATATTTGTATTAACAGCTGATGACAGCGACACAAATCCATGTTGATAGCACTAGACAATTTTATTTGTTTGTATGGTGAATTTTCTCATGGTCGATATGTCAAGGAAGTAACTACTTGGTAATAATGCAATGAGAAGATGTTTCCAGCATGTACCCACATTGGGAAGTGCCTGAAAAACCATACTAAAAGTTGACCTAAACCTTGTAAATGAAATTGGGTAAATAAACTATTCCAAAGCCATTGATAGCTGTGCTAGCATAAAAATCACAAAACATTCTAACAACAGATTTGTGTGTATTGGTTGTGTTCAACTATTGATCATGCCAGATTATAAGTGCTCTCCTTGAAACAGTAACTAAGGTCTGCATAATATAGTTGCAGTTAAAACCACAAATGTGTCTGAGCAGGCATCTGCTGCAAAGATTAGATTCTATGGCAGCTGGGTGTGCTCAGAAATGAGCAACCAGCCATTCTATTAACTTAATTCAATAATAATCATATTTATATTTAAAGTAACCAAAACTGCTGTTATTTTTGCACTAACCTAATACTCATAATCCAGAGGAAATTAAATGTGAGCTTGAACAACAAACATATGAGAGTGTGCATGTGTGTATATGTATATATTTAGGTTTTAGATTGAATAATCTAAATTGTCAGGAGCATTTATTTTCAGAGTCACTCATTTTTATCTTTATTGAAGATAAAAGTTCATTTTGGTCATATGTAGATATTTCAAATGAAGAAATAAAGACTTGCATTTTTCACGTAACAAAAATTTGCTCATCATTGGTATTAGTTTTTCCAGTCGATACCTTATTTTTTCAGACTGACTAACCAGCTCATCCATTAGAATCAATCTTAGATACTCCCATCTGAATTACTTTGAAATGCATGAATAAATTTGATGGGAAAATTATCAAATGTAATGAACTTCTAAAAAATTGATTGAACCTAAGCATAACAGTGACAGCTGCAGACAGGCAATAAGAACATTATGTTTATAAATCTAATATCTAGTAAAGTGAATAAAAAATATTGTTTTTTGAATTTGGGGGTATAGTAATTCCTGGGCTAGGTAGCACAGACAGACTCAATGTAAACTGAGTGAGCAACAACTGAGCAGTACAAAAAAGAATAAGATGAAACATCCCTAAACATAGACAGCAGAATGGGAACAATCTACCCTTACACATTAAAGAAAGTGTTCAGTTTGAAATTCCCTTAAGGTTACTGAGAGGACTCAATAGCTAAAATATGATAAGACAATAGTCTGAATGTAAATAATGAAAATATTAATCTATGAAATCTTCAGGGAAATTTGAACCAAACACTGCATTTAATCACTGGCAATAAATTGTTCTCATTCCAGTATCCATATTTGTAGATATAATGTCCTGTTCACTTTTGTCAGTACTACTCACTTACTGCACACTGTTTCTATAGAATCTTAGTTTATACTGTCATTTAAAATGTAAAAATGAAAGGAAAAAGAAAATGTGAGCAATTCCTATCTTCTTCTATGTACTGTGTTCCTTCAGGATGTTAGCAACCATGGCTCTCCACAATTTCCTGTCTTTTGTAGCAATTAGTAATTTTTGTCTATTGTATAGAAACATACAAATAAGCCCAAAGAAAAGTTCTAAAAATGCTGGAAAAAAATCAGAATCATTGAGTTGGTGCAAAAGATATTAGTTATTTAATCTTCCAAATATTCTTGATTATGAACACAGTAATTCTAACAAAATACCCAGATACTTGCTGCTATAATTTAAATAATTACAATATCCACTAAGTCTGTTTGTAATGGAGTCCAAAATGAATATATTAAAAAAATACATGCAATAATTTACACATCCAAAGATCTTTATACAAAACACAAACACTAACTTGGCAAAGAAAAACTTCCTCACTCTCAACAAATGTAAATGTGTATGTGTGTGTGTATATATATATATATATATGTATATATATATTTTAAATCATTTCATCCCAAGCAAGGCATTCCATTGCCACTATTGCACATGGGGGCCTACATAGGGGAAGGTAAAGAGGAGGAGTGGTTAGGTGTAGGAAATGTCAGAAGGAAGGTGATAGATGGGTAAGGATACCGAGGATGAGGGTTGGGCAGATGGGAAGAGTGTTTGAAAGAATGGGAGCGAGTTAGTGTGTTAGGAGGTGTCTATTGACCTTACATTTAAACTCCTGGAGATTGTAGCCATCAGGAAACAATCATATGGAAGGGAATTCCACAGTTGGGAAGTGCGAGGAAAGAAACTGTTGGAGTAGAAGTTGTGGTTGCATTTTATCAGTTTCACTGTAAAAGGGTGGGATCTAGTTGCTAATCTAGTTTCTCGTGCAAATTTGTATCTAGGGGGCAGCAGTGATCTAAGTTCATTGGAGCAGAAGCTGTGAAAGTATTTATAGAAGAGACACAGAGAAGCCACGTCGCGCCGGTGAGAGAGAGACTGCAGGCGGTCTGCCAAATTGGTATCTATCACATTACAGACCCTCCGCTGTACCTTGTCGAGAAGCCCGAGGAGAATAGCAGGAGCACCCGACCAGATATGGCAGCAGTATTCAAGGCACGGGCGGATGGTAGATTTATAAATGTGCAAGATAGATTCAGACAGAAAAAAACTTCCGGGCCCTGCACAGAGAACCGACTTTCATAGCAGCGGATTTAGCAATGGATTCGATATAGTTATTCCATTTGAGGTCCGCTGTAAGTGTGAGACCAAGGAGGCGTAGTGTTTTACTCTCTGGGAGGCAAGCCTGGTCCATGCTAATGGGAGGTAGGTGCGATTGTCTAATATGGTTAATTGATAGTAGCTTTGTTTTAGAAGCATTACCCCAGTCCACTACGGATTGGAGGTCCTTTTCAAGCTCGGCTGTAAGGTTAGCTTTGTCGCCTACACCAGATTTTTGGTCGAGGCGAGAGTAAACTGAGGTGTCATTGGCATACATACCTACTTGGGATATTATGGAATCAGGGAGATCATTAATGTATATCAGAAAGAGCGTAGGACCTAGGATAGAGCCTTGAGGGACACCTGCGTTTATATGGTAGTTCTGGGAGGCATGTCCGTTTAATACCACCTTCATTGTGCGGTTAGAGAGGAATGACTGAATTAGTTTAAACAAATGTCCAGTTATACCACAGCTCCGCAGTTTGCATAGAAGGCCAGCATGCCAAACTGTCGAACGCTTTAGAGATATCCAAGGCAACGGTTTGGGCTTCAACATTCCTGTCGAGTGCCTGATATATGTACTCGGTGATGGTCATTAGCATATCAGCAGTAGACCTGGTGAAGTGGAAACCATACTGCTTGTCTGAGAGGAGCCTGTGTGCTGTGAGATGCTGAACCACCTCGGTGTTGATAATGGCTTCGAACACTTTGCCAAAGATCAGAAGAAGGCTGATAGGTTGGTAATAATTTGCCCCAGGGTTCTCCAGTGATTTTAAATATAGGAACTACAGAGGAAGATTTCCAACAGGCAGGAAAGCAGGAAACAGATAGGCAGAAGTACAGAGGAAAGTTCGGGGACACATTTCTTTAAGACTATGATTGGGATTCCGTCCCCTCCGCTCGCTTTGTGAGGGTCAAGTTTTGAGATTATCTTAGAGACAAGCGAGGGTGTAATATGGACGTCATTCAGTTGAGCATCAGTTCTAGGTGGGAAGAAGTCGGGTGTAGAAACTCCAGATGAGTCCAGTCTCGAATTATTCAAGAATCTGCGGGCAAAGCATTTAACCTTGTCTGCTGGGGAGGTGAGGACCTCAAATTTGTTTATTAGTGGGGGTTATTGTGGACTTACTCTTGTTAAGTACTCTTTTACAGAGTCGCCAGTAGTCTTTGGTGCCAAACTTAGAGGATGCTATGCGTTGCTTCATTCTGGCAGCAAATAACATCTTAGCTTCGTTAAGTATCTTTTTACACTTATTACGAGCTGAAGCAAAAAGGCATCTGTTTTGGTCTGACGCGTAGCTACGATAGAGTCGGAAGAAATGATTCTGGTGGGTAATGGCAGCTGAGCAAGCGGGCGAGAACCATGGAGATGAATGAGATTTAAGCTGAAATTTCCTGGCAGGGATGAAAGCATCAATGCCAGCCTTAACTCAGGAGGAGACCTCGGATGCACATTCTTCGATGGGAAGACTAAAAATGTTGTTCCATGGGACATCACAGAGGAAAGTCTCGGAATGAATCCCAGTCTGCTCTTTGGTAGCAGTAAGGATATTCTACTTGTCTGGGTTTCTTGGGTTGGGTGGGAGTGGAATGAAATGTTGACGGAAACTACGGTGTGGTCAGAGTTAACGAGTGGGCAGAGTTGTCTGGTAGTGCAAGAGTTTGGGATGGAAGTGAAGCAGAGGTCTAGCAGTGAGTCCTTTCCATTAGGGTTGTCGGAGAAATGCGTGGGGAAGTTCACCACTTGCGTAAGGGATTGGGTGATTGAAAAATTCATGGTGTGGACACCAGCAGGGTCGGTGACAGAGTTCTCCAGCCACTTGGTGTGGTGGGCGTTAAAGTCACCAAACACGAATATATGGGCAGAGGGATGGGAAGAAATGGTTTTGTCAATATTGTCAGAGATACCGTCAAGTAACGAACAGTCAGGGGAGGAGGAGGGGAAGCCGTAGAGAAAAAAGAGATAGCTAATCGAAGCTTAGAAGTGAGAGGTGGAAGCACATGAAAAAATGATCCGGGGATTCAAGGGATGTCGCCCTAGCTAGGGGAAGGTGTTCGCTGACATACACACCAAGCTCATGCATACGAACATTGGAGTCCTTCCTGAAAAGGGGAAGGTAGCCAGGAATGTCAAACTCAGAAGAGGGGATAGAAGGGTTAAGGTTAGTTTCACATAGGGCCAAGATATCAGGTGAGTTAGTGTGAAGGAATGAATCAACGCTGAGGAAGTTAGTGCGGATACCACGTATGTTAGTGTAAGAGATGCAGACAGGTTTGGGCGTTTTCAGACTAGCTGGTTTAGCTTTGCTATTATGTTTGCTTTTTTCCATAGTGATTCAGTTAAGGATGTGTGTGTGCATTTTTTTGATATACACACACTTCAGATGCTTGAGGTATGAAACTGATGTATCTGTCTCTCTCATTATATAAAGTAACTGTTAGTCTGAGAGACTCTGTAGCTTACTTAGGTGTCTAGCTAATTCCTATTGCAGATGACTTCTCAGAGACACATTTGTTTATTCAACATCTACAGAGCCAACCTGTAGTTTATACTATATCTATAATGACCAGACCTTATGTACAATTTTTGGGAGAGAATACATATTTTGACATTATGCAATTTTAATAAATTATGTTGTTGCATATGTATGATTATCTTTTTACCTTGTTAATCAAATATAAAAAATTTCCTTCTAACAAATATTCTGAACTATTATCATTCACTAGTATTCCATGCTAAGGGGGATAAATGCTACACTCTGGTCATAAAACATTAATCTAATAAGGACTAAGCATTAAACTAATAAAATTCAGAAAGGAAAACATTAAATGTTTATGTTTAAATGATACTTTATTTGAAATGTTCATAAACTGTAGACATTTCTGTTCATGCATTTTCTTAATTAAAAAGAATGATTAAAAAACAGATTTTAGTAGAGGTTAATTATGGCATTTATTCTTGATTATGAAAGTGTTTAATTTTCAGGTAATAATTGTAGACACTATTAAAAAAACTATTACATCTACCTTTTTGAAAGAAACCCTGTATGTAAATAGTTAAGATCATAATCTATAACATGTGGTTAGACAGATTTATTAATATCTTTTATAGAGTGTGTGTGTGTGTGTGTGTGTGTGTGTGTGTGTGTGTGTATATAGAGTTGAGGAACAAGTCAGTTAACTTTCTTTGCTAGAAGAGAAATATAAAGACACCAAATCATAATACTAAGCCTATTCTATAGCAGTATAAATTTCTATCCTACAACTACTTTCTCTATACAGAAAATGTTGCTCGCATCTTGCTATGATATTGCCATTTTCATAGCAGATATTTGCTCGAACTACATTCGTTGGTTCCACCAGTCTAGATCTTCACAGCTAAGATTTGCCATATCATTAACACTCAGCTGATTCATCTTCATTCCCTTCATATTTTATTGGTAAAGAGGAAGCTTCACTCAGACAGCTTCTAACTGATGCAGACTCCCAATGCTTCCCTGATCACTATAATCTTCACATCTTCTAGGGTCAAACATTATCTATCCTATAAAACCTCTTACTTCCTCATTGTATATCTATAAAACTTCATTTAGTAACCTACCTTGAGTGGCTCTTGAGCCTTGTATTGGATGGATAATAGTAAAGAATAAAATTAACAAATAAGATAATAGTCATGAATGCAGAAGGGGCTGCATATGTGTTGAATGTATGGGTAAGGGGACTTGATAGAAGTTTTTTTTTTTCTTTTAGACTGTGAGGTGACTGGGTTGAATTAAGATGGCTGGTATTGATTAAGAAAAGCTGAACAGACAGTTTGTATCATTAAACAGCTCTTTGCTTGCATTTAATCTAAAATTAGACTAACTGTATTAGTTTATGGAAAATGATGTACAAACCCAGAATAACCAGATTTAACAGGACTATTAGTATAAAAGAATGAACATTCATAGAAGGAGAAGTGAATGCAAAAATTATGAGAGAAAGATATCAGAAAAGGAAGGTTACCAATTATTGATGTATAAATTATTCAGTTTAGTCTCTTCATTGTAATTGTTTAAATCAGATGATGTTCTCCTTAGTCTTGAAATTACCAAGTTTAATATACATTGAAAGCAGACAAATATAAACCAGATGGAAAAGTACTTGAGACAACATGGATGATACCAGTGGCAATAATTAACAGAATAATAACAATGCTTCAATTCAGAACTTCTGAAAACACACTATTTCCATACAGGAAATATTCAACATTGACTGGAAAGTTGGTGTTATTGTCAGTTGAAATTTATAAAATCTTTTTCTTAAAAATTTTTAAAAAAAGTTTTAAGAAATTAAACTTCTCATGTCCAGTAACTGTTATTGCTCTTTCTAGTATTGATGGGCATTTCCTTCTAAACATTTTGCTCACATCTTGATTATATCATTATTTTATCTTTCTTGTGATCTAGTTTTTGTTGTTTGATAGCACTGATTTTGTAACGCCAATCTATAGTGTTGGAGGTAGAATTGTCTTCTTTAAGATTTATAAGATTAATTTGTTTTAATTCATTTTAATCATTAATCTAAGAAAACAGTGGTACACAGATAATTGAATCACTTCTGAACAAGTTAGATGTCATGCATGACATTTAGATCTGATGAGGATATTTAATAAAAATATGCAAAGAGAGAGAGAGAAAAATACTATGTGGCTGTATACATATACATTTTTTTTTTAATAATTTAATTTCATGCAAAGTACAAAGCTTCTAAGAGGGAAGGAAACTAAGAAAATCTTACTGAGGAGAAAGGTACAGAATTCAAGGAGACAGAAAATGTCAATTGACATTGCATTTAAATTTTTGAAGATTATAGTTCGACAAGAAAACAAGAAACTGAAAGAGTTCTACAGGCAAGAAGTGCAAGTGAAGAAACTATTAGAAAAGAACTTTCAGTTACATCTAGCACTTTAAACAGTAAAATGATAAGACCTAGTTGCAATCTAGTATTGCACTTTAACTTCATGAAGTTGAGGTACCAAAAATCAAAGTTCAGCAGAGAAATTGCCATTTAAAAATTTTCTTTAGAAAAGGCACAAGGGAACCTGTGTTATAGCAGTGGGGAAAGTGACTGAAGTTGAGATACAAGACAAGTGAATAATGTTGCAGATTCTTCTTTGGATTTTCTCAAGAATCTCTACATTTTGAGTGCAAGAACACAATGTCAGAATATAAAAGTAAAATTGCTGCAGAAGATATTAAGTGCTTTCCTTGATGTATTAAATTAATACCAAACTACAAACATTTTACATTACAAAAAACATAAGCCATCTATAAAAAAATATATGAGACGGTGCTGAAAAGTTCTCAGCCCAATCAAGATGCTCTTCAAGAAGGAACAAAAAATTTTCATGTTTGATCATTTTTTGGAAACCAAGTTGGACCAAGAACTTTTCAGAACTCCATCATAGATAATGCTAACAAAAATTAAAAGAAATGCCAGAGTTCCTTACCCTCTGGAAGGTCTCCAGATGAAGTTTATTTACTATCACCCCAAAAACAGTGCACCTCCCTCAAAATAAATAAAATAATAATAATAATAATAGCAGCAGTGCTGAGAACTTTTTTTAAACTATCCTAAAATAAAAGTGTGATTTTTTTTAAAAACTGTTGTCATTTAGAGTTTTTTGTAGCATAAATAAAACATCATTAAAATGTTTAGGAAATAAATACTTATTTTGAACCATTCAAACTTTAAACTGAAGTCTATGACCTGAAGCCATTACTTCACCACTTGGTGACATTGCCAAACTGTCTACTGGAATATTTTCTCCAGGTGTTCATAAAAAGAAATATCACCAAATGAACTCAATATCTGAGAGAAATAATCTACTTTTGAGGAGTTTTTCCTATTCCAGGTTACTTGTGTATCATTTGCAAGCAGTAACACCTAGTTTCATATTGATGAGCTGTTGGTTTATGGTAAGTGAAACAATTTCCAGACACTAAGTTGGGAGGTAATTATTACCTAATGCCAATAAATACCAAATTACAATAACCAGATGCTGCTACTCCTGCTTGTTCATCCATTCTTCATTTGATATGGATTTTCATACTGATAACCAACAGACAACTTGCAGTAATTAATATAAAACCTCAAATTTTGCCAATTATCTGCCAGGTATTATTTTTTTAAATCCAATCATGCCAAAATTAATTAGCCTCCCAAATACTGAAAATGTTATTGTAGACAAAGTAGAAAAGTTTAGTTTAGTTGAACATGATTTCTTCTGTGAAGACTGGTTGGGATCTCTTCCTAGGACACTGAAATATGTTTAGTAAAAAGGAAAAGAAAAAAAAATGACAAAGTTTAAAGCCCCCAGCTTTTTCACTTGGGAATATTCTATGGAACAAGGTTTGTGAATTTGGTGAGTGGTATAGTAATTGTGAGTTCAATCCCTGGGCAGGATAATAAAGACAGGCTCAGTGAAATCAGAGCATGCAATAACTGAGCAGTACTAAAAAGGAAAAGGAAGATATCCATTGACATAGACAGTGAAACAAGAACAATCTATCCATATACATTAAATAAAGGATTCAGTATGAATTTTCTTGAAAGTTACCAGATCAATAGATGTCAAATGAACCAAAAGTATAATGGCTGAAATAGCAACAACAACAGATATTAGTTCAAATGTAAATAATAACTCCACACCAGTCTATATAGCAATACCTACATAAGTTATACACTGCCATGTTTTTCTCTCATAATAAATAATGTTATCTTTCTACTATATCATATGAATAGTATTTTTTCTGGCATGAGAAATTGTCATATAGAAATTTATTCCCAAAAGGACTTTTGCTTAGTTATCTGCACAATAATATATGCCTTATTGTCAAATGCTGATACTTCACCCAAACCTGCTAATATTGGACACAAAATCTGTCAAGACAGTAACAGTCCACTTGCGGGCAATATATGGAAAATAATGGTACTCAACCAAAGTTGGCCAGGGTTAGCAGAACACTGCTACCCTAAATGATGTTATTGCTGCCATCTTTACTGACAAGGCCACAAGCAGGAAATACCTGAGGCTGCAAAAGCATTAATCATTTAAAAAATTAAAATGGATGAAACAATGTTTGAAGGTCTATGATTCAATTGGCAAATTTTATAGAGCAATTTTTAAATGATACAGTTTTTAAGCACACTGACAATAACAGGAGTCACATAGCATGAAACATTACTTTCTTTGGCACCGACAAAAATAGTCATGAAATAATTCCTTTGTCAGTGTTTAAACAACTGTTAAGGCAGCAAGAAGATATTACTATTTAGAATATAATTTAAACAGAACTCATTTTTTTCAAAACATTTTGTAGACATCCATATCAAACTCAATGTGAGCCTTACAAGATTGACAACACCTCAAGGCCTATATAGTAAAACTTTCTACACATGACGTAAAAGTTTTAATAACATTTAATAACAAATATTTTTGGTTATTTAGAACATTTTAATAATAACTTGGATGTTTCTTGTTTTTATTTTTACGTGACAGATTTAAAAGTTTTCTTTAGAAGCACATATTTCAAGTGTTGTGACATTCTCATTTGACAGCTGCTTTCTCCAAGACCATGTCAGAGATTTTACTGATATCATCAACAGTTGGAAAAATCTCTTATTTGCCTTTATTATTTTTTTTTTCTATATTTCAGCTAATGTTGCTATTGGTCTTCTTCAGGCATATGCTGTATTCACCCTTGAGGACTTCCATTTCAATTTTTGTCTAGTCTAAATTTAAATAGCATAATCCAATAAATTCATGGAAGAGATAACTTGTTTAACCTTATAATAATAAAAAGTGTGTGCTGAAAAAATAAATGGTACGAAACTTCTAAAGACAGTGATCAATAAACCAGGCTATTGCATGGATGTAATAAAAAGAAGTAAATACAAATTATGAAGCTATGTAAGATAACAGTTGGCCCAAGACATGCAAAAGGTAGATTGCAGTGTTTAGGAAAGCATCCTCTCGGTAGTCTGTTTCACAAAGTAGTAATTCTCATAAAGAAAGTTATCCAAGTGGAACTTACATCTTACTAATGGAATATGAAGGACATGAGGATGAGTCAACTATGCATGTGTCATGGTGCATCCGAGCTGAAAAAGGTCTAAAATGGTGAAACTAAAGAATACTGCCTGAACATTCACTATGGAAATAGCGATAGAGTAGCAATAGGCTCATAATGAGTCCTCTGTGGGAAAGGAGCTGCATAAATGCTTCTGAACTCTGAAGACTGCAAAGTAAGAAAATGGGGGGGGGGTAATGAAGTCAAAGCATAAAATAAAATGTGAAAGAATAAAAATCTTCACTTGTAGAAATTCAGAAGACATTTTTCAAACAATATATTTTTTCAATTATGCCACCAATTTTATCCTTTAACAAGATCAAAGAACACACATGCTTTTTTTTTATAGATTTTGTGCATTTTAAGTTCTTGATGGATGAATATATATTCTTTTTTTTTTTTAAGCAACCAGATATGCAACTTGTTTTAACTACCTCCACTAATTCAGTGGAGAAAAAAAAAAGAAAAAAAAAAATGGAGCATACCATGATGAAAAAAATGACTGAAATTTGATAAAGTTTTATCATCAAAATCTTTGTTATTATTAAGAGGAAAGCCCAAAGTATTTTTTGATTATTTTTTATATTTTTAATCCTTTCTAACATATGTTAAATTTTCGTTGAAAAATCTTTTTTTTTTGTCAACCCGAGGAGGTGGTGATAAAGATTAGTTTAGTGTCTTTTATTGGTTAAATTGATTTCAAAAAAATTAAATTTTTACCCATTTAATATTTATATTAGTTAAAAGCAGAAGTTCCTTGAGAATTTAAAATCACTGAAACCACATTTACCGAAAATCTGCTCTGAATCATAAAATAAAAAATATAATAAAACTAAGAAGTTAGAAGTTTTTAATTGTTTTTATAAATAAAATATATCAAGAACACTATTGTCTTAGGAAAAACATTTTTTTTTCAATAAATAATGAATTTTTACAAGAATAGCTTTCATTTTTTTTTTTTAAATTATAATTTATAGTTTTAGATCTTAAAATTTCGTATTAATTTCACCTTTAATACGGTACTGTTATTAAGTAAAAGCTATATTTATTAATCATAAAAGGAAAAGCTTAGTACAAATAATCAAACACTAATATTTATTTTTAGATTCTAAATTTGTTTTGTGTGTGCATAAATGTGCTGGTTTTTGTAGATACAGTTGTTCATACACGGCATTATCAAAAGGTAAGAGTAAATTTAAAGTCGAAGTATCTAAAATTAAAAAAAAAAAAAGATTACAGAAAATATTTGCTTAAATTTTAAAGATTACTAAATACTTAAAAATTATATATGAGAGGTGCTCATGTTATATTCTACAACTATCTTTTTTTAAGGCTAGAATATCTGTCAGGAGTTTAAACAACTGTACTAAAAAATGCCTTCTGTGATATTTTAAACTTAATATTTGTTTCAAATCAGATTAGGAAGTAACTAAACCCTGTCATACTTTATCTTCACAAGAGTCAGATTACACCAGAAATGGAGTATTGTTGCCATATCTGGGCTGGAGCTGTCCAGTCCTCACGTTCAGCTTTGATAGAGTTTAAAATAATTTCTGTGTGCTGTTCCCCTTCAGGACATAGGCAATCATGGCTTTCCACATATTCCTACCCTTTGTAGCACTTAACACCCATTCTCCTGTTATCCCACTCAACTTCTGTTTTGCAATCCACCTGCTCAAGTCAGTCACACATTGCTTTTCCTTGTCTCTGTTTCTCTCTATTCATCCCATGAGCATCAGCTTCTCCAAGCCCTCTTTTTCCTCATTACATATCCCAGAAACTTCAGCTGTCTCTTCTTGATGTTAAGTATCAGTTTCATTTTCATGTCCATCCTCTCCAAACTCTTGTTGTTGCTCACATTCTGTCCATGGTATACTCAGCATCCTTCTGTAGATCCACATTTTGGTTGCTTCAAGTCTTTTTCATTTTTTATGAGATTGTCCAGCATTCACTGCCATATTGAAGGACAGACATCACATAACAATCCAGTACTCTTTGTTTCTAACAAAAAGATGCATTCCAAACACTACACTCTTAACCACTACACATCAAGACTTAATTGTTATCTATCCTTATGTTACTAACATTCACTTCCTCCCAAACACCACAATGATCATAATCGTTTTATTAGTAACCTTCTATCCTGGGTAGCTCTCATGCTTTGCACTGGGTGAATTCTAGTATAAAAGAAGTTTAAAGACAGAAGGTCACAGAAAGACTATAGATAAGGAACTTGCCTGACCATAAAATCTTTTTTAGCCTCAGAGAAAGGTGTCATCCATAAAAGGATAAGCTCCTAAACTAGAGGAATCAAGTCATAGGCTTTTCAGAAGTTACTAGTTAATCTTAATTTCTAATCCATTTCATAATATTTGAAATATAGGGATAAAAGATTAAAAAAAAAAAAAATTCATTATTAATAATCCATATACATAGAATATGCGTGCTTATGTAATATTTTCACAGCACACCTATACTGTAAAATGTGATTTCAGAAGGAGACCTTCAGGTTTCTGTGCCAAGTACACCATCAAGCAGTGAAATATTGTTCAGTTATGAGGGTCATATATATATAAGGTTATGGAAATTTAAACTCAAAACCATAGATACTACCATATTAGGTAAAAGTGATGGAGTGGGAGGTTATTAGAATTTAAAAGATTTGCTTGTGTGTATAAACCAATGGATATTGAGACATTTATGTGTAGTAGTGTGGGTAATTGTAAGCATGTAAACGGAACAGGAAGTGTCAGCTGTATCAGTTTAAATTATGATAGAACAAAAATGTTGCCAATATTTGAAATGCGATAAGATTGTAAATTAAAACAATATGTTAGTCTTAAGTGGGGGGGTTGAAGGGATATTATAATAACTCAAGTTTATGGAAGGAAACAGACATAAAACCATGATTTTAATTACTTAAAGAGGAATTACTCAATGTAGTTAAAATAAGAGTAAACAGCAATATAATTATTAATTAAGGTAAGGTTATAAAATCCCCAAATTATTTTTTGGCTGGGGAGCTATGGAAGTGAGTTCATGATTGATTGATTCATGCATTTTTTATGGCATATCAGCCCATGTAAAGCCAAAAAAAAAAAAAATTTTTTTTTAATTTAAGTGAGTAAAATTTCTTTTTGGAGATAATAGTTTTGTGACACAAGCCTGACTAATTAACTCATAGGTGGGAAGAGTAGAGGTCAATTCATACCTTTCCTAAAGATATTTGCACATAAGTGAGTATCACAAACCCAAATGGAATAGGAACTAAGCTCTTCAATTAAGAAATTCTGAGCCAGTCTCCATTACACCACCTGCACATCTAACTAACCATCTTCTTTATGTGCCATGTCCCTTCAGGATGTAGACAATCATGGACTTCCACTTGCGCCTATCCTTTGTTGCTCTCAACACTTTTTCTCTTGTTATCTTTCCACCATCCACCTGCTCAAGCTTATCAGGTATGTCTCACACTGCTTTCCTGTCTCTCTTTCTCTCTATCTGTTCTGTGAGTATTAGATTTTCCAAACCCTACTTCCTCATTACATGCCCCAGAAGCATTAGCTGTCTCTTCCTGATGCTAAATATAAGTTTCCTTTTCATTTGCATCCTCTCTAAAACTTTGCTGTTGCTCACATATTCAGTCTATGATATCCTCAACATCCTTCTGTAGAACCACATTTTGGTCGCTTCAAGTCTCTCCATCTTTAAAGAGATAATTCAGCATTTGCTGCTATATAGGAGGACAGATATCACAGTACACTTTTCTTTGTTTCCAACAAAATCTATTTCTCAATACCCTACTTTGTTTTTGAAATGTGTCCTAGGTCATGCCAATGCATCTTCAGATCTCACTATTGCACTTTCCATCCTTTCTCAAAACACTTCCCAGGTATTTAAATTTCTGTAAATGTTTGATTTTAGAATCCCTGTCTGGTAGTTGACATTTTGCAGTTTTCTTTTTGCTGATGAACATTCATTCAGTTTTTTTTAAGCTTATGTTTAGTCCTCCTCACTTTCCCTTGCTACCTAATGTAGGAGGTCCTGAAATTTTTTTTTCATGTCTGCTATCAGCACTGCATCATCTGCATATCATATATTGTTGAGATTGTGGACTTCAATGACAAATCCTGGAAAGACTTCTAGTTATCTCATAATTGCCTCACTGTATAGGTTGAATAGATCTGGTGAGAAGACATATCCTTGTCTTTCACCCCTTTCTATTTTTGTAGAACTGGTACCTGGTATTCCCATGCAGTTACCCATTTGATATTGCTTAACTTTAACAATAATATGGGAACTAGTGATTAAATGTGATATGGCTATAACTGAGTTCAAATCTTACTATTTGTTTCAAACAATGGGTAAGTGTACTATTATATTGCATATGAAAAAATGAAAGAGATATTTTGCAATTGCACTGATTCTATTTTCTATACAATTCACTATTCTCATGTGCATGAAGGAATTCTGCTTTTTAAATCATTAAAAGTAATTATTTAACCACCAATTTATTTGTATAGTAAAATTAAATTATGATAGAGGGTGATGGTAATTTCCAGGAAATTCAAACATAAATGCAAAACTGATGAAGAAATGAAAACTAGTTATCTTCACAGAGTGATGATTAGACTACTTTTATTAGGTATTAATTCCATACCTTAAACTATTGGTCTTTTGCCAGACTAAGATTAGTAAATACAGCATTTTCTATGGTTCTGGCATGAATTCTAATCTGTATTCTTAATTTTTATCTGGTTCTGTAGTAATTAACTGCTGTTTTTGGAGTTTAATTATATTTTGGTGTAATGTCTCAATCTCAACTTTTTATGTAGTCCATTATATTTTTGTATATATGGCAGTTAGGTGCAAGGTTAAGTAGTTCTTTTTTGGTTGTCAGTTAATTCATAATCAGAAATGTTTATAAATCTTTCAAAGTTATTCAGGAGATATATAGTTCCTTTATATAACGTATTGAGTTTTCTTTGGAATCTTTAACCTATGTTTACATTAAATCTGTTAGTAATTTCTTTTAGTCTGTTTAGAATTTAAGTTGTTCAGAGTTGGGAGTCCTTTTTAAAATGTTATATATTTCTTGCTTCCATTTGTTAAGAGTTGTTAGGCTATCATTAGTTACTTCAACCTGCCTTTTCACAAGGCTAAGTTTAAATTGCCAGGTGATGTTATGATGAGCTGCTGGATCATATAATTTAAAATTTCTGTATTTAGACAGCAAACTTTTTTTAGCCATGTCAGATTAAATTGCAAACACTGTGCTTATTTTTAATTTTTTCTTTCATTGACATTACAACATAAAAAATACTATTTTGGATAATCTTCATGCTCTAATGAACGCTAAGCAATTTGTCAATTGTTACATTTGAAACAAGAAGAAAATTTACACTAATTTTTAGCAACACAGTTTTGCGATTATTTTTTGTTACCATAACTTACACGCCTAAAGATGATCTCTGAAGATTGGAAGTACTTGGGAACATCGAGAAATTAATAATAAAATCAACTGTCAAAGTTACAGCTCATTTCTTACATCTTTCAATTATAATACATGAAAGATTATTTGTGAGTATGAACAGATTAAAAATAAGCAGACACAATGTTTGCAATTTATTTAATTTGACATGCCTAAAAAAACTTTTCTGCCTAAATACACAAACATATGAGAACTGTTTTTATTAGTTCAAATATGAGTATCCACTATGATAATGTCTGAAGTAAGAAAATGTCAGATTAAAAATAAAAGTTTTATTTCTTTTGAAATTGCTTTGTTTAACTTTTGTATATAAAAAAAGGAACAGATAAGGGCTTTTAAGAAAAATATAAAACATGATATTTATATATAAAATTAAACATTAACTTAACAGCCTTCAGAGTAAGGGCAGGTATCTTCCAGAACTACTCTAGTTGATAGTATGTTTTTTTAGCAAAATACAATATATATATATATTAGGGTAGGTTGATTTTTCACTTTTTTTTAAAATATTAAAAAATCTCACTTACCGAAACTTGTGTATCAACCTATTAAGTACTGATACAAAATATTAGATCAAATACTTCAACGTTTTTTTGAGCGTTTGGCATCAGAGGTCACAGACAAAAATATACTGAAAATTCCTCATTTTCGCAAGATTTGGCTTGAATATTAGTGAGAAAACCAAATAATTTTAGTATTTAAATCAAGGAATGTCATTTTATTTTTATGATATTAATTAAAGAAATGATGACTAATCTTCAAAGTGAAAATATCCCCCCCCCAATTTTCAGTATATGCTTTAAAAAACATTATGAATTAAGCAGTGATATTTGAATACCTTAAATGATGTTTTCTGTGATAAGTGAAAATATAACAAACAAATAAATAAGGAAAAACAAACACTATTTTAATAGTGCTTAATATATAGAGTCAAATTGCTCCATATAAGAGCCCTTATACAAAAATGCTGGTCTCAATTTCTGACTCAAAACTTTGGCTGTAATATGTTGATGCCTTGCTTCAAAACCATATACAGTTTGCAAAGCTTCTGTTGTTAACTTGACTGCCCATTCCATGCCTTGGAAAAGTGAGGGCAAATTTGGCAAGTCAAGCTTGATTCCATTTAACAATGATTCCTGAAGTTCAGATTCAGAAAAACCTTCCATCATTGGTGGTTCAAAAATGCCACAATGATAAATCTATCAATTGTGTCCAGTGTGTGGCATTAAAATTAATGGTTGGTATTCTTTTTAACCTTTTCTGAAAGAATATGAAAATGTATTTATTGATTCATTTAAAAACTTCCAGTCTCTACTTTAATAATTATGGTGAAATTAGATAAAATCTTTAAAATGATTGTATAAATTGCAATAAATAATTGAGTCATTGATATATAAATAAATATTTAATTACCTAATGGCTAAAACTCTTTTTAAAGCTTCTTTTCTTACTTCAACTTCATCAGATTTTACCATGGAGTATAGGTTTTAAGACAGTAAACAGAATGTACTTTCTTGTATATTTCTTAAAGTGATCTGTTGGATTTCATGAGGCTGCTTCTTGATCTTCTGGATCATATTAAAAATGTGCACTTGCTGATTTTGGAACTTATTATTTCTTTTAATTTCAAACCAACAAGTGGCATACACATTTACAATAAAACTTATTAAACTGTGAAGTTTTGTTGTGAGCTTTTGTGGGTATGTGCCATGACTCAATAAACGCATAAGCCTGATGGCCAAAGTTAACCACCTTGCCTGGTTTAAAGGACCAATTTTCCAGGAGGCATATCTAGAGTCAACCTTACCTCTAGAAATATCCACTGTGTATTCATACAGGAGTCTTTGGTCACAACTAAGATCATGTATTTCACCAATTTTCAAGATTGAATGCAGAGGACTGCTAATAGTGACAAATGATATTTGTGGTAAATCATTTGAGCATAATTTCCCCAGAGGAACATTGAATGCTGTAGGGCCTTTTGTGCAACCATCTATGTTTTTGAAAAGAGCTCTGAAAGGTAGTTCATTATGGTGCAAATAGCAACAATTGCAACCATTCCACCTTCACGGCCTGTGTTGGCATTAGTGTTGTCAACAAGGATAACCTTGATAGTGTTCTCACTGTTGAATTCATGCAAAAAATCCACTACTTGCTCTGCATGAACAACACCTGTTGCACCACTATTAGAGAGAATTCTATGTATCAGATATTGACTTTCATGTGGTGCCTCCTAAAGTTAAATGGCGTTCTGGTTCCTTAGTTTTTTCATAGTTTTCTGTTCATTTTCCTCCACAATTTCCTCATACAGCAATGTGTCCTTATTCATTCTCCCATCAACTGCAATACATATAAGGTTTTCCACACTTTCATCATGTTTTTGTTGGGCAGTTGTTTTCACTTTAGACTTTGCCCTATCAACTTTGCATTTATCTATAATATCTTTCATATTAATATTTGGTATAAGAAGGCCTATAGCCTTCAAATACAAGAGCAAGGCATTGACAAGGCTAGCTCTAAGATTAGAAGATATGTCCCCCCTAACTAACTTGAAAGCATAACTTGGAAATTATAAGGGCCTTTTGGATGTTTCCTTGGCTGCAAATATTCTTCTTCTGGTTTTTCACTTGGAGGATGAGTAGGAGGGGGAAGAAACATTAGCCTGAACATTTGATGTTGAAGCTGTTGATGATGAAATTAAATTTTTTCTTAACCTCTCTCTTTCCCTTTTACTTTTTTATAGCACTTTTATCAACAGGTCCAAGCTGGAAAGTGCCCTTAGACCCTAATTTGCCCCTCTGATCCTTTTAGTTATTCATGACCCTGAAATACCTAAAAAAATATATGTACTATCAGAAATGAAATTCCACAAATATTTTAAAAATAAATTTGATAAAATTTAAAATAAATACATTAAATTAGAAGTAATGTTTACTTACTTTAAAGTAGTGTTACTTCCGAGATTAGCTCGTAAACAGGTTTTTTAATAAATAAATATTAATTTCAAAAATATAAACAAATCAGAATAATTATAAAAGTTGAATTTTTCATTAAGACTTAACTATTAAAAAAATACAAGAGATATATAGTAAAAGTAAAAACAATTGTTTAGGGGGAGGTAATTTCAACAGGTGAATACCAAAAAAATTAACAATTAATAAAACAGCATACGTAAATAGTTATTTGTATATTAAGTTAAATATCATAGTGTTTTTATTTCTTTTTAATTTTGATGTTTTCATTTAATTTCTTAAGAAAAAAAGAATACTAAACTTAAAATATCTATTATTAAGCGTATTGTATTTTTTTCTTATTTTTAAAACTCGGGTTTTATTTAAGCCGACACATGTTTCCGGTAACACCTATATCGCGATAAAAATCCTAATTTATTTTGTCTTTAAGTTTAAATGCTCAAATAAATACAAAGTTTTGAAGAAAAAAATTTCTTGTGGTAACTCTTGACATTATTTTGCAACTTTCTTCAAGTGCAATTTTTTAGTTCCAAAATCGACCTACCCTAATATATATATATATATATATATATATATATATATATATGGTGTGACAGATATATTGTCATCCAAATTATGCAAAACTTATTTTAACAAATATATTTACTAAAATTAAACAAAAATATCTTTAAATACTAAAGAGTAAATTTATTTAATAAAATCAAAATTGGCTTCAATCATGGCCCCCAGACAACTTGGGAATTTTTTGCAACTTTTCTAGATGGTCTCCTTATGTAAGTTGTTGAATACTGCTGTAATCCTTGCCTTCAGTTCTATCTTTGGTGTTACAAGGGGGTTTATTGGTCTCATGCTCCACTGCACCACACACATGGTGAGTAATCAGTGGGTGTAAGTTCATTACAAATGATACAGATGCAGGAGCTGCTCATTAAGTACCCTCCATGTAGTACTATGAGATATATGACATGCTGAGGCCACTTGACAGTGCTGACACCTAGATCATCTCTAACAGCTGTAGAACACATTCTTCATGGACTTGGTCTTACTCGATCCATAGTTTGTGGCACCATACATCCTGCCTCAGCAATGCAACAATAAACAGCAGCAAAGTTTGGATAACTTGGCTGCCTTTGATTTGGAAACAATCTGATAAAGCCGTTCAGTCGCACAGAAAAATCATATCTGCTTGCTCATGATATGAATATCCTGTCATTGTTAAATGGAATAATTCTCAGTTAACTCACTACTACACATGTTGAAGACAGACTAGACACAAATGACAAATGTAACCTAGTCTACATTGCAACACAGCTCTATCTACTGTAAACTTTCTTTAAACTTAATAACTCAACAATGAAAGATTTGTGGGCATATGTTTATGTAGACTTTTGCCCTTGTTTTTGTGTATAGAACCTGCACCGAAAAAATAGTTTGTAATATATATGTGCAAGGGGAATGGATAAGTTGTCGTCTAAATAACACAAAACACTGTCTTTAAAATACTAAAGTGCAAATTTATTCAATAAATTATAATAGCATCATCCACATGAAAAAAAAGATAAAAAATAATGGAGACATTACTAATAAAAAAGAAATCCTACACTTAATAACATTAGTTATGAACACAGTAACAGTGCGCTTAGCGGGTTTGGAACTTTACACAAAACTATATGGATAAATTTTCAACATATTTATTTATAAGTAAAACAAAATTAATTCTTAATGGCTAAAAGTATAGCTGAAAGTGCTCAAAAGTACAAAACTGAACAATTCTTATATAATTTGAGTTCTGAAAAGAAAAGATTATATGAACACATGAAAAATTATAAAAAAAAAAAACCTTATCTGTCATTTTTAATAAAATCTGTATAGAAGAGATTGTTTCCCAAATACACAATTTTTTATATATATATATATATATATATATATATATATACACACACACACACACAATACTTTATCAATAAAAATGTTAATGGCAGTATAACAAATTATAAAATACTGAGTAATTTTTGGCTCACAGCAAATTCTTGAACCAGTTTTTTTCCCCACTGTTTACAAACAATTTAAAAAGTATTTTCATATTTATCATTTCTCATGGTTTGCTCATTGTAGAATGTGAAAAAAAAAAAAAAAAAAAAAATGGTTTTCCAATGCAAAGAAACATCTTTTTATTGCAAAATCTGGAATATTTTAAAAGAATCAATATCTACAAAATGCATAAGATTTACTGGGACAGGCTTAAGAAATATTCCAGCACTGAGGGTAGAAATGAAGAGAGAAAAAAATGAGAGGAAAAAAAAAATTCAGCAAAGGATGCATTGTGTGTAAATCTGTTACCCATTTCATAGCAATTTCTGTACTACTTTTTTCATACTGAAAAACAATCAAGATTTTTGTTGAGTTGCAAATTTATTTATCCAAATACAATAAAAAGAAAAAAAGAAATTGTCTTATACGTTCAGATTATACTACTAAAAATAATCTTTTAAAACCTTTCACAATCTGTTAATAGTCACTTTCAATTGTAGCAAAATATGCTCTGTGTCTTGACTAAAAAAAATAAAAGCAATCAAATCTGTTGAAGATTTTCAGCGATTTAACTTAGGAAAAAAGATTTATTGAAATCTTGTCATATTTAAAATCAATATAGGTATTTAGATAATAGTATTTTACATACGTATAGAGATTTTTGCAGAATTAAAATCTTTTCTGGAACATCTGTTTCCAGGCTAAACACACAATCGGATATGATTATACATTCTACACACCCACTTTTGCCAGCCAAGTACTTTTATTTTAAACTGGACTATATTTGAGAGCCATACTTTTTCAGAACATTTTAATTTCATACTTTGGAAAATAGGGGCAACAGAATGTTCTGGCTCACTACCATTTAGTCTTGTGCAAAACTAGAGTAAGTTTATATCACAAAAAACAAAAGTATTGGAAAGCTGAATGAAGTAAACTGAATTTTAGGTCTAGATACATACTATGCAAAAAAAAGTTTTTTGTGTGTCCCGGGTATGACAAACTGCATTGGGCAACAAAACCTTTGATTGGGAGGTTTTGATGAGTTCTTAATTGCTGCTGTTTCCAGGTCCACCCTAAGTTAAGATGTTAGGGTCCCAGCCATGGTTAAATAGTTAACTCCTAAACTGGGCAGGTAGTTAGTGCCAGATTTTGCCCACTACCTTAGGGTTATGAGCTGCCACAACCTGGGTGGCAGAGCTATACAACAGTCATCAACTTGGAATATGATCCTTTTATGAGAACAATAGTGAGGCACGCTGCCTGTGTGTGGGAATGGTGGAGCCCTCAGACAGTTAAAGACTTGAGTTGGGATGTCAGCCAGGACAAGCAATCCCATCAAAAATTTTGCTCCACTAGTATTACAGCATGCTCATCAACAGATCCTCTAGGGGTAAGGAAAGCTCTAGATGTCATGTGATAACAAGGAGTGAAAGGAGCTGACAAAATGTGATAACAAGGAGTGAAAGCTCTTTACAGTTGACTCTTGTGACAGATACTTGAAGGTCTGGAGTGAGACCTGCCATGTGTGCAGCTATCCAGCTACCTAGAAAGGGGGAGGGGTCAACTGATGTGGATAATGCTCCCACAACTGCACAGTAATAAAAAAGAACCAATGAAAAAGATATAATTCCATCTATTATTTTAGCTTGATGATGTTCTTTTCAAGGATTATATATATCATTTCTCCATTTAGTCATTCAATTATCTACGACTAACACATACTTTACAGAAAAACAAAAGTTGTTGATGGAACCAACAGACAACTTAATCAAAACTCTTATCCAGTCTCAAATAGAAATGACAATACTAAAAAAAAAAAAAGAAAGAAAAAAGGCCTTTTAAAGACAAACTTACCTACTCAGTAAAGTGATAGAAGCCAAGATTGCCTAGACCAAGCAAAAAACACTTAATGTTAAATTCTATGAGAGGATGGCTCTAGTAGTAACCAGAGTTTCACACACTAGTCATCTTCAGATAACTTGAACATCAAGTCGTCAAGGGCTGGCTCTTTATACCCAAGTTTGCAAGACTGCTCAGGCAGCTTGTCAGTCCCTGTTGCAGATCTGGGTATATGTGTTTCAGATGACATACCTGTTTTTTTTTGGTTTTTTTTGTTTTTCTTAATAAGTGAAATATGAAATCAACTAATATTTAGGCCAGCTGATATTAATTTCACTCTTTAAAAATAAAACAATAGGGATGTCAATTCAAATGTGTACTCACAGTAAAATTTAGAGAGTGCTAAATTAGTTTTATCTTTTTCATTTCTAAGCATGACTAATGACAAATATGAAAATAATACAGCTCTCTAAATATGATTGGCAAATAAAGGATAGTGAAGACAGACCATATATGGGAAATGATGGCAAGAACTATATCTGACAATGGTAAAGGAGAGAAAGATGTAAACTGACAATTCCAAAAATATAGATAACTCAAATTTACTAAAGACAATAAATGAATTAATAATGGTCACATGTAGACATAAAAATAAATATCTTTTAAAAAATGTTGAACCAAATTCAATCCAGTACTTGCCACTACTACTCATGTTTACATGAGATAAAATATATATTTTAATTGTCCATTGCTAATTATTTACACGTGAATTCCCCCCACCTTCTTATAAGTATACACACACACATATATATATATATAACCATGTTTCCCTCTTTACTTATCATTTTCATCATTACTGTTCTTTTCACTTAATTCATTTTCCAATGATTTTTCTCCTGATGAGATGTTAGATGAAAGGATCTTTGAGACTAACAAATTTCTTGTTTTTAAAATAAGTTTTAAGGTATGCTATATTTATGGGTAAAAGTGCTAAATATCAGAGCCTATATAAATATAAAATGGGATACTGATGTCAACAATTGGCAACAGACTGCACTGAGCTTCAATGCAGTCTTCAGGCCATCTGTCGACATTTGGTGTTGACCTTAATGCCCACTTATATATAATGCTAAAGTACACCTAATGGTCAAGAGTTGCTGAATGTTATTTTTAGCGAATACCCTTATTTGAATAGATGCTCACTTATTTTAAACTATTTTGTATATGAACCTGAAAATTTTAATAACAAAAAAAAAAATATATATATATATATATGCATGCACGCAGGATGTATGAAAAACTTTAGGAGCTAGTTCTTTACATCAAAACAAGCAATATGTCTGCAAATCCTTAATTTTTGAGTTATTAAGTTCAATGTTTACAGTAGATGCTGTTAAAGGTACAATCTGAAAGTACTTTTATAACCTCTGGGGAATGCGTTCTTGACACCAAAACAAGGTAAAATATCTATATAAACATATTTCCAAAAGGCCAGTGTAGTACTTCAACACATCAACTCAACAAATATTCTAAATGTCATCTGCTTGATTTTTTTTTTTTTTTTTTTACACACACATGCACCTGTCGGATTATTGACTGATGGACCCTTTCAGATACTCCCACACAGTGTCAAATGGTTTTGCAGGTCCCCATAATATTTTGTTGAAGCATCTCTTTGCATTATTAATGTCTACTGCATAAACCAATTGTTTTAGATGGCCCCAATGGATAAAAATATAAAGGACTGAGGTCAGGAGAAAGTGCAGTCCATGGAAGCAGTCTCCCCTTACCTATTCATCTTTCATGATGGATTTTAGACAGTGCACCTCAAACAATGTGGCTAAAATGTGCTGGTGCCTCATCATGCATGAACCACATGTGTCTTCATATTAACAGAGGTACATCCACTAGCAGGCATGGAAGTGTGTTCAAAATAAAGTTCCTGTAGACAGCTTCTGTAAGATGTGCTGAGAGACCAGTCACCTACAATTCCAGCATACACACACATTAATCTTAAACTGATACTAGTGTCTAGCTTGTGTTGTACCATAGATATTCTGACCTGCCCATAAATGTTGGTTGAGAAAATTTCTCTTCCAAATGTTGCCTAATCCATAAACAAGACAGAAGAGATAAATAATGGATCAGCAGTTTATGCAATAAACCAGTGGAAAAAGTTCTCCCCATGGTAAGTGATCAAAGGGCAAAAGATTACACACATTACAAATAATATAGATAAAGGAGTTGCTCTTGAAGTACCCTCCATGTAGTACTATGATATGTACAACATGCTAGGGCTACTTGACGTGCTGATAACTTTATCATATTTGACAGCCTGTAGAATGTGTTCTTTGTGGACTGATCCACATTTGTGGTACTTAAGATTCTGTCTCAGTAACGCAATGATAAAAAGCAGCAAAGGTTGAATGATCTTGGTTGACTTTAGTCTGGAAATACAATTTGAAACAGCCATTAAGCCGTATATAAAAATCATATTTACCCACTCATGATATGAATATCCAGCCATTGTTAAACGAAACACTTCATAGTTAACTCAGACATTAAATGCTGAAGACAAACTAGCCACAAATGTACACAAATGACAAATGTAAACAAGTCTACATTATTAACATAGCGCCACCATCTACCATAAACTTTCTTTAAACTTAATAACTAAAGAACAAAGGATTTGTGGACATATGTTTATTTATTTCTTTTGGTGGTGGTGGGTTTGCAAAAGTATTAAACAGTTGTATTAAAGAGTGTTCAATACAATTGTAGAACTTTTAAATATTTTTCATTTGGAAACAAGTTATTTTGCGAAATAACTCATTTCCAACGGAAAAATATATGCAGAGTGTGATGACTAAATTGTTGTCTAAACTACATCAAAATGAAAATAACACTGACATCTCATTTTAAAGTTACACAAAAATATATTGAAATATTAATAAATTTATTCAATAAAATTGACATTGGCTTCAACCACAGCCTCCAGATTTTTTCAAACTCTCCTGCAACTCTTCTGGATGGTCTCCTTGTTTAAGTAGATAAATACTGCCATAATCCTTGTCTTCAGTTCATCTTTGATTTTGTTTGGAGCTTTGTTGGTCTCTTGTTCAACCGTGCAAGAGTTAATAATAACACAATAATAATAATAAAAGAGGTTGTAGTCTGGGAGTTAGATGGACAGATATAAGGGGTGATGTGGTTATAGAAATTGTTTCACAGCCATGATTAGGTTCTTCTGCTTGTGTGGCATGGTTCAGATTCCTTTTGTCATACATAGGGTCTTCCAGCAGTCACCCTCTTGACCCAGGGCAGCACTACATTCTCAAGGTACTTGATTTAGGCCTTCATGTTGAATTTGAGGCTCTCTGGGAAGATGAATGGAGGCATAACATTGTGGTCATTCCAAACACCATGATGTTGACTGGATATATCATCCAACTATTTGCAAATCCTCTGCACTGACCTCAGATTGATACACAAGCATTGAAATGTTCATATTATAGCTTCCGGCATGAATGTCAAGTAGTACAACATGCCGTTTCTAAATTTCCGGTAGAGTGAATTGTGCTAGGGCGCTTTTTTTCTCACAGTGCCCAACTGATCTTATACTGTGCAGTTGATAAAACCTAAAACAACATGTATAGGTGAAATTGGAAATATAAAACAATGGTAATTTACCCATCGTCCGTGTATGTGTGTGTATGTGTGTGTATATATATATATATATAACAGCAAGAAACCCAGCCTCAATGAATGAAGACATCATAATGGTGTTGGCATGAAACTGATCAGTTAAAGTGACACATAGAAGAATGCTTTATCTGCTGAAGTATAGTTGTCTTACACAAAAATATAAATTACAAATCTATATAAGCATCTGCCAATGAAGAGTCAAAGAAAGGAAACAATTGTTGTAGCTTTTAGCCAAGTAAATTCCACATGAAAATCAATAGAAAGCATATTTACAAGACAACATGGATGTTATGTAAAATCTAGAAATGCCAAGTGGGGGAAAACGGGATAGTTAGCTTCAATTCACATTGACAGTTATTTTTTCATTCACTGATACACAGCAAGTCATTCATGTCAAAAAAAAAAAGGAAAAAAGGAAAGAAAAACTCGAATGTGACTTACCAACACAACATCAACTCTAAGAAATGACCAAATTTTTATAACAGAATTGTCCTTCTGATCCATCACCACCATTTTTATATCTTCATTAAATACTGCAGCAATCAAATGATCAGTTAATCTTATATAAAAAAAACTATTTAAAGAATAATTTAAAGAAATCTTTTTTTATTATTCAAATAATATAGATCAAATCAATAATTAGCATTAGATAACAAATGTATTGCATGATGATTGTTATTTTGACAATGTCATTTTCAAAAGATATATTCTATTTGCATGGGGTAAGGAAACAAAGATTAGTATATAAAATTTTAACATCTTTTTTGCATTGAAAAACACATACAAAATTCTTACAAAAATCAAATAATTGTTGGATTTTAATGAACTTTCAGGACTTATTCACAAATCAATGAAATTATTTTTAAAAAAATTTTTTGAAGAAAATCTTAGTAAAAAAATATTAGAACCTTGAATAAGATCTGGCTGTTTTCTAACAGATGCCATTTCCAGAATTGGGTGCATGTAGTTTCAGATGGTCACGCATGTATAAGGAATTACTATAAGCAAACTTAAAATTCAGTCCATGTCATTTTACTGAAGTGTAAACAATTTTGTTTTTCATCACTAAAACATGTTGGATTTCCTGCTACAGAAAGTGTATTTGTGGGGAACTTTACTGGGTGGACCTGAAGGAGACTACCACCACCTTTAAATTTGTTGTTTCTCTTTTTTTTTCTTTTTTTTACTTTTTTCTGTGCAGTCTTATCAATTGTACCCTAAATTTTCTAATTGACAAAAAAAATTTGGAAAATTTAAATATTCAAGCAGTGGGGGGGGGGGGGGGGGGTTCAGTTTTCATACAACATTATAGTAAATCAATCCTCCATTTTGGAACCACTCGCTGAGACGACATTACCACTACCTGTAAATTTTCATTTTTTTTTTTTACTTTTTCAAGTGCAATCTTATCGATTAAACCCTAAACTTTCCGATTGACAAATAAAATTTGGAAAAATTTAAATAATTGGGGGGGGGGGGGGTCAGTTTTTTCATACAACCTTATAGTAAATCGATTCCTGTGCAATTAACTTTTTTGCTTGCGCATATTCAACAATTGAATCCTTTGCAAAATTTTTGAATAAAGCCATTCTTGGAGTTTCCTAGGAAGATGTCATCATAAGAACTTAAGAAAACTTGAAAAAGACAAAAACAAGAGCAACAACTGGCCTCCCCAAAAAATCAAAACAAAGTGAATCCAATGCGAGTGGTTCCAAAATGGAGAATTGATTTACTATAACGTATGAGAACGTGAGCACCCCCTAAAATTGTTTAAATATTGAAATTTTTTTCAAATTGTTTTTGTTAATTGGAAACTTTATGTAAGAATTGATAAGATTGCGCTTAATAAAGTTAAAAAAAAAAAAAAAAAAAAAAAAAAATTTAAAGGTGGTGGTAGTCTCCTTCAGGTCCGCCCTTTACTGCACTACTTTATTAAAAAAAAAAATCTACAACTAAAGCACACAAAATTCTTGTTGAGACTTACGGCGACCATGTTCTGTCAAAAACAACATGTAGAGATTGGATTAGACACTTGAAAAATAATGATTTTGATATTGAAGATAAAGAATGTTCTGGCACACCTAAAAAGTTTGAAGACGAAGAATTGGAGGCATTACTTCATAAAGACTCATGTCAGGCACAAGCTGAGCTTACAAAATAATTAGGAGTTGATCACACAACAGTTTTGAAATGTTTGAAAGCATTAGGAATGATTCAGAAGCAAGGACATTAGGTGCTGTAAAAGTTGAAGCCAAGACACGTTGAATAGCATCTTGTCAAGTGTGAACATCTGCTTCAGCAACAGAAAAGAAAAGGTTTTTGCATCATATCATGACCAGCAATGAAAAGTGAATACACTATGATAACCCTAAGCATAGAAGATTGTGAGGTAAGTACGGTTATTCATCAACATTGGCGGCAAAGCTGAATATACATGGTATAAAGTTTTTGCTCTGCATTTGGTGGGATCGGCTGGGTACAGTTTATTATGAGCTGCTCATGCCGACTGAAAACATAATGGGAGATTGCTATTGACTACAACTGATGAGTTTGAGCCAAACATTGAAGAAAAAATGGCCACTATACAAAGAGAGACATGACAAAGTGATTTTACATCATAACAATGCTAGGCGGCATGTTGCAAAACAGGTGAAAACCGATATGGAAATGCTTAAATGAGAATTCCTACCCCACCTGACAATCAATGGCACACAGCCTGGTTGAGCAGCACTTTCATACTTATGAAGACACAAAAAATGGGTCAACTTGTGATTAGCCTCAAAAGACATGTTTTAATGACATGAAATTCAAATGCTGCCAGAAAGATGGGGAAAAATAATGGCTAGTGATAGACAATATTTTCAGTGACATATTTCTTACTAATTTTGTAAATAAAACATTACTTTTTCATGAAAAATCAGTAAAACTTATTCAAGGTTCTCAATTTAATTGTTACACCTCCGCCCACTTATTTAAAAAGATTGAGAAATTAAATTTTGTCCACTACGTGATTATAATGTAAAAAGCAGAACTCCTTGGAGAATTTAAATAATTTTCTTTTGTAAAATAGAACCCCCAGTTACTGAAAATTTGCTCTGAATTGTAAAATAAAAAATGCAATAAAACTAAGATGTTATAGACACTATTGTCTTAAAAAGAAATTTTCCATTAATAATGAATTCTTACAATTGTTAATTTATAAGTTTTTAAATCATTTGCAATTCTCTTAGGTGATATTAAGTAAAAACTATATTTATTAATCATAATTGGTAAAACTTAGTACAATTTATCAATCCTCCACCTAATATTTTTAAAAAGTTTTGAATTTTTTGCCGTGTTTTTGGTGTGCCAATTTTTGTAAATTTGGATGTCCATACACAACATTCAGTCAGTTAAGTGCCATACGTGATACACGCTTTGGGCGATCATGTCTCAAAAGAGACATGACTGACTGGGCAGAAGATTATCCTGCAGTAGATTGCCATTGCTTTCTGTGGTAGACTGGTTGCTGACCAAAGCTATAGAACCCAATCTGTCCTATTATTTAACCCAAGAGTATTTGTGCATAAGTGATTGCAAGGAATTCAACTGGAATTCGAACTTGGCACCCTGATCTCTTGTTCTGAGTCAATATCCACTGCACCACAACACACATCCATACACAAAATTACCAGAAGAAAAAAGCAATAACTATAGTAAACTTAAAGCCAAAGTACCTAAAATTCAATAGAAAAGATTACACAGAATATTTTCCAAATTAGATTAATTAAACTTTAAATTAGTTAATATTTATCAAATAAAGTTTCAGAAAAACTTTACTTTTAAAGATTGTTTTAATACAGAGAATTACATTGTTATGGCAGATGGCTTAAAGTAGTGTTAAAATCAACCATTTCAAAATGAAGACTCCATCCAATCAATTTAAATTAATCTTAAAATTGTTATGTTGGAAGAAAGTGTCGATATCAACATGTCTGGTCTAAAACAGATCTCAATGCAACAAATGTAACTGTTGAATAAATTGTCTTACTGGGATCACATGATCATAAATATTTAGTATATAAAGCACCCAGATAGAAGTCTGAGTATATTGTGTTGTGCATCATTCCGGTATTGTGTGTCAGTCAAGAGATTGTTTCTGAGTAAATTACTCAAGAGAATTATTTTGAGAACATTATTGTGTATTATTCGAAGAATTCATTTAGTATATTTACTTCATGCAAAGATACCGAAATATTATAACAACTTGCTAATAGAAAGTTACCAAAAGTTCCCTTCAGAATAACGTTACAAAACTAAAGGTATAAAAATGGTATCAAAGATCTCGTTCTGAACTTTCACAATGACTACAAAGAAAAAAATATGTATCCTACATGTAGTAATTGAAATATTCAGCAGAATGCAAAGACAATGTATGAACTGAAATCAATTATGCTTTCAAATGTTGGTACTGCAAAAGCAAGAGAAAGAACTGCAGTTACAACAACAAAAAGACCAATATGAAGTACAATTTCAGTTAACAAAAAATGTTTTTCAATTTGTTATTTAAAGAAAACAGCAGAGGAAAAAAATGTCTGACTCATTCATTGCAGATGCCATTGCAAATTCTATTAGTAAGTTTGTATACAATCTGGACAAAGAAGTAAATTTTCAAACATATTACAGATTATTTTTTTTTATTTATTTATTTTTTTAATCATCTCACCCCAAGCAAGACATTCCACTGCCACTATTACACATGGGGCTACATAGGGGAAGGTAAAGAGAAGTAGTGGTTAGACATAGGGAATGTTAGGAGGAAGGTGACAGATGAGTAAGGATAGCGAGGATGAGGGTTGGGCAGATGGGAAGAGTGTTTGATAGAATAGGAGCAGGTTAGTGTGTTAGGAGGTGTCTATTGACCTTACATTTAAACTCCTGGAGATTGTAGCCATCGGGGAAGCAATCATTTGGAAGAGAATTCCACAGTCGGGAAGTGCGAGGAAAGAAATTGTTGGAGTAGAAGTTACGGCTGCATTTTATTGGTTTCACTGTAAAAGGGTGGGATCTAGTTGCTAATCTAGTATCTCGTTCAAATTCGTATTTAGGGGGCACTAGTGATCTAAGTTCATCGGAGCAGAAGCCGTGGAAGTATTTATAGAAGAGACACAGGGAAGCCACGTCGCGCCGGTGGGAGAGAGAGACTGCAGGCGGTCTGCCAAGCCGGTATCTATCACATTACAGACCCTCCTCTGAACCTTATCGAGAAGCCCGAGGAGAACAGCAGGGGCACCCGACCAGATATGGCAGCAGTATTCAATGGGCGGATGGTAGATTTATAAATATGCAGGATAGATTTAGACGGGAAAAAACTTCCGGGCCCTACACAGAGAACTGACTTTCATAGCAGCGGATTTAGCAATGGATTCGATATAGTCATTCCATTTGAGGTCCGCTGAAAGTGTGAGACCAAGGAGGCGTAGTGTTTTACTCTCTGGGAGGCAAGCCTGGTCCATGCTAATGGGAGGTAGGTGAGATTGTCGATGATGGTTAATTGAAAGTAGCTTCGTTTTAGAAGCATTAAAATTTACTAGCCATTTCTTACCCCAGTCCAATATGGATTGGAGGTCTTTTTCAATCTCGGCTGCGAGGTTAGCTTTGACGCCTACACCAGATTTTTGTAGGAGGCGAGAATAAACTGTGGTGTCATCGGTGTACAAACCTATTTGGGCTCTTATGGAATCAGGGAGATCATTAATGTATATCAGGAAGAGTGTAGGACCTAAGATGGAGCCTTGGGGGACACCTGTGTTTGTATGGTAGTTCTGAGAGGCATGTCCGTTTAATACCACCTTCATTGTGCAGTTAGAGAGGAATGACTGGATTAGTTGAAACAAATGTCCAGTTATACCATAGCTCCGCAGTTTACATAGAAGGCCAGCATGCCAAACTCTGTCGAACGCCTTAGATATATCCAATGCAACAGTTCGGGCTTCACCATTCCTGTCGAGTATATGAAAGGAAATTCAAAAAGGATTGTTCGCAGAGGAATGACCAAAAGAAAATTTAACTATTAGTGAGAAAATTGTCCCCTGCTGAACATAAAAATGATATAAATTTTATTTTGCCAAAACAGCCAGGCTAGATAAATTTAAAAAAAAATTGGAGAGATATTATCAAAAATTTTCAGTGATAGAACTTCATTATTTAATGCACGGTGGAATTGTCTAAACCTAGTAAAGTGTGACAATGACAATTTTGTCACCTATACAGTAAAAAATACAATAGAATGCCTAATACTTGCCATGGTTGTAGTGGTAAGCATTTTAAAAATGATTGTTTCTTTAGAAACAAAGATGTTACCAATATGAAAGATTAGGACATAAGAGTACTTGTTGTAAATCCCAAAAATAGAAAAGAAACAAAAAGTATGTCAACAAAGTAAATACATTGGGTAAAGTCGACAAGCAGAAAGAAAAAATTAGCAAGACTTCAAACAAAACATCTTCAACGAAAAATTACAATTGGCTCTGACATTACTATAATTAATGAAAAGACTTGGAGAAAGCTGGGTAAGCCTAGTTTACTGACTTTGAAAAAAGTTGCTCATGGCATTTCAAGAAAGAAAAATTTTTTAGGAGAGTTCACCTGTAATATTTCTTTCATTAGAAAAAAAAACAAAAAAAAAAAAAAACAGTGGCATTCATGTTTAAAAAATACAACAAATTTATTAGAAACAGATGGCATTTCTTTAATCTTTGGGACCTGCCAATCAATTTATTCTGCAACCAAGTAGATATTGTCACCACAAGTACTGGTATGGTAACGGAAAAATTTAAAACTGAATTAAGAAGAAAATTCCCAGAAGTTTTTTCAGAACGACTTGGCACATGCACAAAAGAAAATTTTAAAGTTAAAGAAAATACCACACCAATATTCACACTAAAAAGGAGCGTACCTTTCATAGTGTTAGATCCAATCAACAAGGAATTGGAAAGGCTAGAAGAATTAGGGGTCATTTCCAAAGTAGACTACTCTGAATAGGCATTGCCAACTGTTTACATGAAGAAAAAGAATAATGAAATCTGCACAACAGAAAGCTTTACCCATTACCAAGTATGGAAGAAATTTTGCCAAACTAAATTGGGGAAAATTTTTTTCTAAGCTGGACTTGTCGAATGCCTACCTACAAATAATGGTAGAAAAAGTGTGTTCAAAAGTACTTTCAACACTCATAAAAATTTATATAAATTCAACCAACTTCCTTTTGGGATAAAGGTAGCTCCGAGCATTTTTCAACAAATTATAGACACAATGCTCACTGGATTAGATTTTGCACAAGCATATCTAGATGATATACTGATTAAAAGTGAAACCAGACACCAACAAGCGGAAGACATAAAAATAGTATTTAAAAAGTCTAAAGAATATGGGTTCAAAATTTAGTGAAACAAAATGGGACCTATTTATGTCTAGAATGACAAAAAGGGTTGACAACCAAATCCTGCCTGATCAAGAGAATTAAAGACATGCCCAGCATGATCAATTTAGCCAAACTGCAAGCATTCTCAGGCTTTCAAAACTACTACCATATATCTCAAACATGCATGAATTAACAGCACCTTTAAATGCCTTGGGCACCTCGGCATGGTGTAATGGTGAGCAAGCTCGTCTCGCTAAAATCATAACTGAGTAGTGAGTTCGATCCTCAATGGGTACTGTGCGTTACGTCTAAGCTATGCTTAGAAAATCAACTTCCTCCAGGTTTGGGAATTGGGCGCAGGGTTAACAATCCTTCCCCATAAAAAACAGTTTGTGACGGAAACAGCAAAAACACTGCCCTACACACCATTAGGTGTAAGGAAAAGTTTATTTATTATTTTTTTAAATGCCTTGTTAAAGAAAGACTTTAAATGAATTTGCACAGAGAAATGCCAAAGTCCTAACATTTGACTTAACACTAATGCATTTGGATCCCAAATTAAACATTGTTGTTGCATCAAACATAAATGATTCAAGAATTGGAGCAGTAATATTACATAGACTATGGAACAACTAAGCCAATAGCGCATGCTTTGAGGTCATTAATCACTGCTGAAAAAAAACTACAGCCAGATCAAGAAGAAAGCTTTGGCTATAGTTTTTGATATGAAAACTCCCATAAATTCCTACATGGACATGAATTTCTTACAAAGTGACCATCATCCGTTAGTGTCTATATATGGTTAAAAAAAAAAAAAAAAAAAAAAAAAAGGGTATTCCCACACATACAGCAAATAAACTGCAATGCTGGGGAACTATACTACTGAATTACAAATATAAAATGGAATTTTTACCATCAAAGAAATTAAGTTATGTTGATGAACTGCCTTGCTTAATTCTGAAATTTGACAAACCATTTGAAGATACAGTGATTGTGGCAATAAAGGCTAAAAACAAAATTAAAAAGTCTTATATAACACTAGAAGAAATAACAACTTGCAGAACAATGACTTCATATTAAAAATAAAGGATCTAATTATATGTAAAGTCAAAAATAGAAAGGTAAATAAAAGTAATGCATTTTCAATATGTGAAGGTGTACTGATGTATGCTGGCAGAATTGTAATTCCAACATCATTGCAAAAATGCATGTTAAAGGAATTCCACGTTGGTCATCCTGGAATTTCTAGGATGAAATCTCTAATGAGATGCTACACTTACTGGCTGAAAATGGATGAAGACATACAAAACATGGCTAAATCATGCAGTGGTTGTACTCTGGGAGTGAAATCCCCACCAATTAAATTCTAACCATGGCTAGAAACAGACATTCAGTGGTTTCAATTCACTTTAGATTTCACTGGGTTGTTGAAAAGAGCATATCATCTGGTGGTGGTCAACAGTTATAACAAGTGGCCTGAAATATTTAAATGCAGAAGACCTACTACCATGGAGATTTCTTGTACAAAATCTTTGCAAGCTTTGGTGTCAGACAACAGGATGCAGTTCACATCTAGTGAATTCAAGTTATTCTGCAAGTCCTTACAAATACAACATATTACAACATTCTCATAACATTGAACAGACAAGCAGGTCTCTTTAAAAAACTGGAGAGAGAGGAGTTGGATGAGAAAATACTTCAGCAATTTCTGGACATTTTCAGAATTATACCAAATCCTAACACTAGATCTGGAATGTCGCTGGCGGATAAGACGCTCACCAGAAAAATCAAGTCTGTGTGCAACAAAATACTAATTGAATGAAAGGCAAAAACTTCAAGGAATATCCCTTCAAGGAATAAATAATTACTTTAACCCCGGAGAAAATATATTTTTTAAGATGTACAAAAAAAAAGAAGAATTTTGGAAGGATGGCATGGTAAAAAGAAGGATTGGTTGAATGACTTAACATGGTACAGAGACCAAGGTGGGAGTATAAACATTACCTGAATCAGTTAAGATGTAGACAAGTTTCCATGAAACATTGTATTCAACATATGCCACTAGAAATTGTTGAACCATGGTGGTATGAAAAAAACAAAAAAAAAAACAAAAAAACTATGAAATTTTTCAGTGTGGAACCAACACTAAAAAAATACAGACTCCAGAAGATAGACCCCAGAAGGAGTCAGCTGAAAAGGAGAGGTATCATGTAGAAAAAAAGTGTCAATACTAACATGTGTGGTCAAGCACAGATCTCTAAGCAACAAATGTAACCATTGAATGAATTGTGCTACTGGGTTCATATGACCATAAATATTTAGTAAATAAAGCACCCAGACAAAAGCCTGAGTGTGTTCGGTGTTGTGCATCATCGAAGAAATTGTTTGAGTGAATTACTTGAGAGAATTGATTTAAGAGCATTATTGTATATTATTTGAAGCTGACTTTATGTGAAGATACTGAAATATTATAACTTGCCAATAGTGAGTTACCAAAATTTCTCTTCAGAATAGTGTTATGAAACTAACATTACAAAAGAAATATAGCAAGCATTTTGCTTATTGAAAATATTAAATTTAATTTATTAACTTGAAATTAAAATTAAAAAGAAATTTCAAGAAAGATTTTTCAAAATTTTGAAAAATTAATTTTAAACCTTAGGTATCATATTATTTACATTGTTCAAATTGTCGTTATCTATATTGTTATATTCATGATTTTTTGACCTTTGTACTGTTGAAGTAGACTGGAGTGCCGATTTCAGTTGCTTCAAATTTCAAACTGAACCCTTTATTTCAATCACTGGGGTTGACTTCCAGATGTCTCCCTTTAACTCAACTATTTAAGTCATTTGTTTACCACTGCTGTAGTCAGGTATTGAACTTACTTTGAGTCAAGTCACTAGATCTAGCCAATGCTTTAATCCACTGGGCCATGTGTCCTTGAGGAGATAACTAAAACATCAAGTGGTGGCATAGAGCATGGAATGAAAAGGATATACCCTAGTGATCAAAATGAACGGCTCAGTTTGAAATTCCAAGCACCTGAAGAAGGTCGGGGTATACAACAGCCAAAACATTGTGACTATGGAAATAAAGATGACAACACTGAATCACATTTGTGTGTGTGTGTGTGTGCATGTGTCTGTACATAATTCTTTTAAGAGTGCACAGATACTGTACTGATGAGTGCTGAGGAGTTGTCATCTGATCCAAGCAGAGTGCACAGTAACTACACTGATCTTAAGCAGAGGGATGGGAAGTGGCAGTTTCATCCAGAGTGCACAGATACTACACTACACTCATCATTGGCAGCATAGTGATATTCTCATCATAGCTTAAAATTTGGATTCAAAATTTTTTTTACATATGCATCCTGTTATTTTTTTATCGATACAATCTAAGCAAACAAATTTTAAAAATTCTAGTCAATACTTCAATTAAATGTTATTTTTAATATTAAATATGTTAACAGAAAAAAAAGAGCCTTAGAAATTTTGAAACTGACAAACTTAGGGTGCATTTAAAATGTTTAACCTGCGAAAATTACTGCACTTTGACAAAATCTAAATTAGTTGATGCTTATTATAATATTTTAAAATTATAATGAAAATTTTATTTAAGTCAGAAAATAACCCCAATTGGGTGTTATGAATTGAAATGCAAATAAAATACTGAGAAAAAAAAATTATGTTTTCCACTTACATGAAATGAAAAGATTATATGAAATCCATTGTTAGGTCTGCTGCTAAGAAAGTTGGTTTACTGTATCATGCCAGACAGTTTTTCTGGCCAGTATCTATCTTGCTCATTTATAAGTCGATCATTAATCAATGCACTGACAATTATCACATTTTATCTGAGGCTTCTTATATGTATTTAGAGATTTTTTTTATAAAATACAAGGATGAATCTGCAATGTTATTGGTCCTCATCTGGTATTTCAGCTTCAGTCATTTTTCCACTACTTAATGTAGCTTCTTTTGCATTTTCTATAAATACTTTTATAGTAATTATTTTGATGAGCTTTCCTTTTTGGTATCTCAGTTTTACAAATTTAAGTTCCATACTAGATTGACAGATTGGTATTGTCATTTTAATTGCAAAACAACTTGGAATCTCTGAAGAGGGGACCATAAATCAAATTACCTCATCACATCCAATGGCCAGACCACAGAGAGTGTCTGTGCCAGCTTATTCGATATTATATATATATATATATATATATATATATATATATATATATAGAGAGAGAGAGAGAGAGAGAGAGAGAGAGAAAGAGAAATAATGTGTGATAGAGTGGAAAAGTTTTCTTGTGACAAGTTTCATTTTTTTTCAGGACTTTATCAGGCTAAGTTTGATGACAATAATGAACTTAGTCTGATGAAGTCCAAAAGGATAAAATTCATCACAAGAAAACATTTTTATTTTGTCATACATTTTTCTCAATATTGTTCCGTGTGTGTGTGTGTGTGTGTGTATACATATTAGAGCAGTTTGGTGTATTGGAGTTTAAAATCAGTCCATCAAAACTAGAGAATGTTTTATGCATTAGATTGTCTGGAAAGTTCATGCAGATTTTTAGTCATTCATGTTCCAACACGATAAAACATATCAAATTTCTTGACAGATATAATGTGTTTACATTTCTGATTAAAGCAAACTTCAAAATATCTCTCGAGAATGAAAGTTTAAAATTATTAATTTGTGTCAATTTTGCATCCCTATGAAAATGAAAGGTTAGAAGGTTTATTTTAGACACATGATGCTTGTTTTTTTTACCATAAAGGCAAAATACCTTGCAAGCAACAAAAAAAGATATGTACTGTGTATGGTGAAAGTGCTTTAGCAGACAGAACAGTTTGGAAGTGGTTCACTAAGTTTAGAGTTGATGATAGTAACCTTATTCATGATTAACGCTCAGGCACACTCCCCACTACAGATGATGACCAAATCAAAACATTGATCGAGAATAACCTGCATTACACAATGTGGGAATTGGCACAAATACTAAATTTATCAAAATCCAGCATCTATGAGCACTTAGTTTCACCAGATCTCATGTCTTTTTGATGACCCAGTGTTACGTGTAACGAAAGACAAAAAAAAAATTTGATTAACCAAAATTCAGAGATAAATCACAAATATTTAATTTACCAAAACATTAAATAAAAATATATATAAATATACAGTTTTTGCATTCAAAAAGAAAAACAGAGTTTCCAGGAAGGTGTCAAATATCTTTACCCAGTTAAGATAGCAAAGAAGATTAACTGCTATACTTTTGGTAAATACTCAAATATGTATATAAAGAATAATTATTAATTTGGTCAAAGAAATAGTCAAATAGTCAGGTTTTAGTTGGTTGGCAACTTTTCTTAGAGATTCTCTTGACTAGATATAAATCCTTGAATCAAAGCCAGAGTTGATATTGTCAGCAAATCCTTTTAACAACTGACTACTCTCTTCCTAAAACCTATTTTTATAGGGGCTAACACTTAATTTGCATATTCTAGAATCCTTTAGAATTCTCTTGATTTTACTTGAATTTTCTGACATTCTAGCATCTTCCAAACGCTCTATTACTAATTTCCTTATTTTTATGACTACTTCATTAATTAAAACTTTTTTGTAATAACAAGGAGGACTTAAATGAATCCCTTACTACAACTTTTTAGACATCATTAATATTATTTTTATATATAAATGCATCCTCGTAACACCCAGCAAAAATTGTTGCAGCTTAGCTGGGAGATATTATCCCACCTGTCATATCCACCAGACATTACGCCTTCAGATTTACATTTATTCAGCACCTTGCAAAATAATCTGAATGATAAATATTTTTAATTATTTGGATGACATTAAAAAATACCTTAAGTTCTTTGCTAAGAAACCACTGAAATTCTAGGAAGATAGAATCTTTAAACTGAAGAGAAAATGGAGGAAGATTGTGCAACAAAAGGGTTCATATTTAATTGAACAAATATTTAGTGGCATAATTTTGTTTTAATTTCCCTTAAAAATCAGCATGAATTTTCTAAACAACCCAATATATAATTGCACAGACATACATGTATACATGCATGCACGCGCACACACAGAGGCATATACACGCATTAGACCCTATTCTTAAATGTACACACACACACACACATAATTTTAAAGCTGCTAGAGGTATTTTTTCTTTATATCGTTTTGTCATTTTTTCATTCTAACCTGAAGAAACCAGTAAGATTAGATGCTCTCGGCAAATCATGTTTATAGCTTTTCCACTTTGTCTTATCATCACTTGTTTTGAATACTATTGTACATTCTAAACAGATACCGAACATACCACATTATTATTCAAATAGATTCTCCTACAGTTGAAAACCATGAACTTCTTATATGTCTTTGCATAGCAATCTTATTCAATGTCTGCAAATATTGAGCTTAAATTTACAGATCATGATACATAATCAATATGGCATTATTTTGAAATACTGAAGTCTCGATATTAAAAATAATGTAATTTTAAAAAACAAAAAAATGATACAAATACAGATCTTAGTTGATTACCCATTGGTTTTGTTGTGGAGGAAATAGCCCCCAACTCATAATCAAATGAACTAGTCTAGACGCCTTAAATAAAGAACACTAAGTGAGTCAAAAAAAGTTTGTTAGAGTCAATCAAGAGTATTTACAACAGATGTTATAGCAAGTAACATAGGCAAGACTTATTATAACCATTAAAAATGAGTTATAACAATTTTCTAAACTTTTGCTTTAATAGTTTCTGTAATTATACTGGCCTGGTATAAGTCTTGTTTGATTCTAAACTGATGACTCTTTATATCCATATGGTTTAAGACATTTCACTTTGGGTTTAGATCTGGAGAAAATAGTCAGTCCATTAATCTAACCTTTTTTAAACTCATTCTAGTCAGGTAAACAACTGTTGCTGAAGAGGTATTGTTTTGTTTGAAGATAATTTTGTACATGAACCAAGAGATACACCCTTATGCAAATTAACTGAAACAAAATGAATAATAGCTTCCTAGGATCCCCTGATCACATGTGTAACCATATTTTTAGATGGCTGGTATTAATTTTAAGTGATTTTCAAGATGAGAAGAGTTTTCTCTAAAACTGGAGAACACAGTTATTTTTGTTGGGAAAAGTAGCCAAAGTGATAAAAAGTAGAAACTACAGATTCAGAGTACAATGAGTGCAAAATTATTTTTGTTGGGTAAAATAGTTGCAATGTTAACAAGTGGAAAATACAGATTCAGGATTAACTGAGTGCAGAATTGCTTTTGTTGAGAGAAGTGAATTTATCAAAAGCTAGGTAGTTAAAATATTTATCAATGGGTTTTGACAATATGTGACTCTAGGTCAAAATATATGGCCTTGAGAATTTCTTGTTTACTGATTACCAGGATAGCTGATAAGAACAGGCAGAGAGTGGGTTTTCCTCTCCTTCACCTGAAAGTTGAAATGTTAAAATGATATTACTTACATGTCAAGATAGTAAGTCATATATTTAGGGAGGAGGAAATAGAAACCCCATATTTAACATTACCACTCTGGTTTTGGTGCTTGCTTAATAAAATCTGAGTGATAGACAAAATTAGTTAGTTAGAGCTCTGTGTTTGGAATGAGAAAGTAGAAAGAGATAAGTTTGGAGGAAGTGATTTGAATGGCAGTTTGAATAATACAGTCTAAGTGAAACAGACGTGTTACTGAAAGACAATTGAGTAAACCTTAACTCAGAAAAATTTGTTACTGAAGTAATTTTAAAATACCAGCCAATTATATATATATATATATATATATATATATATATATATACATACACACACACACTGTGTTGTTGTGGTCTTAAAACTGGTTTTCATTATATCCCAATCCCTTGCATGTCTGGGCCAACCTCATCAGGTGGCAACAAGCAATCCTGCTTCGGATAATCCGAGATCAACTATACAATGAGGGCGGAATCGACCAAAGATCAGGAAGTTTGGCTAGGGATCATGTTATACATATACATCAGCTCTTAGTGTTGTTTTTCTCTTCCAACCACATTTTCCTTTTACATTTAGACTGATAAATCCAGTTTGTTACTTTACCTTGATGACATAACTGACTGTTGAAACACTGACACCAACAATATTCATGATTTCTCTGTAAAGCTTGCCAGTGTGTTAATGCAGCATTACAAAATTTTCATACGCTTCCTTGGAGTAATTGCCATCATAGACAATGGCTGGAGGACAACTAATCAACAGTCGAGACAATAGTGCCTGGACATAATAAAAATTTGATGCAATCATGAATGTCAATATTTTTCAAAGTCAAACAAATCTCAACATACATCCTGAAAACAGATTCATATTACTGCACACTACTGCAAATGCCCTAATCTGAGGAAAAACTAGAAATTGGTTATACCCTGTCACTTCAGTGGGTCTAAAACTGACTGAATGATGAAAGAAAGAAAACTAAAGCAGTTGTTTCAATTAATTTGCACAAGGGTATATGTTCATAAATGGAATGACTATATTCGAATCCATTGCCAAATCTGCCGCTATGAAAGTCGGTTCTCTGTGCAGGGCCCGGAAGTTTTTCCTGCCTGAATCTATCCTGCACATATATAAATCTACCATCGTGTATTGAATAGTGATGCCACATCTGGTCGGGTGCTCCTGCTACTCTTCCTTGGGCTTCTTGACAAGATACAATGGAGAGTCTGTAATGTGATCGATACTGACTTGGCAGACCGGCTGCCAACCACTCTCTCACCAGCGTGATGTGGCTTCCCTGTGCCTCTTCTACAAATACTTTCATGGCTTCTGCTCCAATGAACTTAGATCATTGGTGCCACCTAGGTACGAATTTACACGAGATACTAGATTAGCAACTAGGTCCCACACTTTTCAGTAAAACAGATAAGATGTAACTGTAATTTCTACTCCAAGAGCTTCTTTTCTCGCGCTTCCCGCCTGTGGAATTCCCTTCCACATGTTTGCTTTTCCCGACAGCTACAATCTCCAGGAGTTTAAATGTAAGGCCAATAGACATTTCCTATCACACTAACTTGCACCTATTTTCCCAACACTCTCACCATCTACCCAACCCTCATTCTCGGTATCCTTACCCACCTATCACCCTCCTTTCTGACATTTCCTATATCTGACCATCCTTTCTCACCACTCTATGTAAACCCCTGTGCAATAGTGGCAGTGAAATGCCTTGCTCAGGGTGAAACGATTATAAAAAAATAAATAAATAAATAAAAAAATAAAAAAATAAGCCTGAAAATTATTCTTAAAAAATTCAGTCTATGTTTGGGAAATTCATTTATTTTATCTAGTACATGACATGATCCAACCAATTCTTCTGCTACAATTCTAATACCCAAAAAAAAAAAAAAAAAAAAAAAAAACTGACACTTTAATGACAATGCTTTAATCATACAGGATGCTGTTTTACTATGGCAATCTAGACCACACTTCACTCACCCAGTCTATCATAGGTAGCTGGGAACTTGTCAACAAAAAAAAAAATTCAATAGTGGTTGAATATCAGGACTGACACATGGTGAAAAAATATGGTATTAAAATGATTTTGATAAATCACCTTGATCAACATACTGTAAAATGAGGTTACATCGCAGAGCAATCCCCTTGCACCTGATTTCAAAAGTACAAGAATAATGTTTAATTACCAAAGCATACAAATTAGTAATCCTAAATTAATAAATGTGAGTATGAGGGCACAGAAAGTTAGGAAAAATTTAGAGTTATTTCATGTCAAATCAACAAGGTTCTGATCATCACCAAGACAGATTTTTTTTTTTCAAATTTGGTACACTTATAAAGCTTCATGATAGAAATTGAATGGGACCTATTTTACATCCCTAGGTCAATGGGTTCCCAATATCTGACTTTGTCCTTTGAGAAAATGGTGATTCTGGAAAACAGTCACAAAATTTAAATATCAATATCTTTCTGTTTTTCCCCAACAGAGCCAAATTATATACCATTTCAAATGACTTGGATAGATCTAAAAGGTGATCTATATACTTTTTGTTAAAAGGTCAAATAAGATAGTTTGACTATGACCTTAATTCTTTTCCCATTAATTTCTCAAAAAACATATCTTTATTATTTTTTTTTAATTTGACAATTTTGTCTGCTTTATGGCAAGATATGTACAAACTTTTGTGGTGAACTTTTTACAAGTTTTACAGAGTTGGACCAAATACAAAAATTGCTGATTTTGGTAGTTGCTACTATATGCTAACATTTTCATATTTCTCAGTATGGTCAATTTGTGTAACTTTAGAAAACTCTTTGAATGCTGATTAATATTCACTTAAGAACTATGATCATAAAAATCAACAATTTTATAAAAATCATAGATCTATTGAAGTACTTTAGAATGTATAAAATTTAGCTTTGTAAGTGAAAAAAATTGAGATATTGATATTTAAACTTTGCGACTATTTTTCAGAATTCAACTTTTTGGCAAAAGTCATAGGGTCATATCTCAGCAACCCTTTGACCTAGATATATAAAACAGTGTACCATTCAATTCATATTATGAAACTGTAAGTGCACCAAATTTGAAAAATATGTGTCAGTGATGGTCAGACCCTTGTTGATCAACACGGAATGACTATAATGGAAAAAGAAACAAAATAAAATGTTGAGTTAAGGATTTATAAAAATGCTTTAGGATTGTAACTGGAATTGGTAAGATTTAAAGAGGATTGTATGTGAATGACCATGACAGCAAAAATAATCCTAATATTTCCTTATTCACTCAAAATACATGTATTTCTCATAGCCCAAATCTACTTCAGAAAATAAATATATTAATGGGTTACATTTAGCAACCCCCAGCCAATCAACTGGTTTTGACAATAGAATTTTCTTTTTTTTAAAGAAAAGCCCTAAATGACAATTTCCAAATATTTTGTAAACAGAAAGGTCCACACTCACAGCCAGTTGGAGAGTTTGCCCCTATCAGTCAGTAAGGCATATTTTGTCCTCTGACAATTAGAAATAGTGTTGCATTTCATTGGACTTAGAAGAATAGAGAGGAATTATAAAAGAAGAAACTGTTTTAAAGGAGGTAAAAGATGAAATTACTACTATTTATAGTAAAAGGCCTGAAAAGAAAAGAAAAGAGTTCTTGTATAGTTATTAACATTCACTCTAGCTACAAACAAAAACTGGACTGAATTGTGTAGTAATTTCCAGTAACAAATAATTGCTTGTTAATATCAGAATGGTCTTATGATCTGAATTCATTTTCAACTAAAAGGTCTAACATGGGTCTGTTGAATATCAAACACAATGCCAGTTGCAACATAGCAGTAAACAGATTGTGATGTAGCTAGTTGCAGCATAGCAGGAACAGATTGTGGCTGCTGTGGTTAGCATTTCACAACTCATCCCTTGTGAACTAGTGAGTGTTACCACAGGTAAATATAACAAGACAGCGATAGTGCAGTCAGTGAAGTGTGCCCCAAGTTCTCAAGGCCTGTCCTTTTGTCTGTTTTATACTGTTTTTTTCCTCAATAGCACACTTAATTGAAGAAATTCTATTTTGTATTATCACACTGAATTTGCCCTTATCTGATCTCCATGATATACTAGAAACTTCAACATATTTTTCCTATTTGACAACACATACTCAGTATGTTTGCCATTTCAAAAATTGTACTGCTTTTTCCTATTTGTGCAATGATAGAATTTTTTACAGCTTGCAACGAATCTCTTGAGCCCTATAATTTGATAATTTCACAATGGTTACCTAAAATGTGCATATGTTACATGTAAGGCAATAACAAAAATAACTTCCATTGTTTACATGTACATAGAATATCTTCCTTTTGGCCATGTTGATAAAAGCTAGTGTTTCTAATATTTATACAAAATGATTTTTCTCCTTTCGTGAAAATATATTTACAATAATCTAAGCCTGCAAACAAGTTAGCATACACTTCATAAATGATGGCTTTGATAAAGAGTCTTTGAGCTGACACACTTTCCAAATCAAAATTTATTTTGGAATATCTTTATGGCTGGATTGAAAGCTTTTGTGCATATGCATTTACACACACACACACACACACATATATATATAAAAAGGAAAAAAGAAGGGTTCTATTTTTTTTTCTACTTTGCACTGTTTAGGACTCAAAATTTTTTTTTTTTTTTCAGCTAAAGAATAGATCAATCTTATTACTTTTGTCTGATCGAATGTTTAATCAATATATTTGTTATCTTTTCAAATCCTATATCTTTTTGGCATTGGATATTGAAATAATATACAAGGAGAAGTAATGATGAAGATTGAAAAAATCTGTTCACATACCATGTTCAGCTAATTCAATCAGACTTATCATTAACAGCAGAAGTTTGTTAAACTATTATTCCCACTGTTCTATTTATGACTTACACAAATCATTAGAAAAATAAAATATGTTGGCACTAAAAGTGTTAATAATTTACATTTTCAAATATAGCATACCTAAAAAGTTAAATTCTTTTGTGACTAAGTTTTGATTAGTTGGTTGATTTGTTAACCCTTGAGGAGTTGAAGGTGCTGAATTTTGCATGATGCATCCAGTGAGGATTGCTATTCGACTCAATAGAAATGGTCAACCACACTTGCCTAACTATCCTTTACTTCATTTATGCCCAATATAAGCTTTCTTGACTGATTTTATGACATCTCAATCTTTTCTGGCTTATTTAAATCATGTATAGTACATAGAATGTGCGTTGTGGTGCATTGGATATCAGCTCGGAACGTTGTGGTGCATTGGATATCAGGCTTGGAACAAGAAATCGGGGAGCCGAGTTTGAATTCCAGCCGAATTCATTGCATTCACTTACACGCAAATACCCTTGGGAAAGATATTAATCCGTATATTCCTTCCGGTCATGGGTTAAATAACAGAACAGATTGGGTTCTATAGCCTTGGTCGGCAACCAGTCTACCGCAGAAAGCAATAGCAACCTACTGCAGGATAATCTTCTGCCCAGTCAGCCATGTCTCTTTCGAGACATGATCGCCCAAGCGTGTATCACGTATGGCACTTAACTGACTGATAGTACATTCAAAGCAGATTTAACTTGCTAATCAGTAATAATAGGTATAGCAAAGTACTTTGGCTGTTACTGTTAAACAAAATAACAACAACAAAAAGACATGGTAACTGATAAAAAGATTATAAAAATCTTGGATATTTTTAAATAAATTTACTGAAAAAAAAATATATTTTATCATTTTTCAAATATTTCAGGTAACTAAATCCTCTTGGGGTGTACATTATGGCTGAAACAGTAGAGAGTTTTCCCATTTGAATTTATAAGCAGTTTTCATGTCTATGTTTCCAAATGTTAATTTTGCAAGCAGGCAAGCAATACCACTTGAGTGATTGATATATTTATATACTTAAAATTTTCAAAAGCCATATTACATACATAGTCATCTTAACTTTTAATCAAGTTTCTCTCAGAGAAAAAGCACACATGGTTACAATTTTAACAGTAAAAATTCTAATATTGTTAGCTAACCTTTTAAGCTTTAGTTGGAGTTTACAAGTTGCGACAACAAATCTGTAAAATAAAGTAAAAATATTTCAAGATTATGACATATTATTCATAACAATGTAAAGTTATATGACAATATGAATACTTATACAAAATCTATATACTGAAAACTATGTATTGTCTTTATTTAAAAAATTCACCAATTATTTTTATATATTATATATAATTACTCCGCTCTAAGCAAAGCAATAAAGTCACTAAAATGCATGGAATTATTGAGTGTAAATAGATAAAAAAACAAACACATTTGTCCATATTTCTGAGATGAGGTATTGTAATTATTTATATTATTTACATTGTTGTCATCATCTTTTTTGCCATATTTACAATGTTTAGGCTGTTGTATCTTCTGACCTTCTTCAGGTGATTGGAATTTCCAACTGAACCTTTCATTTCATTCACTGGGCCTTTAGGACACATGACCCAGTAAATAAAAGCATTGGTTGAATTCAGTAACATGACCGAAAGAGTCATGAGTTCAATACCTGGCTACAGCAAGGTGAACAATAACTTAGAATTTAATTAAAGGGAGATAACTGATACTGAGATATCTAAAAGAGGCATGACTCTTGGAACTAGAACAGTTTACCCCAGTGAATGAAAAAGTTTCAGTTTGAAATTCTAATCATCTGAAGAGGGCTGGAGTGTACTATGGCTGAAACATCATGAATACGGCAACAAAGATGATGGAAGGTAAAAAAATTCTTGAAGATTACACACACACACACACACACACACACACATATATACACAAGGGTAAATTAGAAAGTAAAGCCAATTTTCAAATTACTCAGTAAAATAACAGAGAACACGTATGACACTGAAAAACAACACCAATACTTGATATATATGTCCCATTATAGCATGGTAGTGCTCACCACAAACATTTCTCCACGAAATAATCAGACCATCACATGTTTAAAATTCAGGCAACCTAGTTGAAAAACTAAGGGGCATGGCTTAGACAAGGTGCAATGGACAAATTTTCATCGAAATTACACAAAAAAGAACATAACACTAACATCTCATTTTATCAGGTATGTTTTCCAAAATTACATAAAGATATCTTGAAATACTAAAGAGTAAATTTATTCAATAAAAATTGCCTTTGGTTTCAATCATGCCTTCAAACAAGTTTTGGAACCTCAAGCATCTTTTCTGGACATTCTCCTTGTTTAAGTTGGTGAATGCTACCCTAATGAATGCTACCCTAATCCTTGCTTTCAGTTCATCTTTGGTATTATAAGAAGTTTTGTTGGTCTCTTGCTCAACTGTGCCCCACACATAATAATCAAGGGGATTACAGTCTGGGGAGTTAGATGGCCATATGTAAGGAGTGATGTGGTTGCAGATATCGTCTTACAGTCATGAGTGGGTTCTCTTGTTTTTGTGGCACGGTGCAGAGTCCTGTTACTATATATATATATAGTAGCCACCTACTTGACCTAGGGCAGCACTACCTCCTCAAGGCACTGGATGTAGGTCACTGTATTAAGTCTGTGTTCCTGTGGGATGATGAATAGAGGTATTATGTCACCATCACCACTAACTTTTTTTTCTCAAAGACACAGTGCCCAACTGCTTCTATGATACTTTGCAGTGGACAAAATGAAAAGCAATGTGCATGCATGAAATTAAAAATATAAAATGGCAACATTTTACCCATTGCAGCATATGTATTCCATTTTTGCAATGGTTTGTGATACTGATCTCTATCATATTTTTAAAGAGTTGAAATAATTCTAGCATAAAAATGCAGAAAAATCACACTAATGTAAATGTACACTTGTTAGAAATAATTTGTGTCTACTCATTTTTATCAATTGAATAAAATTAAACACTTGAGAGACCAACAAAACTTCTTATATTTTTTTTTTTTGTGTTCAATGTGGTTGATTTGATAAACCTTTGTGAGTTATTTAATGCCAAAACATATTTGGTAAAATAAGAAGTCTTTTTGGTTTTTCTTTCTTACTAGCAAGTGAATATTACATTTTTTTTTTTTTAGAATTAACAATTTTTCCAGTGCAAGTCCTACTATTTCAATCTGCAATGGGAAGTAGTGTGAGATTCATATCTTTCTCAAGAGTGTCTAATGTGGCTTTTGTTAATGATCAGATCAATTAGTTCGACAAAATGCAACCTGCCCATCTCTTTCAGATATACAGTGAGTGAAAAATACATTTGATACATTGTGAATTTGAAACAAAGATAAATATTAATACAACAAATATAAATTTTTTTAACATGAATGACCATTGTAAAGTTAGGATCAAAAATCAGATTTAAGAATAACAATACACATTTAATATATTCAGAAAAGATAATTCAATATTTGGTTTTAGAGCCTTTACAAGTAATGAAGCACTAACAAGTTTCTGTAGATTTCAGGCAATATTTGAACCTATTCTTTCTGAAAAATAACTGAGATCAAAATAATAACTCTTGTGTACTTGAAATTTCAATTCTTCCCACAAATTCTCTTTAATTTTTGTGTGTGTGCGTGAAAAGAGCAATTAAAAAATGCATGGCTACCATGATCATTGATTATAAAATGAATTGTAATCGAAATATGAATTCTGAAAATGTTGAACATTTTGTTAACAGGAAGGTACTGAAACATTAAAATTCTATTCTTCATATTTAATTTTGTACTTGTCATAGTTCTTTTAAGATGTCTTTGATAAGCTATTTCATAACAAAAAAAAAAGAAAAAATTCTTTGTGAAATACACTTAATGTGACTTGTGCGATCAACATTTGCACTCCATATTCAGTAAATGACATTATTTAACAAGCATACAAACAACATGTCATTAATCATATGACCAACTAGCATGCCACCAGGTGCTGATGTGGGTTTGTTAAGGGAATGCAGAGAGAAAGCAACCTGTAAGCATTTCTGCAGAGTTTCTCTTTTCCTGCTTTTAAAGATTCTGGACATTCTCCTTGTTTAAGTTGGTGAATGCTACCCTAACCCTTGCCTTCAGTTCATCTTTGAGTGCATTGATACAACCCACTGTTTAAACTAATTAAATGATTTGAAACATTTTTGCCCTCTCTTGATCTTGTTTGACTCATGCTATTTGGAATAAAGACACCTTTTCCTTTGTTATAACTTTTTTTTATCAATTAGGAGCGGAGGGATATATAACCTTATATGTTATTTTGTCTCTGTGATGCCACTTGACTAAATAAATCCTATATTCACAATTCCACTCTCCCAAAACATGTCAGCAGTGGATTTTTAAAGTCTTTAAATCCAATGTTGGTTGGTTGGTCCTGATATTTGCTTATCAGAGTAGGTTCATAGTGCTTTTGATAATTGCTTTGATTTTAACATGAATATATTTGTATTTATCCCAACTATTGCTTTCATCCTTGATTGTTGTAGATGTTATTTCTGAAGACATTAAAATTAACAAGCCATTTCTTACCCCGGTTAACAACAGACTGAAGATCATTTTGTAAATGAGCAGCCAATTTTATAGGTAGAAAATTTTAGTCTCGTATCCTCTGGTCATCTTCAGTTGTTCATTATATATTTTTGACTATGGGATACCTTATGTGTTATTTTTGTCCTTGTGATACCAGTTCTTGTTTATTTTTTTGTTCTATATCCAAATCAAATGAGTGCTGCTACCAATCAAAACCAAAATTTGTGCTGTAATTTCTGTAATTCGATGAAAATATCACTCACTAATTTAAAACCAGTTTATATTACAGCAGGTTTAAATGATAATAAAAAAAGTGATCTGTTTAAACTTATATTAGCTTTTCTTAATGAACAAAGTTGACTTTCATTAATAAAAGGTTATTGGAGGAAATGATATTAAAATTAAACCTTTGCTTAAATTAAAATTTGACATCAATCTTTGCAGCAAGCTTGTAATTGTATATTACTAACAGAGATAAAAATCTTGTATAAAAAGCCACTGATATGGTTGAGAATATAAAAAAAAATTCTCCAAATATAGTTATAAGCTATTTCCAATTTCTAAAATAAAACACTTTTGCAAATAGATACATGAATCTTAAAGAATGAGGATCTCATTACAAGATGCAAATAATGAAAAAGAAGAAAAATTATTATTAATCTTTCTCTTTTCATTTTATTTTCAGACAGAAAAAGAACAAAATGAATTGATTATAAAGAACAGTCAACAAAGAACTTAATTTATTCAATTTAAAAAGCTAGCCAGATACACAGAATTGTTTATGACGGAGAAAGAATTTTACCAATTTTATACAATTTCATTTTTAGTGTAAGTAATAATAGACAAAGCCTGATATAGAACTAAATACAAATTTGTATACAGTACAATGAAATCATGGCTTCTAAGTGTTTAAAAAAAAATTCTTTTGTATGAATTGCAAACAGACAAATCCATGATGGCATGTTCACATTAGGCAGTACAAACCACATTTTTAAGTTAACCATAAAGGACACTGGTTTTAATTTTCAAAAGTGTTGAAAGTGATCACAGAAGGGTCAGAATGACTTTCTCTCAAGCCTTATCGTTTTGGGTATCCTTTCTTGTGAATGGATATTGATAAAAAAGTGAGGAGAGGAGGGCATCAAGAGACAGAAATAAGTGGTTTTAAGCACCTAATAATTCTTCTCAAAGGAGTTTTTTCTAGCATTTGCAGCATCTAGAATGTGATGAAAACCGGTCATCAATTTCAGAATTGGTAGGGTGAGTACTTTCTTGGTACATTTCTGCTAGTGACAAGAGAATCCTCCTATAGCAAATTGGGGGGGGGGGGGGAATTTACATATTGCACCATACACACACAAGGTTAACTACCTACCTACACCAGAAGTCAAGACTTAGATCACAGCTGAATATAATATCCACTCTTCAAAATCATTTTACATTAATGTGGATATCTCCCAGAAATTTATCCTTGAATCAATGCTGTTCCTAATTTACTTCAATGACCTTCCTAATTCTCAAATAGGTATCTATGCTGATGACAACTATTTATTCCTGTTTTAATTAGTCTGATCAATTTGGCAGCTGATCTCAAAAATGACTTACAATCTGTTACTAACTGGGGCAAGAAATGGCTTGGTAATACTGATGCTCCCAAAATGAAATTGGTCTTTTAATCAATTGAGAACATTACTTGCTATGAGGTTCTTGCATAAAATTTAAAGAGAGCAGTTTAATTCTGAAGACATTAAAATTTAACAAGCCATTTCTTACCCCGGTTAACAACAGACTGCAGCCAATTTTATCTTTAATTTTTTGTACCTATAAATGCTAGACACAACATTTCAACCAAGTATCCACTAGCTATCTTCAGCAGACCATTATTTTGATAATGGTCTGCTGAAGATAGATATCTTGATTATATCAACTGTTGTTCCTGAGATGTAATTTCTTGTTTGTTTCTGCTAAGCCTGACTAACCTAATGCTGGAATTGAACTCATGACCATTAGATGAAATCAACATAATTAACAAACCCCATATTCATGCCATCATTGTGCCAATGGATGAGATTGAACACCTGTAATTAACAAAGAAATCACAGTAAATATTTTGCACCCACCAGTTTTCTGGAAAACAAAATGAATTTGTCTCAAAATTAAAAAAAAAAAAAAAAAAGAAAGTACTTTCCAGTCAACTTTGATCTTCAAAAACATAAATATTATGTCAATTATCATCTTTTAATTCCTATTCTCTCTCAATATTTTTATTCTTTTTTCATATTCTTTCACGCTTAGTAGCTCCTTGTATTGTGACTTTATTGCTTGCTTGGGATGAAATTATTAGAAGAAATATACAAAATGAAAGTAGAAAATATATTTTGAAAGAAAGTCTTTTCTTTCAAAATAAATTTTCTACTTTCAATGTTCAATGTAATTTTTTTCTAGAATGGTTGCAAATTTCATGAAGTAGTTAAAAACTGAAAGTCTTCTCAAGTCAAAATTAGTATAATCCTTCATGCCGTTTCATTTTATGTTATTTATAAAAAGAAGAAGAAAAAGAACCTAAAAAAAAAAGTATATAGTATTTGCTCAAAGAAAGAAAGAGTTTGAGCACAATACACTTTTTTTGTACTCTCAACATTGTATAATATCTAGGTTTGCCAGTACTTGTAGAATTCTGTAGACTTTTCCAAGGTTACAAAAGAAATACAGTGAACATACACAACAATGCAATCAAAATTATTGGATCCAAAGTTTACAAATTCCTTCATAATATTGAAACAGCTTCTGACAAATCATTCTCCTCTCACCTGACATGGATGTAGAGGTGTGTGCGTATGTGTGTGTTAACAATTCAATAAAAATGGAATCATAATTAGAAAACTTTGACTGGTTATTAATCTTGGATACAGAATAACTAAATATTACAGAAAAATACTTTGTATTATATAACTTAATTGTTTAAAATGTCTTATATTTATAATGAAGTGTGTGTGTGTATTCTTCATGTGCTGCGTCCCTTCAGAATCACGAACTCCCACTTGGCCCCGTCTCTTGTTGCTCTCAATATTTTTCCTCTTGGTATCTCTCCCAAAGCCTGCTCTGTCATCCATTTGCCTATCAAATTCAGGCCCTCCTTCCTCATTACATGTCCCAGAATCTCCATGTCTCTTCCTGATGTTAACTATGAGTTTTCTTCTTGTTTGCATCCTCTCCAACACCTCATTATTGCTCACATGCTCAGTCCATGGTATCATCAGTATCCTTCTGTAGAACCACATTTCTGCTGCTTCAAGCCTTTCCTTCATCCTTTAGGAGATCATCCAACAGTCACTGCCATACAGAAGGACAGATATCACATATCGCTCTTTTCTTTGTTTCCAATGAAATTTTTCTGTCTCTCAATACTCTGGTTAACTTTTGAAATGTGTCATTGGCCATGCCAGTGCATCTTCAGATCTCAATGTCACACTTTCCATCCTCTGCATGAACACTAAGTATTTAAATTTCTTGTCTTATTTTAGTTTCTCCAACCTGGAGTTGGCATTTTGGGGTCTTCCTTTTGCTGATGACCATACATTCAGCTTTCTTTATGCTCAGTCCTTTCTTCTCGCTTTCTCTTGTTACCTTTTGTAGGAAGGTCCTGCATTTTCTTTTCTATGTCTGCTATCATAATTGTGTCATCTGCATATCTTATACTGTCGAGATTGTGGCTGCTAATGATGAATCCTGTCAAGGATTTTATATCTCTCAGAAATGTTTCGTTTTTTAAGTTGAATAGATCTGATGAGAAAACACATACTTGTCTTATACCGCTTTCTATTTTTGTATACCTGCTGAATTCATTTCCTATCCATACACAAGTGGTTTGTTGCCAATATAAGTTCTTGATTATTCCAATGTTTTTTCCAAAAATGTTGAGGTTTTGGAGCATCAGCATCAAGTCTTTGTGGGGTATTTTGTCAAACATCTTTGTGCAGTCTATAAAGCACAGATAACGATCCTTCTGCATTTCTACTGCTCTTTCAGATAGCATTCTGAGCATGAATATAGAATTCTTTGTTTCAGTATCTTTAATGAGGCCACACTATTCTTGTACTGCATGCACTCTGTTTATCAGAATCGGTATGATGAGTTTTGTTATGTGGATCATTAAGTTGATTGTTCGGTGGAGTTCACATTTCTTTGCACCTGCCTTCTTAGGTAGTGCTATGAAAATTGATCTGCTTAGGTCCCTCAGTATATTGCCACTGTTGTAGATTTATTATTTCTGTGATCCTGCCTATGCCAAAGCTGTCTAAGGATGTCAGCATATCTATTACAATCCCATTAGGTCCTGTTGCTTTGTTTCTGTTCAATTTGGTCATTGCCAATTCCACTTCAGTTTTCAATATTTCTGGTCTGTCTATAGTTCTGTGTATTGCTGATTGCTCTTTTCTGTCATGGAAGAGATCTCCAATATATTGGTCACATCTCTGAAGTATTTTACCTTTTCTTAGCATGAGTGCTTCATCTTTTGCTTTTATATATTCTGTTGCTGGACAGGTCTTTTGTCCTGTTAGTTCCTTTATTTTTATATGCATATCACCATTATTTGTTGTGCTCTGTCTCTCTACTTTGGCACATTTGTTGTTGAGCCATCTTTTTGTAGCCTGTCTGCATTTGCTCCTTATTTTCTTGTGTAGTTTCTTGTATTCCATTCCATATTTTGGCATAGTTTTCTGGCTTTTTTGCATATCAAGAATTTCTTAAAGTGATTCACTCAATTTTTCTTTTGACATGCTTTTTCCTTTGAGATGATGTCATTTGTTGATGTCACTAGAGCTTCATTTATTTGAGCTTTTATTTCCAATTTGTCCTTCGTATTTCATTTTCACACTGTCCGTGTACATTTTCTGCATATGCAGGTCATTCACAAGTCTATTGTACTACAGTCTTAGGACTGCATTAGTTTTCTTCAATTTGCCTAGTTTTATCCTTAGTTTGCATATAACTGGCAGGTGGTCACTTCTGTAGTCAGTACTTGGCTAGGATTTGCAGTGAAGGACTGCGTTTCTAAATCTCTTGTTGATGGTATCATAATCAATTTGGTTCTTAATTTCTCCTCTTAAACTTCTCCATGTCCATAGTCATCTTGGATGTACTTGGAACCAGATGCTATTATCTGGTCATTTGCTGTGCACCATTGGACCCATTTCTAGCTGCTATCATTGCAGTGTCTTACTTTAAAATTGTCAACCATTTCACCCTCTCTCTCTTGGCCAACTTTAGCATTCAGATCTTTCATGATAATTCTGATTTCTTGTGATTTGCACTGTTCCACGTCCCACATTCCAACAGTTATGTTTTGTTTGGTGCAAGCAGTTACAGTATAATGATCTGGTAACACCTGTTGCTCAGGTCCTTCCATTCTGGGTCAGGGATAAATTCTGAGAAAATTTATCCCCTTTACACTATTTATGCTATTAGTCACTGGATGATGGTCTAATGACAGTTGTGCATGTCACTCCTTACCGGATAAGGAGTTAGTGTCCTTGGGCTTAACCCTCCCTTCACAATTTTATTGAGTAAGTCCATGAATATTATCAGAAAAAATAGTGGAGTGCTTTTCTCGTTACTTTCTCCTGTGTTTTATCGAGACACCATCTCTAGTTTGCTGGCCATTGACTCCTCAAGAGCTCATCTGGCCTTTGAAGGCTTAAGTTTGTTCTACTGGGTTGCTAACATCCCGTAAGATAAAAAAAAAAAAAAGCACACACATACCTGTGTTTTTCAAGGGGTAGGAACCGGATTAAATCTGGTTTCTTAAGTGGCTTTTTAAGTGGAATGGGTAGGGTGGTGTGAACAAAAGAGTGTAAATAATAAATACTTAGTATAAGTCTGAATAACTATTCTTATAAAAGAAGATAATATGGATTCCCCAGATTAGTATTAGTTGCTAGTAGAAAAGACTTATTTAATATGAAGATTATTCCATTTTTTTTCATAAAAGTTTTAAAGAAGACAATACAATAATATAATATACCTTTTGTCATTTGGCAAACTCTTCAATGAACTAATCTATAATGAAAACTGCTATATATGAGAGAGAGAGGGGGAGGAGAGAGACTACAACAGGGAGATGGGTGGAGGAGTAAATTGTTGCCATTTCATATTTTTTAATTTCATGCCTGTGTGTTGTTTGTTTTTGCCAAGGTGCACTGTATAGTAGGGTCAGTTAGGCATCAACTGTAAGAAAAGAAGCACCATGATGTAATTTACACTGCCAGAAATTTAGAAATAACATGCTGTACTGCTTGGCATTCATGCCAGAAACTCCAATACAAACATTTCAGAGTGTTTGGGTGTCAATCTGAGGACAATGCAGAGGATTCGGAAAGAGTTGGATGAGTCTAATGGTGATCATGAAGATATGGCAAATTGGAAAACTAACTTCTGATCGTTCTGATAAGGAAATAAACTCCTAAATTTGTAGATGAGGCCTCAGGCTCAACACGGAGGACTACATCAAGGGTCTTGAGGAGACAGTGCTGCCCTGAGTCAAGAGGGTAGCTGCTGGAAGGCACTATATCTGGCAACAGAACTCTGCATCATGCTACACAAGCAGGAGAACCTAAGCTTATCAGACAATTTTTGTGACCACATTACCCCTTACATCTGGCCATCTAACTCTCCAGAATTCAACTCATTGATTATTAGATGTGGGTGCAGTTAAGTGAGAGACCAACAAAACTCCTTGTAATACCAAAGACGTACTGAAGGCAAAACTTATGGCAGCATTCACCAACTTAAACAAGGAAACTGTCCAGAAGAGTTGGAAGAGATTCTGAAGTCGTCTGGAGGCTGTGGTTGAAGCTAATGGTGATTTTATTGAATGAATTTACTCTTTAGTATTTTGAGATATTTTTGTGTAATTTTGGTAAATATATCGGTTAAAATGAGATGTTAGTTTTATGTTTATTTTTGGTGTAATTTAGGCCACGATTTATCCACTGCAACTTGCATATATATATATATATATATATATATATATATATATATATATATACACATACACACACACACACTTTTATACATTATTTTCACTAGAATATTAAAGAAATGTATTTCGGTTTATGATCCAGATTCATAAACGCACACATTCATACATGATTTCCATATACATTCATACAATTCCTCACTTTATTTAGAATAGAAAATCATTCCATCACTTGACATGTGTATACAATACTTGCTACATATTTTGAATGAAAATGTATTTGTTATTCACACACACACACACACATTATATATATATATATATGTGTGTGTGCGTGTGTTCTGTGAATGAATCTGCGTTTATGTGTGCGTTTATGAATCTGGATCATAAACTGAAATACATTTCTTTAAAATTCTAGTGAAAATAATGTATAAAAATGTGTGTGTGTGTGTGTGTGTGTGTGTATATATATATATATATATATATATATGACAGACACACATACACAGAGAGTGCAAAAATGAATGGAAAAGTTTTGTGTGACAAGTTCCATCCTTTAGAATTTCATTGGACAGAAGTTATGGTTTCATTGATATAACTGCACATGTGCATGAAGACAGGGTAGGGGATGCACTGAAATTTAGCCCCCACTCCCCACACACACACCCAATATGATTGGGTATATATTGCTCTTGTTTTTATCACTTATTATAGTGGATACTCAGTATTTGAAATAGAAGCCCTGTTTTTATTAAAAATTAGATCCCTGGACTAAACAGTTTACATCTATCAGCCTGCCTGCACATTTAAGAAACCTTAGTAAAGAAAAATACATTCCATGGCATGGATTGAACCAGTGCCCCCTTTTGTAGGGAAAACCAGCATTGATTCCATGTGCTTTACTGTTTGGTCACAGAGAACAACACGACAAGCAAGGTTCTATTTTCATTTGAGGAAGCAGATCCTCTTTGCCAAGTTTATTTTCTCTCATTTTCGTATTTGAAATGTGAATAAAGCAATTTCTAATGAATGGATTTATTTTTAATCCAACATTTTTATTACTTCAAACATTACCATATTGGTTACCTCATCTTTGGAACAGACACACCATTTTTATTTATTAAACCATGTCTATCAGTGTGCACATTTGAGAAATCTTAGTAAAGAAGAATGTATTACATGGCAGGAATCAAATCTATGTCCCTCTTTGTAGGGAAAAAACCACCATTTGATCCAGTCTGCTTTACTGCATGGGGAATGGCACAACAAACTAGGTTTTATTTTTTCCTTGCTTGCTGCTTCATTCTCTGTTGTAATTGATCCTAGCACAACAAATTTACTAGTTACTAAAAAATGAAAAACAGTAGCATTTAATTTGCAAAACAACTTTTAAAAGTGTATTTTGATATTTTGTCTGTATTAGTTACATTTCAACTTTTTTAAATTGCCATATTTAAGTAATGTTTCTTTAAAAGTTTTTTTTTTAATTCATGTTTGTGTAGTAACAAATATTTTTTTACATCTTCTATATGTTGTGTCCATTCAACCTTGTCAAAATTCACTCAAAAGTTAAAAAAATGTCTGTGCGTTTGTATTTAAAGAAAATGTAAAATAAATGCAATCTGAACTTTGAAAAAATAAGTTTTTTTTGGAAGTGGACAAAAATGAATAAAGTAAATCATTTTAAAAATATAAAAAAAATTATTTAGAACACTGTAATTTTAAGCCCAGCAACATTCATAAACATTGTTGTCATCTGACATTTCAAATTACTACAAACCCCAATTTACAGAATTATCTAAATAAATCAAAATATTGTTTAATTTTATTTTCTTTAAACTGTATCACATTATTTGGACAAATAAAAAAATATTAAGTTTGCTGAATTAATAATAATAAAAATATAAAAATTAGAAAATGATTGAAATATTTTTTTAAGGCTAGCTCTATATAGCCATGTTGTCCAAAGAAAGGAAATTCAAATAGATTTTGCATGTCAAAAGGAACTTTAAAAACTGGTGCCTTACTGAAAATGTTTATGTAGATACTTTATCAAAGTAAGAGAGAATAAAGACAAATTTTCTTTATAGGATGGGTATTCAATTAGTTATACAAATAGCTCAGCACATTTACTAAGGATGTCAAATCAAACATAAGGATATTTGTGCTGCAAAGAATCTATACAATTTATAGAGAACACATGTCATTGGAAAGTAAAATGTTTAAGTAAAATCAGTAATATTTTTTTAATAAAATGAAAGTTTTAAATTGTTTAATCTTAATTGTTTTCTTGATTTGAATAAATAAATGATTTTTGCTTTCATACTTTGTCTGTTATGTAGACTAAATAAGAATTAGAGGGACTAAACAGTTTAAGTTATTTAGTTTTCTTGAAATATTCCAAGGAAATTTGTTTATTAGTATTTCTATTTAAATTCATTTTATTTATATTAAAAATAAATTTAAAAAAGGAAATAAAAAATATCTTAATGAAGTAAATGTTATTAAAATCAAAATTATTCCGTTATTTGTTATATATGAAATGTGTTTTTTTATTAAGAGACCTTAGAGAGAATAATGGTAAAAGTATAGTGTAATTCTCATTCACATAAATGTCACAGATTGATTAAATACAAAAATCAAAATGGAAAACAGTTGTTTACATTTATAGCTGTTTAGTAAGCAGCTATATAAATATGTGTGTGTGCGTGTGTATACACAAAAGTTTTGTGTTAGTTTGTTCATTTTAATGGGCTAGCTAAATTCAATGAGCCTAAGCCTCAAATATTTTTCCTATAACTATTATGAAATGCAAAATGTATGTAAAGGTTTTAAGTTATGAAGTTGTAACAGCTGTATACCTTAAAAATAGTAAATTTAAACCAGTAGAATTGTACTTCAGGTATTAATTTATTAGCTTGACTCATGCTGTTAGAACAATGAATGGAGTCTACTTGTTTCGCCAACATGGACTAAATTTGCCCGAGTTAGACTCAACAACCCTTGTTCATAAAACATTGTTATGATTATTAAATTTATTTCAGTCATTTAGAATTATGACACAAAAAAAAAAAAAAAAGACTATATTCCTTGAAAGATATATAATTAAAACCATTCATGTGTTTTCTTAATAGTTTAAAACTAAAATTTGGCAACCAGGGTTACAAATTATTACAAGAACAAACAAATATTCTTATCTGCCAAGATATTGTTTAAATAGATTGACAGTTAGGTTTGGAAGAGCTTTAGTAAGCTGAGTACTGGAGTCAGGACTTATATAAGATGAAAAAAGACAAAAGGAAAACTTATCTTAGCCAACAAGTTTCGTCCTTTATCAAGAAAAATCTAAATTTTTTTTTTTTTTTTTTTTACACACACAGATAGATAGATAGATAGATAGAAATAAAAAGAATGCTGAAAAGTTTTCAATTTAACTCACTTTCAAAATCTGATCAAATAACAATGTATTATAATAATATATTTTGGAATCTTTTCAACACTTTCATATCCACACACACATTACATATTTCATTCAAGTGAAGGATTATTTGTGTAATACTCATTGTTATATCAGAAATTATATAAACAATATCATCAGCTGTTGTGAGTCTGCTGCTCGACATTAATCTTTACCAATTTCTACCAGGACTACTGTGACTGTACACTTCTATGTCATGTCTTTCAAAAAAAAAACTTAATCTATTCTCTCATCTTTTCCTTCTACATTTCCAATGAGTACCAGACAACATTTTGCTTCATCCATTATTCTTTCTTATATATATAAGAGAGAGAGAGAGACTATACAAAACTTCCCCTATATCCACAAGGAATATGTTCTAAAACCCCAACAAATGCCTAAAAGTTTGGGTTGTAGATTTGTTCATCTAAAAATAAGGACATTGCCATCAATGTGATGGACAAATGATGTTAGAATGCTATCATGAATAAAAATATAAACAAAAAATACAATTGGACTATTATTTCATGGTATGAAAGTTTGAGAAAATAGATGAACACAAAAACATGCACACATTCACCCACGTCTATTGAACAGGTTAAGAGGCTCATCCCTTGTTCTCTGTTTAGGATGTGGTTTCCGGCTTTCTCTTTTCCAATCTTCTCACTTTGGTTTCTTTTTTTTTTTTTTTCAATTGGAGTAGATAGATCTATCTATCGCCCGGTTCACACTCCACCCACATCTATTGAACAGGTTAAGAGGCTCATCCCTTGTTCCCTGTTTAGGATGTGGTTTCCAGTTTTCTCTTTTCCAATCTTTTCACTATCACGTAGCCCCCTGCACATCAGTGGCGTTACTGCCTTGCTCGGGGTGATACGATTAAAAAAAAACAAAAAAAAAAACAAACAAACATTAGGTATATATTATGATAGCCAAATATAATTTGAGTGGGAAAGACAACTTAGTAGACTGAGAATTTTTCTGCACTCCATTTTTATATATAAAAGCAATCCAATTGGAACACATACTAATTGATATTCTTTTTCATGTCCAAATAGAAAAGATAAGCATTTTGCCTGCTTCTCTCTAAATCAATTGTTTTACCAAGAATAAAAAAGATATATAGATTAAAAAACAAAATATCTCTTGATTAAATATTCATTTCCATAAATAGCTAATATTGAAATGTTGATGTAATTCTAAGAGAAGTAAGCAACCAACCAATCGCAAAACATTGGCATTTTATTTTCATAATTATTCTGTAAGCAAATAATAATGACAGAAATAAACAATTCAACAAAACACCAATTTACTCTTTTTTAATCATTTAAATGAAAAATACAAAAAAGGTGTCATGTAAACTGATCACTGCAAATTAGCAAATCAATTATCCTATTTTAGATATAGCTAATAGGACTACAGGTTATTTTTAAGCAAATTAACATTTATATAGAACATACTCTCTAAAAGCAATAAGAAAATGCTATATACCAGCCTGTAAGAAACTAAATAGAAAAGAAAAATATGGTATTATAAATAGGAGGTTGATCTTTATAATAGTACATTTGATAACCTGTAATATTTGGATATAATTTTGAATATAAATTGAAATGTATACAATATATTTCTCTTATATATACATCCTAATAATTTTGGTTAAAATCAACTTTATTATGAAAATATTGTTTTGCATAATCAAATCTGACAGTGTACACCTCCAGCTGAAGTTTCAAATGATTTAATTTCTTCAGGAATTTATAGAAATTTATTTATATTTTAGTATCTAAAAGCAATTTTATAGATTTCATAAAATTTAATAGTGAGATTTGGTTAACTTAAAACGTCTTTCTAAAAACTTTTCTTACAAAATACAACATCTTTAGAAGTAAATTAATTTCCAAGTGAATAAATACTGAACACTTCATTGAAATTCAATAATTGGCAGATTTTTGGTATATTTTTTCAAATTTTAACATTTTTCCCCACACAGCCCTTAATTATCCCAGCACTATTTTCTCCAATCTTATCTGGTAAATATGAACATTTTTTTATACCACAGTTTTATCCATTTTTTCTTAATGACACAAAGATAAAGTTTTGTGCCTCTTATTTCATTTCTTTTTTAAGGTTGCCATCATTCCATTTAAGCAGACTGTTAGCTAGCCATAATTCTAGAATGACTTACTTCATGGATTACAGTAATATTAACAAGCATATTAGTAATAATATTATTTACACAATTTACATGTGGATTATTGTCCTCATTTTTGTTGTTGCTATCACAATGTTTCGGCAATTGTACTTTCCAGCCTTCATCAGGTAGATATTGATCTGCATGTAAATAATGATAGTTCTCATCCCAGAAATTCAGACAGAGTAATATGCAACAAAAGAACAAGCCAGTTCTTTTGTTACCTTTAATGAACTTATTAAAAAAACAAAAAAAACAAAAAAAAACAGCAATGCATTTTTGTTTGTATCCAAAAAGACAAGTAAAACATAGTTTGACATCAAAAACCTAATTCCAGGTCACATGATTGGGGAAACAAACTAAGGCTGAATTAAATTCAGACTTATGCAAATGAGTACACCTGCAAGTATAATGACCAGTACCTGGCTGTTGAACTCTCACAGCTCAATGGGGAAAATACTGTCTAGACTCAAAAGCATTCAAAAGTGCTTATGCAGCCTTGTAGGTAAGGAATTATTCTCCACCCTGCAACCCTTATCCAAGAGAGGAAATGTTGCCAGCCTTTCACTACTTTATCGCTATTATTATAACAGATGTTTGGACAAGTTACATTCCTTTGTTCTATTAGCTCATACCTTTACAGCTAAGGCCTGCCAAACCATCCACATTGTGTTGATTTGATCAAAAGTAAGTTCTGCTCAGACAGCTTCTTCTCCAGAATTGTTAGGTACCTTCACTTTCTTTTTTTTGTTCGCTAAAATACAGCATACTATGATGAAAAAAGCCACCAATGTGATTAAAAAATATTTTAGTCTCTCTTCTTAACGTAAACATTTTATTTTTATTACTTGATAAAATAATTTTAATCTTTTTTAGCACAAGTGAAATTTTGGTTAAAAAAAATTTTTTTTTTTAATTAGCAGTGTCCCCAAAATTATTTGGGGTATTTTAGCACATCTTTTTTTTTTCTAGTAGAAAACACACTGATTCTGAAATTCTGACAAAAATCAAATAATTGTTGGATTTTAATGAAACTTTCAGGACTTGTTCACAAATGAATGAAATTATTTTAAAAAAAAGTTGGTGGGTATTTGTAAATGTTTTTTTAACATCTGCTCCCCAGCCACTTAATTTCATGAAATTTTGAGAAATTATCATTTTTCAGCCTCTTCATATTTATATTAGTTACAAGCTGGACACCTTGGAGAATTTTTAGTAATCATTTGGTTTTTGTCAAAGAGCAACATCATTTACTGAAAATCTGCTCTAAATGCTAAAGAAAAAATGCAATAAACTATGACATTATTTAATTAAGAAAGCTTTTAATTGACTTTATAAATAAGATATATTAAGGAGACTACTGTCTTAAGGAAAAATGTTTTTTTGGTAAATAATGAAATTTTACAAGAAAAATTTTACATTTTTTTTTTAAAATAAAAAAAAAATTAGGTTTGAAATCTTAAAATTCTGTATCAATTTCAGCTTTTTAGATTATTATTAAGTGAAAACTATATTTACTAATCATAAATGGTAAAACCTAATACCAGTCTTCAAGCTTCAGAATGTGCCCATTTTTTAAAGTATGGGCAACCATACATGACATTATCCAAAAATGAGAACAATGATTACAGTGAATTTAAAGTCAGCATTCCTAAAATTAGATTTCCATCATTTTTAAGTTTACTGAGTACTTAAAAATTAAATAAAACAGTATGTCACTTTCTTAAATTATGTTTTACAAATAAAGACTGTAGAACAACAATAAACCTGTCATCACCTCATCATTACTCATTAAACATGCATGCATAGCTACTGTCGGCTAAAATCAGTTACTGCTTAATTTAAAAATGCATGTCTGTTTTATTTTAAACTTAAAGTAAATTTTTTTTTTCAAATCAGATCAATTATACTTTAAATCAGCTAAGATAATTCAAATAAAGTTTTAGAAAAGTATATTTTATTTTTGAAAGATTTAAAGAGAATTACACTGTGATGAAAAATGACTAAAAACAACCGTTAATCAGCTATCTTAGCAGCAATAACAACAAAAAAATAATAAAAATGAAATCCATTCTGATCAATATAATTTCCATTTAAAATACATCAGAGTATTTCACTAACTGGAAATAGTAAATTTATTCCCTTAGCTCTTAATTGAGGCTAAAATGAAATATTTTTCATTTTAAACCTTAGGTATTGTGAATTAGCAGAGATACCTAATTTTGTGGAACAAACTCATGGGAGGAATGCTTCCCTGACAACTACAATCTTTGCTCAGGGTCAGCCAATATCTATATCTTGTTTTCATAATCATTTTACTTTTACTTTTCTCTCCCTAACAATTTCAGTAATGTTTTACCTTGAGTTGGTCTTGGGCCTTGTATTGAGTGAACTATATATATATATATATATATATATATATAAACACATTTTGATCACCTTGGTAGTACCTTAATGAGGAATAATTTTTGTTTCTAAAGTATTTCATCATAAATTACATGCCCTTTTATATAAGAAACTCACCAGGCATATTGAAGGAAAGAGGTACTAAGGAAAACAATTCATTACCAACATAATGAGCTTGTGTAAATGTTGGCAGGACAGAGATTAGGAAAGACAGCAAAAATACAAAATTTACTAACAGCTACAAAGGACAGGAAATTGTGGAGAGCCATGATCACTTATATACTGAAGGGATATGTCATACAGAAGCTGAACGTCTACAAATCAACAATTGTAATTCACTTTCTTCATCCTGCTCAGAACATCAGAGCCCATATTTTCTGCTAAGTTTCTATTGAAGTCATTGCAATTTCTGAAAACATTCTATAGACTGGGGTTGGCTTGATGTACCTATTATATTGACAAGGTATAGGTGATTAGTTATTATCCCGACCACCTCTCTAATAGAATACTTCTATGCCTCATGTCCCCTCTCCACAACTTACTGTAGCTCTTAGTAAATATTTTTTTACTATCTCCCTTTATCCCTGTTCTGCCAACCATTTTTGCAAGCTAGAACATTACACACTGCTTTCTTTTGTCCAATTTGCCTTCGAGGTCCTGAGAGTGTCAAATTTTTAAGCCCTCTTTCCTCATTATGTGCCTTAGAAATTTTGACTCTTTCTTTCTCATTCTAATTATGAGTGTCCATTTTGCTTTCAGTCAGTCAGTTAAGTACCATACGTCATAGATGCTTGAGCGATCATGTCTCAATAGAGACATGACTGACTGAGCAGAAAATTATCCAGCAGTGGGTTGCCATTACTTTCTGCGGTAAACTGGTTGCCAGCCAAGGCTACAGAACCCAATCTGTACTGTTATCTAACCCATAACTTGAGGGAAGAGATGGATTAATATCTTTCCCAAGGATATTTGTGTGTAAATGATTGCAAGGAATTCAACTGGAAGTTGAACTCGGCTCCCCAATTTGTCGTTCCGAGCCAATATCCACTACACCACAATGCATACCTTTTTTACTTTCATTTTCTCTAAAACTTTGTTGTTCATATTTTCATATTTTTCCATGGTGTTCTCAATATATTTCTGCAGAACCACATTTCCATTGCCTCAAATCTCTTCCCCTGTGAGGATATTGTCCAGCATTCTCTGCCATATAGGAGGGCTGATATGTCCAGTACTTTATTTTTTTAATGAAATTTTGTTTCTTAATGCTTTGCTTAGATTTTGGAACACAACTTTCACTATTTCAACAGACATTTTTCCTTTTTGAGAGCATTTGTATACTTTTTATATTCCTTCTCATGAACTATAGTTAAGTTCTTCTTGGTAATTTTGTTCAATGGATGGATATGGCATCCTGGTCTCAAACTTTCTACCATTCTATAGAGTTAAGAATGTTGCACTAAACAAAATAGAGTTGGTTTGCAAATGCCAATTTTAGCAACTTTTTCAACAAGGCTAATCTTGTCCAGTTTCCTAATCTCTCTGGCTACACATTTCAATTTTACTTTCCTTTTATTGTCTTCCTGGTTACCCATGCACAAAAAAATAAATAAATAAATACCTGCATAAACAGAAAAGAAGATTTTGTTGTCAAAAAACACTCAGTTATTAAAAAAAAAACCCAAAAAAAAACCAGCAAGAAGTGGGTGCAATGATGTAAAAAGGCCTTTGAATAGCAAATCACTGGTAGTTGGAAATTCAACAGAAAATTTAACTGTTGGGGGTGGAGGGTTTCAAAGAAGAAGCCCACCATGTCAAGAAAATGGATAAAGAGCTATTTTCAAGCAAAAATAAGATCACTGTAAAAAATGAAGTTGCAGATTCAAAAAGATTTTTTTATTATAAAAAATAAAAAATTTTTAAAAATACAGCTCCTGAAAAGATTATGACAGAAAAGATTAAAGACAAAAAAAAATTCTGCTTCATAAATTCAGCTTTTTCAAGGTTATGTGACAAGATTAACATTTACAAACAATAAGCATATAAAACAGTTTTAAGGGCATGTTGACATCTACAGGAGTCACTGGCAGATCTTTAGAATAGATACAACTAATCTAATATTTTCTTTTTTTTTTATTTCCTATTTTTTTAGCAGTAGTATATAGGATACTGCCAGATATCTGAAAGAATTCTTTCTAGAAGTTAAACAGAAAGAGAAGCCTCTCAATATATTGGTAATAATGTAATATGCAATAACAACACAAAGTACAGAAGAAGAAATCGAGTCCTACTCCATTCTTGATTATGCCAAAGCACAGTGCAAATCACAAGATATCAGAATCATCATGGGATATCTCAATGCCAAAGTCAGCCAAAGAAGAGAAGGTGAAACAGTTGGCAATTTCCAACTAGGACACCGCAATGACTGTGGTAAGAAATAGTTCCAATGGTGCACAGCAAATGGCCAGATACTAACACTTGGTCTCAAGAGCACCTCAGAGGACTAGACATGGAGGAGTCCAGGAGGAAAAATTAAGAAACAAATTGATTTTGTTACTATTCAGAAATGCAGTCCTTCACTGCAAAGCCTACCCAGGTGCTGACTGCAGAAGTGACACATACCAGTTTTATGCAAACTAATGATAAAACTAAGGTGATTAAAGAAACATAACACAGCACATAGACTGCAGTACAATAGACTCATGAATGACATGAAACCCGCAAGAAATGTATATGGACAGTGTGAAAATGAAATACGAAGGACAAATTGGAAATGGAAACTCAACATGGGATACACTAATGGCTTTAATGACATCAACAAATGACATCATCTCAAAGGAAAAAGTACGTCGGAAAAAAAATGAGTGGATCACTGAAGAGCTTCATGACCTGATGCAAAAGAGACAAAAAACAAGGCCAAGATATGGAATGGAATACAAGAAAATACACAAGGAAATAAGGAGAAAATGCAGACAGGCTAAAGAAAGATGGCTCAATGACAAATGTGCTGAAGTAGAGACTGAGCACAAATAATGGTGATATGTATAAAAAAAAGTAAAGGAACTAACAGGACAAAAGACCTGCTCAGCAACAGAATGTATAAAAGCAAAGCACAGTACACTCATACTAGAAAAAGAAAAAATACTTCAGAGATAGGATGAATTTATTGCTGATCTTTTCCGCAACAAGAGAGAGCAACCAACAATACACAAAAATATGGATGGACCAGAAATATTAAAAAACCGAAGTGGAAGCGGCAATGGGCAAATCGAACAGAAATAAAGCAGCACCCAATGGGATTGTAATGGAGATGCTGACGCCTTTAGAAAAAGTTGGCATAGATAGGCTCACAGAAATAATAAATGAAATCTACAAGAGCAGCAATATACCAGAGGGTCTAAGCAAATCAATTTTCACAGCATTACCTAAGAAGCCAGGTGCAAAGAAAGGTGAACTTCACTGAACAATCAGCTTAATGAACAACATAACAAAATTCATCATCCGGATACTGATGAACAGAGTACGCAGCAGAATTGGCCCAGAGATAGGACAAGAACAGTGCAGCTTTGTTAAAAATACCAGAGTAAGGAATGAAATATTCATGCTCAGAATGCTATCTGATAGAGCATTAAAAATGCAGAAGGAACTATATCTGTGCTTTATAGGCTATCAAAGGCATTTGACAAAGTACAGCACAAAGACTTGATAGAGATGCTCGACAACCTCGACATTTTCAGAAAAGATGTCATGATAATCAAGAATATCTACTGGCAGCAAACCGCTTGCATACAGATAGGAAGTGAATTTAGCAGGTACACAAAAATCGAAAGGTGCATAAGACAAGGATGTATTTTTCTCCAGAGCTATTCAACTTATACAGCAAAACAATTCTGAGAGATATAAAATCATTGTTAGGATTCACCATTGGTGGCCACAATTTTAACAATGTAAGTTATGCAAATGACACAGTGCTGATAGCAGACATGAAAAGAAAAATGCAGGACCTCCAACAGAGGGTAGCAACAGAAAGTGAGAAAAAGCACTAAGCATAAACTTCAAGAAAAGGAAATGTATGGTCATTAGCAAAAAGAAGACCCCAAAATCCCAGCTACAGGTCAGAGAAACTAAGATAAAACAAGTAAAGAAATTTAAAAACCTGACAGAGGTTGGAAAGTGCGATGTCGAGATCCAAAGACGCATTGGCATGGCCAATGATGCATTTCAAAAGCTAACCAGTGTACTGAAAGAGAGGAAAATCTGATTAAAAACAGAGTGCTGGATTGCTATGCGATATCTATTTTTCTGTATGGAAGTGAATGTTGGATGGTCTCCTCAAGGATGAAGGAGAGGCTTCAGGCAGCAGAAATGTAGCTCTACAGAAGGATGCTGAGGATATCATAGACTAAGCATGTAACTAATGATGAGGTTTTGGAGAAGATCGAAACAAAGAGAAAACACATATTTAATATAAGGAAGAGACAGATGAGGTTTCTGGGACATGTAATGAGAAAGGAAGGCCTGGAAAATTTAATACTCACAGGATGGTTAGAGAGAAAGAGAGACAGGGGAAAGCAGCGCAAGACCTACTTGATGCAAATGGATGGCAGAGTGGGGTTTGGGAGAGATACCAAGAGGAAGAAAGTTGAGAGCACCAAGAGACAGAGCCATGATTGCCTATGTCCTGAAGAGACACGGCACATGAAAAAGAATAAAGCAATCAAGTTTTTATCTATTGAGATTATATATATATATATATATATATGACAGCCATATTATGTTGAAACCTTGGTTCTCATCCAATCACCAAAGTTAAGTGAAGTAGAGCCTGGTTAGTACATAGATGTGACCACTTGGGAATATCAGGTGCTGTAAGATTGGATATATAGGTGGTGTAATAGATAATGGTTTGAAATAAAAAAAAAAAAGCAGAGAGCCTAAATATAGTTCAAATTCCAGCCAAATTTGTTACATATACTCATGCACCAATACCCTTGGGCGAGATGAATTAAAAAGATAATGGATGAGGCATCCAAGCTTACTTAGGAGTCACATTTAAGTAACTGGGGATATCCTCTAGTGGAGACTGTTTGTGAATACTGGTTTGGATGTGAGCTGAAGGTATTTCTAACTGGGCCTTATTTGCAAGGTCATACATGGCTTTTATCAAAACCTGCTATCCAATTGCACACAATTAACTATGATGATCATACCTGGTGTACTCCTATCATACTGGGTGCTATAAGTAGATTGAGCTTTGCTAGAACTACCATTCTTGGTTAAGTATTAAAAATGGTTTTGCCATTTTACCTCAATTCTATTGAGTGTAGACTCCAGTTTCATCAAGTTAGTGTATTATCTGAGAGACTTATTGAGTCTGAAGCTCTTTTGCCATCAACTAATGAATATATTATATAGGAGACATGTTTTCTCTTACTCTCTTCATGATATTTCTTCTCAACTTGGTAATAGGTTGTTATAGAGTTCTAAACACTTAACTCGATCAAAAAATAAAAAATTAGCACAACACAAATTTTAGTATTTTTTTCTTTATGTACACTACTGGTGCTGTTAACTAGTTTTTCAAGTCTGCCTAATTCTTCATTGACATGCTCCAATGCTGCAAATGGTACACTCCATTTCAGTTTGAATACTGGCAATGAACTTTTCCATTTGAAATTTTGTTTTGAATTTGGAATATTTACCCAACTCATTTGACAGAACATCTCTAAAACATTTTTTCAATTCTTCCCTTTAAATTTCCAATCTTTTTTTTTTAAATTGGTAGCTTGTCCACTTATGTTTCTGCAATAAACATTTATAGATAAATCTCAAAGCTCAAATAATTCCATTGAGTCCGTACTGAATAAGTTTGTAGTAGTTTTTAACACATAAGCCTTAGTTTTTAAAAAAGGTATTATGGAATGAGACATTGAAAGTCATTTTGTTAATAAAAAATAATTTCTCACCTAAGCCATGACTCACTACTTTTGAAGTACTTTTTAATTTCTTTTGACATGGCTTCACTGATTGTGATATCATTACCAGTGCCTAGTAGTATTTCATATTCACAAATTATTTTTGTTTGCTGTGATTATTTTTCTATTGCAATGCTGTGTACAAATTTTTTTTCTGTGAGAATTTTTTTTCGGTTTAGTTTTACAATGTGACTTTATATGTCCTCCTTTACCACACATGTAGCATTTCATATTCTTAATAGGACAGTCTTCTAAGATGTAACCTTCTGCAACTAAAACATGTATTCATTCTCCTTGTAAATTTTTCTTTCGCTTGTACGTATGACCATTCTTTGTCCTGAATTTCTTCAGCATTGTGTCTCAGGATTTTCTGTCCAATATTTCCTGAAGTGTAAAGGTTATTTTTTTCCAGTTTCAATAGAATTTTCACCAATATTTCTGCTCCCTTTTCCAGTTAACCCTTGAATAAAAATAAAGCCCTTGAATATATAGCTGGAGTCAATTTGTTTAATCTGAATCTTTCATATTTCTTGTTAACAATTCCAGCATATGTGACAAAATTTTTGTCTACTTTTTTTATCAGATTCCCACATTTCCAATGAATGTTAAAGATCTTTTGTTGCAAAACATTTTTGACAGAATATGTACTATTTCTTCAAACAAATTTCTCCTGGCTTTCTTAGTAGTATAAAGTTACAGTATTTTTCATGTTCTACCAGTGATAACTTCAACAAAAAATTTGTTTTTGTATTCCCAGACACTGTATTCTTTAAAAATGTGTATCTTCATAAATATGCAGGAAAAGTAAGTCCATCATCTAGATTATATGAAAATTCCAATATGGCATTTGCAAGCGTGTCAGGAGGAAAAAAAAAACTTGGAGAATTTTTGGCTTTCCACTGTATTATTTGAACCAACTTTTGTTGTTTCTGCAGTTCCCACAACTGTTGAAGAATGTATACCAAAGAAGCAAATATTTCCACCATCTTTGAGAAATGTTTTTTTCTCTCTTTTCTTTCCTACAACACAAAGAGAAAAATTTAAACCAACATTGTTCAACTTCTCATTGTCACTGGTATCCTGTGCACCGAAGCAACAAGTAATTTTTTTCACTTGTTATCAGTCAGTATAAGTCTCGATATTCTTGTAGCTCCATTTATAACTCATTTGAGTTTAAATCCTTGTTGCCACTGTTATAGCTCATCTCTATGGTTATAATGTAATGTCTGTAAGAAATACTCTGAAGACTGACTAATTTTTAGACTCTCTAGAGTTCTTTAAGTTTCTAGACAAGTTCATTTTATCATAAGGGGTGAAGTATTTACTTCACAACAATTACTGAGATTTAGCTCCAAAATAACCTGTCTGAAATTTAGAATCTAGTCATGATAACCTGAATACATCAAATAACACTACCAGTTGTGCTGAGGATTCTGACACAAGTAAAGTGTAAAAAGAAAATGAATCTATTACTCTTGTAGTAGAGGTATTTATTGCTTGCCTGAGAGATGCCCACTGTCCTGATAACCAGGATCCATTACACCAATCTGCACATGTATGCAAAACATCATATCATCTAATTCATCATTTTAGTAATATATTAGTCTTTAGATGTCATTAAAAGCATTTTGTTTATAACTTCATTAAAAAAAAAAATCAAATTGTGACAGCTGATATAAGAATGCATAGAAAAATTAGTTCATTTTTGTTTATTGATACCAACATTGAAGATGGAAGAAAATCAGCAATATTTATTTTTGGCATAATATACTTTTTATTTAAAGGAAAATAAAATGTCTAATGAAACAAAATAATAGTTTTTAGAACAACTGTGAATGACAGTATGTCAAAAGTTTTTTTGTGTGTGTAGTTTTGTACTGGAGCTTTATCAGTGAATGCTGTTTCACATTGCTATTAACTTCAACTATTCTAGATAATCAAATGAATACATTATTCAAGAATAGTCAATGATATTTGACACATAAGAGAGCCAATATGTTTAAAATTCAAATCAAGTAATGGTTATCATTTGCACTCATTTGGTTACGTTACTCGCTCTGATAGCAATCAAGCAAAAACCCTATTCAGCTGTAATTATATGGTCAATTTTTTTAAAAATTGTGATTGGTAATGAAAAGTTGGTACTTCACAATAACATAGAATAAAAGATTGTGAAGTCAGCCAAATGAACAACTACAGACTATACCAAAGACTGTCCTTCATACAAAAGAGATAATGGTGTTTATATGATTGAAATGGAAAGAATCCTGTACTAGGAGCTTTTTCTGGATAATCTAACAAGTGATCCAAATTGTTGTTGTACTTATCAAAAAGCATAATATATTAGTATAGCAGTAAAAGAGAAAAGTATAATATTCAATAGAATAATGTTAGACCACATGCTAATGGGTCAAAAATTGCTCCAGCAAGGCTCAGAAGTTTTCACTTATCTGCTATAATTAGCACTTTTGGATTATCTTTTATTCTCATCTTTGAAAAATTCTCTTAATGAAAAGAAATAAACTAGCAATTTTTATCAAAATAAAAAAATAAAAAAAAACATTCTGCAATGGAGGAATTATAAAATTGTCTGAAAAATGGTAGAAGATAGAACAAAATGATAAAAATGTTAATGAAATTTGAGTACAAATTTCATGCAAAAATGTCCATTATATTTATTAACATATTAACTACCAGAGATCAATTATGAAACCTGACTTTAAAGGCCAATGTCATAATAGACAAAAAAAAAAAAAATTTCAAAATGCTTCACTTATGTGTTATATTTTTAATTAATTTTTCCTACAGAATGTTTGTTTTTAGTTGCCACTATCATTTTTTATTTTTGTCTTAGATTCCAGGTATCAGTTGCGTTAAAAACAATAAAAAAACTCATCATAATCTTGATGACAAGACCACAAAAACAAGAACTCATGGTTGGAATTACAAGTTATCTCATGGTTGACAATCGATGTGTTATATTAATAATAATTACTGATCAATATTTTAGTCAAATGAATATTACACATGCATTTTACACTTCTTGAGGGAAATTAATGGCAGCAAGTAAAATTGGATTCCAAAGTGAGCCCTGTAGAATCACCTTTACTCTATTCTTACAAGATTGTATCATATTCAAACATGATAATCAATAGGACAAAGTGCAGGGATGCTTAGATTTATGCCTTTACTGATGACATTCTTTAAGCAATTAGAAACTGGTATCAACAACTTTTTATAAAGGTCAGTTATGTCATTTTTCCATACATTGAACACACCAATACCAATTCACATGCTAAAAAGAATTAATCCTAATACTTTTTATAAGATCTAGATAGAAAAATCTTATCTGGTTTAATCTAAGAAATCATGACGAAATGAAAGAGAATATGCAGTTAAGACAAGAGAGAAAAGATTGTGACAAGAACAAAATGTTTTTAAAGTAACTGATAAAATGAAAGCTCAGTTGAAATTAGAATGGATTGTTTTGGAGAGGATCAATTTATTTTCTAATAAAGGTCAAAAGGTTAACATTACAAGTTTTTATATGTTCATTTAATATACAATACAGACATGTTCCTATTCTATATGCAACATCAAAATATATATAAAATAAATAGCTATATACCTAGTTCTATATGCAAACATCACTATGTATAAAAATAGCTAAGACAGAAACTGAAATGGCCTCTTGTCTTTATACTAATGTATCTGGATAAGACAGTAAGTGATATCCTTAGATTTAACTTTCTTGTTAGAAAGGTCAAATTAGAAAAACAGATACTATTCCTGCTTCCTGCAACACCTTTTTCGGCTAACCAAATTAAAATTAACAAATAATAGGAAGCAAGGAAGCCATTGACATTTATATTTACAAATAGTAAATACTTTGCATACCAAACATTGACTTTCCTGGTAAAAGTGCATGAGTGATTCTTTTCATCTATTCCCAGTAGAGAACTCTATTTAATGACATTATTTCATAAATAGACATTGGTGCATAAAAGTAATTTTGATTTAACAATTTGGGATGTGCAAGCAGGATTTTAACAATTTGGGGTGGAGCAAACAATATTTTGGCAATTTGGGGTAGGGCAAGCAATGTTTTTATCCATGTGTATTTGTACATTTAATATTAAATTTACAGCTCAAATCACTGAAATTGTGTCCTTAAAATAACAATCACTTCAAAATACTTTCAAGGTAAAATTGATGAAGTGAATGCAACAATCTTAAACTTCAGATAAAAAAAAAAAATTAAATATTAACTTGAAGTCCTTGAAAAATTTATATTCTTCCCAATATTATGAAAATACTTTTAATTTTTGGAAATGTAAAACATTGAAGTAGAAAAGTTCAATAATAAAAGAAGAAAACTTTTCTTTTTATTTTAAGAAAAAAAAAAAAGAAAAAAGAAAAAAAAAGAAAAAAGAAAAAGAAAAAAAAAAAGAACTTGTTCTAATCATGGTAGTTTGAAGACCATCCTGAAGAATTTTTGGGTGAAGCTGAGAAATGGCACAGAGCCAGACTAGACAATAATTGAGGCAAGATGTACTTCTATTTGCTCTTGGAATTCAAAAACTTGTATGCCAATTGAAATAGGTTACATTTCTATTCCAAAAACTTTACACTAAAAAACAAAAGGGAAAAATGCATATTAAAAAAATAAGACATATATACCAATTCATAATAGTAATATAATGCTAAACTAGTTTTTATAAAATTTGTTTTTAATGACATAGCAATTTTGAATAGAATAATGACCTTCAACTGTTCATTGAAGGACTGTTCAACTTTTTCAACTGCATGTCTTGACATCCATGAAAAAAAAAAAAAGTACTAGTCTGGAGGTAAATAAAATATATTTACTATATTTTATTAATATTTGGGCCAGGCAGATAGATTTCTTTTCTGCTTTCTCATGAAAAAAAGAAAAAAAAAAAAGAAATGAATGGTGGCAAGAGAGGAGTTAATGAATGATAAAGTAAAAGTCATTTCATTAAAAATATTAAAAAATACAGACATGTAAGGGAAAAGGAGATTGTGAAATTAAAAGAGATAAAAACAGAAAATGAATAAAGATAGAATTAGTTGAGAAGGAAGAGAGCGAAGAAGATAAAAAAGTAAAGAGAAAGAGGAAGCAAAAAAACTAATACAAAATTACTGAAAGAGAAAAAGAGATATCAAAGTACATTTAGAGAAAATTCTCTCTCTCCCTATTTAAAAGTTCAAAATAGGATATGATGAAAATAAAACCAGACAAGATTGTATAGCCAAACAAGTAATAGTATTTTCTATTATCACATAAATATTACAAAATGAAAATTTAAAAAAAGAAAATTATTTGTATGAAAATCGAGTAGTATTTCAGCAACAGATTCAATTTAGTTAACAACCAAAAGATCCCAAGAAATGAGGAGGAGGAGGAGGAACTAGAAACCTAATACAATGCATCTTTTATTAGAGAATTAAAAATAAAAAAATAAATAAAAATTAAGATTTGGGATATTTCAAGTGGATTTATGACTTGCAAATCAGGTAAATTACACTTAAACCGATTTGAAGAGTAAAAAAAACAATTATAATTATGAAAAAGCTTTTATAGAACATTAATTTGACATGAGAAGATAATAAGCAGCTTATCAATTATTTTTTGAGGCTTTGAGTTATTCTAAATCCTTGACACAGGAGAATGTAACATGTCCAATATTCTAAATATAACAGAAATAAAATAGATTATATATATATATATATATATATAATGGATTTGTTTTTACTCTGACATTTTTATTACTTCAAACATTATTTCAGTGGACACTTTTTATTTGAAATAGGAACTATTTTTACTTATTAAACAGTATGCACCTTGGTACATTCAAGAAATATAAATATTCATTATTACCAACTTCACTATAGTTGGATCTAACCAACTACCATTTTATATCCTACTCAGCTAGAACAAGATCTTTAAAATGAGGGTAGCTGTTGTGTACATAATGTTCATACACCAACTAAACTCACTAAGTAGGGAAATGCTCATTAAGTTAAGACGGTAAGTGCTAAAGAATCACCATTACTTTGGAAGAAGAATAAAAACACTTAAAAAATAAAAACAACAAAACACGTAAAAATTGCTTACCTTAATAGTGAACAGTATGGAAAACAATACAGCTTTGACAAAGGAGCATAATGTAAAGCAAAATAGTGTTAGACAAACCCGACAAGAGCAGGGTCCTCAAACCTCAAACTGTTAACAGCATAAATGCTCAAATGAAAACCCTACAAGATTGATATACACTCAAAAGTGATGATACTGGTTAATACAGTCATTTAAAATTATTCCACTGTTCGAAATCATCAATGTGCAAATTTCAATAATGAAAAGATACCTGGCAGCCCCAATTTACAAGAAATTAAAGTTTTCACTATGTGGAATTTCTCATCTACTGTGGAGGGATTTTTTTATCAATGAAAAGAAAATATAAACACTGTACATGTTGAGTACCACTTAACATCATAATTTATATTTGAAACATTGCCTTACCCTAGGTTTTTGCTCATAACCTTAGAAAGGATTGTACAGAACTGAAAGCAAAAAATAAATAAATAAAATAAATAAACTAGAAAAAATATTTTTAATGAACCTCATGTGAAAATGTACGAACAGTAAGGAATTAAAACTATGCCGCTATAACTATGAAGTTATAGAGATATATACAAGTGGGTGCTGAAAAGATCTAAACATAACACTTTCCAAAATTTGATTAAATGACCTCAAGTGTTTTTAAAATTTACTATATAGATGGCAAGAAGAGGCTTAAAATTGGTGATAGAATGTAAATATAAATAATATGGATAAAGAATAATGATAATCACTTAAAGCATGAAACTGACTATCAGAAACACAATTCTACATACTAAGAGGTGCTGAAAAGATTCTTGGTATTAAAACCAAAAAAGGATTGTGAAAAAAAATCTGATGCAGGGTCAATTTTTTAAGAAAACAATTTTGTTTTTCATGAAACCGATGATATTTTGATATTTCATGACAAGATGGAAATCATTTTGTCTGTCAATTGAGAGCACAAGATGCACTTACCGTTATGTGGTGGCAATGAAAAGTGAAATTTGGAAGGAGAGATTTGGATAGAGAACGTTTTAACTCTCTCACATGATTAACACAAATTTGCAGTTAATGAAAGAGACTGAATTGAAAAATGAAAAGAAAACAAAACAGAGAAACTGAAGATTAGTTCTTCTCACTTTCATATATATAATGAAATTCTGAAAAGTGTTTGGCCTATTGACCTACTTTCTAAAATTTGGCCAAACATCAACATTTGGAGGAGATAATCATCAAGCTAAGAACTTTTCACCATCCTTTTTAATTTTTCTAAAAATCATTTTACCCCATGCAAGGGTGGACTACCACTAATGCACAAGGGATTACAATGAGAGAAAAGACTGTATACAAGGAGTATTGAAAAAAAGGATAAAAATGAATGGAATTCAAGAAGATGGAAATTGACACTGCGTTTAAATTTCTGGAGATATTTCTGATAGCTACAAATGGAAGGGAGTTCCACAGGCAGGATATGCGAGAAAAGAAACTGTTTGAGTAGAAGTGATGATTGCATTTAACAATTTCAATGTTTAAAGTGTGAGGCCTAGATGCTAATCTAATACCAAGTTTAAATTTATGTGGACAGGGCACCAAAGAAAAAGCTCATCCGAGCAGTTGCCATAAAGATATTTGTAGAAAAGAGAGGGAAGCCACATCATGCCAACAAAAAAGTGACTGAAGTCAAAAGACCAAAGATCTACAAAGAGTTGTGATTCAATTTTTTTTAATAAAAGAACAATTTTGTATTCATATGAATGATGCAAATTTTAAGTAAAAGCACCTTATTTCTGTCTAAATCAGAATGACAGACTATAAATGACAGAAAATTGAGAGAGAAAAAAAAAAAGAGAAAAAAAAGAGAAAAAAAGAGAGAAAAAAAATAAATAAAAAAAACACATAATAGTCCAAGAGAGAAGCATTATATAAAGTGTTAATTATATTTCATGATGAAACATTTGTTTAACCAAAAGATACATTTCTCTTAGGACATTAAATACCAACTTTAAACAGAATAGAAATGTTAGGGCTCAACAGAAGCTAATAAAAAATTTAACTCTAGAAAAAGACTTAAAAACAACAACACTAAATTAACAGGTGTATGTGAATATGTCTGCATACATGTACATTTGTTAACAATCAGTTCAATAACTCTAGATAGATTTAAAGATCAAAACATGATCACTTACTGCAAACCATGCAAAGAATTTCCCAGACTCCTCTACTATTATGAATTCATGTTTTATTTCTTGTTAGCAGAGAAAAGTAAACACTAAGCAATTACTGTAAATTTAGAGCTAAAATAGTCTATAAATCTGGTTTATTTCTACTCACTGATACATGATACTTTAATAGAAGCAAGATAGACAATTGCTTTAACCCATTTTGTTAGACATGAATGAAAACTATGATGGTTGTATGTGTGTATATCAGTCATACCACAACATTTCTCTTGAGCAGAGTGAACTGTCATCCCAACAAACAAATTGTTTTTATATATATATATATATCACAAATCCATGAGGCTCCCTTCTAATTACTGTCAAATTATGGTTGATGGTACAACAGCACAATGCTGATCTAACTCTCAAAATATGATTACAAATTTGGGAAGCTATTTCGATAAAAAAACAAGCACCCCACCATTAAGTTTCAATCAGTTTAAGCACTAAAATACCACTGAATCATAAAGCTATTTTAGTGATGCTAAAACTTATTCCAACCACCATAAAATGTGAACCCAGATTCATTTTAAACTCAGGGACATTCACAACACAAACACTACCTGATTATCTCTCAACTTCTTTTTCCTTAATGATGACAAATGATTGTTGAAAGTACTCAGATCATTACGTACAATTTCAGTCCTGAGAGACATTCCTCATTTATTCTATTCAATAAAACAGGTTTAGATGAAAGATTACTGCCTAAATATATTTAGGAAATATTTTTTGTTCAAACAAGTTTTATTACAATCAAACAACGATGATTGTTTAAATTTTCTTTGCATTTTTCCTATTTTTCTTGAACATCTAAAATTTATACAGTTCATGATTTACTAAAAAAGTTTTGATGATTTCTAGTCATTATTGGGAATATTACTGCTGTCAGTGCTATAAAGAATATTAATTGAATTTTTATACCTTTTATTTTTCAAGGCTGCCCTCAAGGTTGAAAGATATTGTTAATGTTGGTTGTTTTTGCATAATGATAGAATACTTCAAGTTTGTTTTTATTGCACTGTATATATAACTTGTCTTAAAAGTCATATTGGTCAAGAGTAGATAGTCAATATGAATATGAACAGAGTTACATTTTTATAAATAGCAAGTTAATCCCTGAGAAAGTGTTTTGTTGCAAGAACAATATAAAAAAAGAGTTTTTTAATTATTAGTGTTGGAGATGCAATTTCTACGAAAGGCACAAGAATTCATAAACACCTTTTTTTTTGGTTTTTAAAAACATCAAAACAATCAAACTAAAAACAATCAAACTAAAAACAATCAAACTAAAAACAATCAAACTAAAAACAATCAAACTAAAAACAATCAAACTAAAAACAATCAAACTAAAAACAATCAAACTAAAAACAACCAAACTAAAAACAACCAAACTAAAAACAACCAAACTAAAAACAATCAAACTAAAAAGCTAAAAATCAAAGTTATAGTTGCACTAATAATTTAGATAGTTTCATAAAAAATAAAATGCCAGAAACTTAAATAGCATCGTAAAAAACAAAACCACCAACAAAGAATGCAACTGCAGGGACAAAAAGAAATGTCCACTTCAAGGTCTCTGCAACACAAAAAAAATAATTTATAAGTCAGAGGTACATGACCCAGATGGCTCAAACAATATATATTTGGGCTCAACCAAAGACACCTTTAAAACCAGGTGGTTCAACCACAGATCTACATTTAAAATAGAAAAATTAAAAAACAATACAAAATTGGCTAACTATGTCTGGAAATTGAAATCAAAATATGAAAATGATCCACACATAACGTAGAGCATTGTAAAAACAGCTAAGCCTTACAATGGTGGACAAATATGTAGACTGTGCCAAGAAGAAAAATTAGAAATTATGACATACCCAAATAAAGACAAACTGTTAAATGAAAGAACAGAAATTATGACAAAATGCATCCACACTAAGAAATATCTCTTAGGTTCATACAACTATGGATGAAAACGTCATAATTTATTTGAATTTAAACAATGCACATTCATAAATTCTCTGCCATGTGAACGTTCAAATAAAACACCGTTCCAAGAACGTTCTTAAAAAGCAAAATGCTAAGAGGTAAAATCAGTTATTAAAAACCACCTGAAGAAACCACTTGTGGTGGAAACCAAGGTAGTGAAATAACTCACTTATAAATGAAAAAAAAAAAAAAAAAAAAAATATATATATATATATATATATCTCTTAATGATGGATCACAAATTTTCTATTGGATTAATATCTAGAATAGTTGGTGGGAGTTTCAGTAATTTGGTATTTTTAAAATCTGTTTTGGCAATAGTAAACTTTGCAAAAAGTATTGTCTTGCATTAATATATGCATTAGCTTAAAGCCTCGTGGTTGTAACTTGTACATACTAAATGTCTTATCTGAGAACTTATAATTCTCTGCTCAAATTTTAAAGGGAACTATAATTTTACTGCTTAAAATACTAACCCAAATAATTACTCCACCTCCTCACTTTCTATTTCCGTCAAGTACCCAACATTCAGAGAATTTTGTCTTTCTATCCTATTGTGAAGGGATTATACAAAAGATGTGTGGTTCTTAATAAAATCAGGATAACACCTTCAAAAGCAGTTCAACACTGTGCAGATAGCTCTCCTGAGTAAGACCTCCAATACAGGAAAACATGACTAAGGACTGTTGTACACTATCCAATGCAGATGTGTTCAGAAATATACAGAAGAAATGGTCTGCTTCCTTAAGATCAGGTTGCAAAAATACTGCAAGGCCATAACATGAGAGGAAATAGAAAAATCGGGCGTAGTTGACCACATATAGAGAAAAAAAGAGTTGGGTTAAAGGGAGATAACTAATGCTGAGACATCTGGATGCAGCACAACTCATAAAATGAGAACAATCTACCCTAATAAATGAAATAAAGGACTCAGTTCAAAATTTCAATAACCTGAAAGATCATATGACAGCCAAAATAGTGTGAATATAGCATCAAGAATGAGGACAGTTTGAATAATATAAATAGTGTAAATAATTATGATACCTCATCTCAGAAATATAGTCAAATTTTGTAGGGATGAAGCTCATGTAGATATAAAAAGTGTAGTAGAACATCCAAACTAAGCTGTACCAATTTCTGCCATATCTGCAAAGAAACATGAGAGATGGCATTGTTTTGATAGATAATGACACCCTCCTGATTATGGATGCTTTTCATTGATTGCTACCTTTAATCAGTCTTACTGAGAATATTTGTTTGAATTCAATTTCTGATTTTGTGGAAGGAACTTATAATACATAATGCCACCTCCCAATCCCACCAAATACACAGCACCATCTTCTTTGGGTGCAAACTGATTTTTCAAGTGGTTAATGGTGGGGTCATTTTGTTTTCTTCTTAAAATCCAACTTGTTGTAAACAATCCATTTTCTAACATCTGTGAGCATTCTTTTAAAAAATGGTTTGGTTTTCTTGTATCAGAGCAGAGATTTACAGGTGATAATGGGGTCCATTAGATGTTTTAAATGTTACTTTTTAGTGGATACATGTACTTGTACATGTATTATTTATTAAACTATATTTTCATCTTCTGGTCTGAGTGTTCAAGAAATCTTATTAAAGAAAAGTTGGCACTTTCTAGCAGGATTTGATCACAAGTCCTTCAGTAAAGAAGGAGATACTGTTAAGCCTGGCCTGCTCTAACCAACTAAATTTCAGAGAACAGTCAGTCAGGCAAGGCAAAATTTTGTATCTTTAAGCAAAACTTCTCTTGTCATAGATCTACCAAAATTTTTCATATCTGCACAGTAAAATTAAATATTATTTAATAAATAAATGAAATGTCTATTCAAATATGAGTAAACACTAAAAATAACCTTTAAAGTGATAAGAATCTGTCAGATTAATTAAAAAGAATAAATTCTAAAATTCTTTTTATGTTTGGATACAAAGACTTGTCAAATATTTAGGCTGGTAGACAAAGATAAATACACTGTTTAATAAATAAGTGCCTATTTAAACATACATATCCACTAAAAATTACATTTAAATGTATGTACACACACATTATCAAAAGAGTTCAGTATATGATAATGGATAAATTACTATTCTCTATATAGTATCATAGAAACTGAATTTTATGTTAAATTTGATAAATAAAATTTGATAATTATTCAATTGTGAACTGAAGCCTATCAAATGTGAGGGAAGAGGTAGAATATTTTAGGAAAGAGAACTTAATTGATGTTTATCTATATATCTATAGTAATATCATATGATATGAGATGTTAGACTTGATAATATATCTAGGCAACAAAGTAGCAGTACTTATTGGTAAAGTATAGTATTGACATAAAAGCCTTATAAGCTATGGCACTGTAACACTTTGATGTCTTAAGATCTTATTTTTATGTCTGTTGTAAATCTGTTATAAAAAAATTAAACATTAAGAGATTGATTGACTTAATTTTGAGAAATTTTTAATATTAAAAAAAAAAAAAGTCAACATAAGCCACTATATCTATCACTTCTTAGTCTTGAAAACTTTTCAGCATTCTTGTATTTGAGACATTATGATTTAAGATACAAAAGGTAATGTTTTGGCTTTTCTTTATACTGTTCACCAACTTTAACACTCGTCCACTTAACTTTAGTATTTTCCTGTAATAACAAAATATTTTTAGCAGGAAAAAAAAAAAAAAAAAAAAATTAAAAAAGCCAACATAAGCCACTATATCTATTAAAGAATTAGTCAGGAAAAAATAAAATTGCAAAATTCTGGTAATTAAAGAAATAGCAAATATTGGTTTAGTATTTTGCCAAGTTATGGTCTAACCTAACCAATTTTCTTTGTATAGATTCTATTTGTATCCAATAAACAATTTACAGTGTAATAGTTTAATGTGGATAAATTAAGTCATTACACAAAGTGTGTTCTAGTATGAAGGGATTGAGGGGAGAACTGAATGGCTGATGGTTAATGAGAATAAAAAAACAATTTGCATTTTTTTTTTTATAATCATATCGCCCCAAGCAGGCAGTCTATTGCCACTGGTGTGCAGGGGGTTACATAGGAGGAAAGTAATGAGAAAGAGTGACAGGAAGTGGGTAAGAGTGGAGTGGATGGAGAAAGGAGCATGAGAGAGGATGCAAGTTACCAAGATAGGAGATGGCTATTGACTTTACTTAAACTCCTGGAAATTGTAGCTATCAGGGAAGCAAGTAAATGGAAGAAAATTCCACATGCTGGAAGTGTGAGAAAAGAAGATGCTGGTGCAGAATTTGTGCTTACATTTTATTGGTTTCACAGTAAAAGGGTCGGATCTAGTTTTTAATCTTGTTGCTCGGGGTTACTGAGAATGAAAAAAGTTGTTATAACATTAGTGAGGAAAATACAATAAAAGAAAAAGATTCAGGAAGACAGAAGATGGTAACAGATGTTACATTTAAACTTTTGAAGATAAGCAACAGGAAAGAAAGAAACTAGAAAAGAGTCCTACAAGTGAGAAGAGAAATTATGATTAGAATAGGTTAGTGAACAAGTTCATCCTTTTGTTGTCTTCAAGTTCCAGACTAGACTTCAACTTTTCAAACAAGAAGCACTTGGTTATCAGAGATAAAAGGAATTTCAAATCTAGAGGGAAGAATTCCAGCCAGGTTTAAATTATATGTATAATAGTGAAAAGAGTTATGAGATGACAATTCAAAATGGGGGAGGAATTGAGGAAACCTGGGATCATGTGAGGAGGTATATGACCTAGAACAATAAGAACTACTGTTTTAGATAATTAGTAAGTTTAGTTTAATCTGACAATATTGTATTTCTCTAATCTTCCATTTAGGAAAGAAGCTAGGATTTAATAGGCGAAATGAAAACTTTCATTCACATTAATGGTCATATATCAGTAGGTTGTAAAAAGAGGATGCTGAAAAGTTGTCTGTTTAAAATCTTCCCAAAATATGACAATAATATCACTTCTTAGTCTTGAAAACTTTTCAGCATTCTTGTATTTGAGACATTATGATTTAAGATACAAAAGGTAATGTTTTGGCTTTTCTTTATACTGTTCACCAACTTTAACACTCGTCCACTTAACTTTAGCATTTTCCTGTAATAACAAAATATTTTTAGCAGGAAAAAAAAAAAAAAAAAAAAAAAAAAAATTAAACACAAAATTTAAAATAATTTTTTTACATAAAATTTATTTTAGCTAATTTCAACAGTACATTGAAAATCAGGAAGAAAAGGATTGTCAGTGGTCAATAATTATGGAAACATTACTGATAAAATTGGGCTATTATATACATATATGTAATGGTGTCCCTCAAACATGTTTCTTTAATCAATATGATAGATATAATGACAAAAATCAAAACAATGCTTCATGAGCAAAATATCTAAAGGAAATTAAGTATAAAGGCAATTCTAATGATGAGTTTATTTCTATAATAGAAGTTTATTTGAAGTATAGACTTGTCAGTAATTTTTTTTTTTTTTATAGTAAACAAAAATCTAAATTATCTCTACAACATTCTTGTTAGACACCATTTCCAGACAAGGTATTTTTCTGACTTATCTAGTGCTTGGAACTAGTACTGTATAAGTTAACCTGGATTTGGAATAACACTATCTCAGTTGATACTTTGGTCAAGACTTTTTTTTTTTACATTTAAGCCTAAATCCAAATTTTCACTCAAGTTTTATTAAATTCAATCAACAAAGTCTGTCTGCAATTTTTTTTTTTTTTACTGCATTTTCCCTATTTCCAAACAAGATATTGCATATCAGAATCAAAATTGTGGATAGGCTGTTTGAAGTTGTTCATGTTTGTTTTGTTTAAATACTTCTGACTGTCTCAGTCAATATCAAGTACTGAATTTTGTTAGTATGGCAGACAAGATTTCTATTTCATTCAGATAAAAATCTGTGCCTGAAATAAAATGTAGTTTCTTTCTATACCTTTATGCTACTTATTGAAATAGAGACTACTCAAAAAATAGCATTTGTTTCATAACTACATCTTCCGTAATCCACTTTACAATTTCTTGATAGGTGATTAGGGGTTCGCTCTAGGTGATGGTTTCTTTGGGAAGAGAAACTTCTTTGACAATGTTAGGTGGTAGCAACTAGCTTAGACAGTCCAAATTCTCATTCTTGCTATCTTCTCAATGAATAAACTGGTGAGTATAGTCTGACAAGATAGCAACCTACCTGAATTCTTACTGATTTAAGAAATCCATTTTTTTTAAATTTTCTTTTTTATTTCTGAGATAACCCCAAAAGAGTTGTCCATGCAAAAGGTGTTTATTCATCTTGAATGTACAAACATAAAATTATTGATTAAATTTTCAAAAACTAGAATATAAAGTTGCAGCCTCATTGCTGATTTGGGTATGTCCCCCACCCCAAATATCTATCTTCCATAAAATGAGGTGTCACAAGCAACATTTAGTATTTGGATCAAAATTACACAATTTTTTAAAGTTGATTAAATTCTGTTAGAGGTTCAACTTCCATTTTACTTTTTTCCCATGCAGTTTTTGCAATGATGCTAAAATATTGGAAATGTTTAGAATGTAACATGCATATTAATTCTCAGTATTCTAAAAAAAAAAAAAAAAAAAAAAAAAAAAATGCATGCCATTCCCCAAATCTTGTTGCATGCAGAAAATTATTGATTGCATTTATCCAACTGATGACAAGTTTTATGCTGTACAGAGTGGAATTCAAGGTCTCCCTATTTGAATGCCTCCTTCCTCAGTAGTAAAAGAACTATACATACAAACCTATGTGCTCATATATAAATGAGGCAAGATTTATTTCAATATCACTAAACTGCCCAGAAGGGTTTTAGACCTATTGTAAATGTTGATGTTCTATGTGCAGCTTTATTTTTGTTGATTCGTTGACCTCATTCTCTCCCATTCTCTTGAAGATTTAGATCTGTCTCATCTAATATTATGATCTTGGTGGTGTTCTTCATAGCCTATGTCCATATCCCCCTTTCATCAACTCAACACTGTAGTAACTAATCCAGACCAGGAAACCACAAACCAATTAAAGGTTCCTGGTTGGGATTACTTAACATAATGCCTTCTCCAATCTCCTCTTCAAGCTCTTATCAAGTTCATCCAGCAACAACCAAGAATGTGTCCAGGGACACTGATCTAAAATTATAACCAAGTTTTAACATTAATTGCAATCTTCAGATTTTTAAGAACTTAATGTCTGAAGACTGTAATTAGAGTAAAACTCAGGTTTTGGATCATTTCCACTGGAGATATATAGTCATCCACATACAAACCTGTTTCACAGCTCAGCTATGTGGCTTGACATTCAATTATATATATAAAATTATTTAACAAGGCAGTGTGAAAATACCCAGCAAACGAATGCATACGCATATACCTTCTGACCTGTTCACAGACCACTTATCTACATATACACATATGCATGGTGTTTTCGGCTGTCACAAAGATAAACAGACTTCAATATATAAAGTCAGAAATTTGTTCACCTGAGGAGAGTCAACTTTGAACTCGAAACATGTGGTGTTCCTTATTCATTTGGAGATATATATATATATATATATATATATACATACACACACACACACACAAATAGTTGGTATAAAAATTCAAATAAAAATATAAAATCAAGCTTAACTTTAAAGAGGTTGAAAAGCTCTTCTATTGTCAAGTTTGTTTTTGGCACTGTTCACTACTAAATAAGAAACTAGTCAATCTGAATATCATGAAAAAGTATAGACAATCTGATATTACAACAGCTCTGAAAATGAAAAAGAAATACTAAACATTGAGCAGCTTATCAGATTTAGAATTAGATTAATTTTATTTCTTTTTTAAAACTTGAAGTTAAAAGAAAAATTCTGCAATTTTTTTTCTTTCAGAATATTTGTATTTATGAGAATCACATGTTATGAGAAAGAAATCTGAGGTCAGACTGATTTTTTTCTTTTTATAGATGACAAAATAATAGCAACCAAGTAATTTTGTAAGTAGCTTTTGATAGACATGGTCTCTGATAATGTTACATCTGGTCTGGTGCTTTTGCTATGTATTTAGAGAATCTATAAAATTCAAAGAACCTGCAATGTTATTGGATCTAAAATGGCACCTTGGGTTCAGTTGGTTTATCATAACAATAATGTAGCTTCTTTCTATAAATATTTTTATGGTAATATTTCTGATAAACTTTTCTTTTTGCTACCTCAACTTCAAATTTAAGCATGGTACTAGATTGACAACTAAGTTGCATTTTACATTTGAAATTGCTGTATGTAACTAAATTCTATGTGAACAGTTTCTTCTCTCACACTTCTCACTTGTAGAAGTCTCTTTCAACTTTTTGCTTCCCAGTCAACTTTGGATCTTAAACTTTAAATGCAGTGTCAATTGTTATCTTCTGTCTTCTTAATTTCTGTTATTTTATTGTTCTATTCACTTAATGTTTTTCTTTTTTGTATTCATTCATGTTTTGTGTCTTTAGTGCCTTGCTTGGGGGTGAAAAAGAAAAGAAAAAAAAGTTATCCTTTCCTTGTAGACTAAATTATTTCTACATTTGCTGAAGTACCCAAGCATGTTACATAAGTGTTCAAGATCTGTTATGATATGAAAAAGGTTGCTGGATACTGACTGATAAACTTTCAGGTCTATTTAATCAAACTAGACATAATTAAATTTGATCTAAATCATTTTTTATATGAAATTGAAAGAAATCAAATAGTATTTGTTATCAACTAAAAATTGTCACTTTACTAGTATGTCAATTCATTTGTTTCATATACATCTGCAATGAAAAAATACCCTGAAAAGTAGAAAATAAATTTTAAGGGGAAAAAATTATTTAATGAGATTGCTTTTTCAAAGTACACAAAATCTGAACATTAATAACTGGAGAAAAGGTGTAGCATTACATTAAACAGTAAGAAATGGTAATTGTTATTGTTCAAGACAAAGCCATAACAGAGGAAGACACTGCCTTTCTGCATGAAGGTAGTGGGGAAGAGAGGATTTACATTAAAAGACATTATAATTTATTGTTGCCTGATCTTAGATTGTTTGGGTTTTGAGAAACGTTGAGCACTTATTTTTAAATTTATTTATTTCTTTTAATACTTGTTGGTGTGTGTGTGCATATATATATATATATATATATATATATATATATATAATAATAATGATAAAATTGGTCAGATTATTTAAAGATAAAAAATTCCCAGCACCCTTTGTTCATGTGTAGTCACAGCAATGTAACACATTTAGTTTGATGACATCCTTAAGGATAAAACACGTCAAACTAAAATTTTTTTCTATTTTATCATACAGTTTTTCGCAATATATCTTTTCTATCCTTTTATATTCCTTGTTTCCTGTTGGGGATAGGGTTTCTGGTTCTATCCGAAAAATTCTCATTCTCTTTTACTCCTAGTAGCTCATTGCGTCTTTGTGGCATCACCTTATTTGGGAGGAATTGATTAAAAATGCAGTTGAGATATTGATGAGGAAAACTTATTTGAACAATAGCCATAAAAATAGTTATAGAAAAAAGGCACAGGGAAACTACATTATAGCAGTGGGAAAGTGAGTGAAACCAAAATGTCAGGTTGACCAATATTAAAAAATTCATGATATACACTCAATATATAGATATCTATGATAGATTTAATAATTTAACCCTTTCAAGACTTCAAGGTTTCTTTGACTGCCCTTATAGATCTCTTTTAGAAGTTTCTCTTGAGGTATATGCCACAATAAATATAGTAAATGAAATTTTTTCAGTTATTAAAATTGCAGACAATATAGAATACAGAAATCAGTTCGTATTAAATAAGTAAAAAAGGAAAAATAATCTAATTTTGTGATTTTTTTTTTTTGCCTAAAGAATGTGTAAATACTTTATATCTTATAGGTTTATGAAAGTATATACATTAAGAAAAACACAATTTTGTTTCAGTTCAAACTCTGGAAGAACTTTGCCCAAGAAAACATTTTGAATGTGATCATATTGCCAGCCGAGAATAGTCTTGTTATACAAGCAATTTACTAAGTTATGAATGAGAGCTGTTCCCAAGTTTGTTCTTCAGTTGAATTTGTGGTTAAATCAGATAAGTACAGTTTTTATTTAGTTTAAGTCAAATGATTGTCTTGATATAAAGTATAGATTTTTACCTTTCCATGCCAATAGAAATCTTCTAAAAATGCTAAATATCTCAAACATAATATAGTAAATTGTAATTAAGTAGGCAAACTGCAATTGAACCCTGTTTTTAGTTGGCAAAGCCAAATCCATCTGGCAAGATATGGAATTTAATTTGGTATAACAAGTACTTACCCCGAAACATAAAATATTTGAATATGAAAACCTTTATTTGCAGTTAATATTTATTTTCAACTAATACAATATATTTATGTCATTTACATTTGAACTGTTGTCTTCATCTTTGTTGTTATCACAGTGTTTCAGACATTGTGTCCTTTGGCCTTGATGAAGTGATTGTTGATTAGAATAGCTTTCAGGGAATTTGAAACTGAACCATTTATTTAATTTATAGGAGTAGATTGTTCACATTCGACTGACAATGTCTAGAGATATCTTGGTCTTATTTAATAATGCCCATTCTAATTGTTAAGGTTGATGCTGGAGAGTGCCAATTAGACTCAGTGGAAACCAACCAAAACATTCTCATAAAGACAACAAAGATGAGGACAATATTCTACAGGTAAATAATTAAGACAGGAATAATACATTTTCATCAATCTATAAAAAAAATGTTTTTGACTTGATAGAATTTCATAAAGAAGAAATAAAGAAAAAAACATTGTTAATTTATTCAGTTTCAAAAAAATCTGATTAAAAATAGAGAATCCCAAATCAGATAACTGTCTAAATACATTAAAAAATATGTTCATTTAACTTTTACAAAACAGTATTTTTCTACATGTCCTGAAAGGACATGAGGAATATAGTTCTCCATAACTTTTTGTCCATTGTAGCTCATAGCAATGTTTGCTCTTTTTGCTACCTCTCCTAATCCTTACTCTGCCAACCATTTACACAATTAAGTTATTCACTGCTTTCCTCTTGCCCCCATTATATCCTGGGAGTATCAAATTTTCTAAGCTCTCTTTCCTCATGATGTACCTTTGAAATTTCAGCAAAATGATTTTAATTGTGTGTACTTTTGGTTTCCATTTTCCTTAAAACTTTATAGTTGTTCCTATGTTCAAATGCAAGGCATTCAGAGCCTCCTTCTGTTTCGTAAAACCAAATTTTTATTGCCCCAAGTCTCTTCATTTGAGATTATTCAGCATTCACTGTCATATAAGAGAACAAATATTGCATAACTGTTCAGTACTTTTCTTTGTTTCTATCAAAATTTTCCAGTCTCTTAATACTTTAACTTTCGAAAAGCGTCTTTCACTATGTGCCTTCAGATTTCAGAATCACATTTTTTCATTCTCTATTAAAACACTTCCTAGATATTTAAATGATATAATACTTGCTATTGGCTAGAGGAACTCCTGTAATGATTGAAACATCCAGCACAAAAGTAAACAGGCCAATATTAAATCAACTGGCAGATTCCTACTTAAAAAAAAAGAAGAAAAAAAGAGAAAAAAAATTATATAAAATATGTTTGGCTATCAATAATAGCAATAATTATATTATTAGGTCATTACAAAAATAAATGTTAGTTTCAGAAACAATTTTACTCTTTATCTACAGAAATGTTGAAATTAGTCAAAATATGAGCTTTGAGCATTTATGCACATCTGCCATCAATTGATGAGATTATTAATTCCTCATTGATAAAAAGTTATTGGCTGTTTGACAGCTGATTCTACCTCTGGTTTAGACCTAAAAGTTTTACCATTTAAAAATATGCTTAAGTGCTTAAAAACATTAATAACCACTGAGTGAAAGATCAGGAGGATGTGGCAAACTCTTGTATCCCAAGTCTGAATTTTTGCAACATCATTCTTGTAACATGTGGCCATGCATTATCATGGAAACAGAATTGGACCATGTTGATTTACTAAGTAGGTGTTCATGCATTTCAGCAAGTTGATTGCAGTAAAGCTCTGCATTAATGCTCTGATTGACTTCCAGTAAACGGCAGTGGATAACACCAATTGCAGAACAGACAGTCACCATCATCTTTTGCTGATGCAACTTTGGCTTTGGGAAATGTTTGGGGGACTCATCACTATCAAGCCGTTGACCTGATCATTTATGGTTATCATAAAGGATCCACTTTTCATCACAAGTGATTATTTGGTCAAGAAAGAAAGGGATCATTGGTGTTAGACAGAAAGAGCATCAAGCTCACTTCAAAATGCTTAAGTTGTTTGATTTTTATTGAGATCATGAGGAATCTGTTTATTGAGCTTTTTCACCTTGCCAATACACTGCAAATGGTGTGAGACTTGCAGTGTTGACACCAAGCATCTGAGATATTTCTCAGATACTTTGATGTTGGTTTTGCCCAACAACTGCTTGCAAATGTTTTTTTATCAAGACTGCATGACTATCCTCTACGTTCTTCATCTTCAAAGCTCTCATCACCAGTACAGAATTTCCAGAACCACCTTTGTACCATCCAATCACTTGTGAACCCATCTCCCCATGCTCTGTTGATATTGGTAAAAGATTGGGAGGCACTTTGCCCAAGTTTGAATTCATGCAAGAAAAGTAAATGAAGATCATGCTTTGCCATGTTCATAATTAAGGGATTCTATGCTTCAAGAAGATTTCTGTTTGAAAATAAGTTAAAGATTATTAGAGCATGTATTAATTTATATATATATATATATATATATATATATATATATATATATACCAAAAGTCACCTAATATATACTGTGATGACTATATTAAAATGGCTTTTCAAAATACAACACTTTGAATGGCAAATATTTTTGTAACAATCTAATATTTACAATATTTTATGGAAGCTATGCATGCATGCATGCACACAAAGCCAGGGTTGTTTTATTTTTTGTGAAGATGTACTTTTTTCAATGTAATTTGATCTGCTTAAGCTTGATCTGACCTTGGATTCTAAAAACTTCATTTTTGAGAACATTTAACAAAGTGGGAATGAGTGAGAGACTCAATCTACAGTATGTGTATAATGCCAAACTGGACAATTTTTAAGGTTACAAAATGGGGAAGATCCTGATTTTTCTGTAGCTTATGTTAATGAACAACTTCATTATTTTCCATTCTTCAAATGACACATGCTATTTTAGTTGTTTCTGCTGTTGAGAGTCTTCAAGCAATAACAACTAAAATGGAGGGAACAATAAATTTAAGAGAAAATAAAGACAGAACTCAGATGTTTGACACTACTTGGAACAAAAGGTTAGGAAGAAAGTGTCCATCAATACTGGAAAAAAATCAATGACAATGGACTTCAGAAACCTATTTTCCTGAAAAATTGTTTGAAAAGAAAGATTTTATAAATTTCAACATATAGTAGGGCTGGCTGCTCAGTCAATGAATGCCAAACATTTCCACATAAGGAAATGTTTAATTGTATGTACTTGTGTGTTTCATGTAACAAAATTCTACAGTTTAAACACTTGTTTTAACAGATATCAAAATTAAGCATGAAAGTGTCAGTTGTTATGTTTAGATATTACAGTAAGAATAAAACTATATACAGCAGTGTGCTGAAGAGAATTTGTGTGTGCATGTATGAGAGAGAAAAAGAAATGTTAAAAAACACATGTGCTTTGCTATTTGGATCAAGATGGTCATTATACTCACAATATAAACACACACTATATATATATATATATATATATATATATCTCCAGGTGAAAAGAACCAACAGTTTTATGATTCCGAGTTCTCCGGCATTTACTTGTGTGTGTGTGTGTGTGTGTATTATATATATATTCTGGTGCTGGTGTCTTATATTTTAACAAAAACCTTTATTCACTTTACAGCAGGAGATTGTTCAGATTCCACTTTCTATATTTGCAATATTTTCATGTCAGTTAATGCACACACGTTATTCAACTTTGTACAATTTAAACACAGTATGCAACTTTTCAGCATTACCAGACACATGTATTGAACTTGCATAGTAATGGAACAAAGTGGTTTTAATGATCTAGTTCATGTACTTTTGGGGCATTCTTGTGATATATCCAGGAGCTTTATACCTAATGACTGTATTCATACAGCTATACTTCCTAAGTAAAGACATTAAGTTTAAAGTTCCCAAATTACACCAGAAGATTATTCAAGAGACATGACCTAGTTGATTAAAGAGCTCATTACAAACACATTTAGTTCTATGGCAATGTGAATTCAATTCCTATGTCTAGTTACTTGGCAGTTGAAAGTTCAGTCAATAACAATGTCAAAACTGCTGGTTGAGAGAGAGAGAACAAGCAACACACAAGTGAATAAAACAGGTGAGTATTAACTGACAAGATTCTCCAAGCATAGAAAACAAATTAGAACAATCTACCCACTGTCAATTGAATAAATAGCTCAGTTCAAATTTACCAGGTTACCAACTATGAGGGCAGGCATATGCAGGGCACAATAATCATAAGGTTATCACTTTCACAACTAAGATGAACATGCTGATCTGAATAGCAATGTATATAATGGTAATTCAACATGTTTCTTCAGTTTGACAATTTAAATGGGAAGAAAAAATATTGATTATGATTAACACTTACCCTCAGGAATCATTTAACTCAAATTTTTAATTTAAAAGGTTTTATGGCAATCTCTTCATAAGAAACAAGTTAGATGTTCTCAACCAACTGCATAATCTTAGTCTTGAAAGAGTTGAAATTATCAAATTTATAAACAGTCAATAACATGAAGAAACCAAAGCATAAAAAAGAGTTTTTTTTTTTGTTTTTTGTTTTTTTACTACAATATATAGTAAAAACCAGCTTTGATTCTGGTCATATCTGAAAAGAAGGATAAGAGTGTGTGGTGTTACAATGTCACATTATAAGGAAGCAATCAAGAAGATGGCAAAATACATCATATTTGGACAGAATTAAGGAAGCAACAATGACAGTCTACTGTGGCCATCTTCAGCTGTGCTCAAAGTTGTCTCAGGTGGAGAGACATGACTGCCTAAGTGTGTATCATGAATGGCACCTAATGATCTATTAGTGATACACTATGAAATTATATCATAACAAAGATGTCTCAATAGAAAACCAAAGATATCAAGAAATTTTAAGTTTGCTTGCCATTGAAAAAATAAGAATAACAGTAAATCCAAGATGTAGAAAGTTGCAACCCTGAGTAGTGCTCTCCTATCAGCACCAACCAAAATTTTGAGATTGAAAAACACCAGTATTATATACCTGGGGCCACAGATCAGCTATAATTTGTTAATGACCAAATATCACCATTCTCATGCAAATTAACAGAACGACCACCATGCAAATTTAGCAGTGATGCCAGCTATGTTAAGAGACTGCTATCTCTAAACAGTAAATTATTTGAAAAGAACAAATCTTACCTACATCAGACAGTCTAATAGGGAAGTCTTTATGTTAGTCTGGTTCTCTGCCACACTTTCTAAATCTATTTATTACCATATTTGATATTTTCTTATCAGTATCAACTAGAATGCATATACTTTCAATATTATAGTCATATTTCTAGTGAAATCATTACAATATACATCTATCAGCCCTATTTTGTAACTAAAGCTTGCATTAATTCCTGACTACTGATAATCTCTTTCTTCAAGATTTTCAGTTATGTGCACATTATTAAAAAGCACATAAAATACATGAAATCTCTCCCGTGTGTGTGTGTGTGTGTGTGTGTGTGTGTGTGTGTGTGAGAGAGAGAGAAAATGTAAAAGTAATTTCTAAGGAATTAATGAGTTTTATTCATAAGCCAACATTATTTCTAAGGCTAAAAGCATAGTGATTTCCTTACAAGGAGGGATGCAGTTTGGAACCTTGTCAGAGGGCACATTTTCTTTAAGAGTATCAAATGTGCAGGTAAATTCAAATTCACAGTTTATAAAAACAGGGATGGCTATCAAAATTTTCAGCATTTAAAGTAATAAATATTTATTGGGTGTATTTAGGCAGAAGTTTGTTTTTATTTACATTTAATTAAAAACAAAAGTAAGTTTCTTGTTGATGTTTTTTTTATTTACTTTTTTAATATTTGTAAGGTTTTTGATTTCTAGTTGATATTGGTAAATAAAACTTCCATTGTCTCTCTCTAATATAAGAGTAATAAAATTAAATGTTCACTTTATCTTTCCCTATTCTATTGAGTCCACTCCTCAGGGAGTTTCACAAATTTAATATATTTACAGAAATCACATTTTTTTAAAGTTTTCCTAAAAAAAATTATAGTAATTTAAAGGGCAAACTTATTTTGAATTAGTCCTTTTTGAAAGACATTTGTATAAGACACTTATTTGAAATTGTTCAGTTATATGCATTAATTTTGATGAGAAGAAAGTTACATCTGTCTACTTATATTCTGTGCCATGTCCCTTCAAGACGTGGGTGATCATGGCTCAACACAACTTCATATCCTTTGTAGTTTTTAGTAATGTTTGCCTTTTTGCTACCCCTCTTACCCCATTCTGTTATCTATTCTTGATGATCAGATAAGTAGGTAAGTGATGGCTTTCTGCTGTCCTTTTTGCCTTCAATATATCTTGTGAGTTTTAAATTCTCCAAGTTTTGCCTCTTTGAGTGCCCAAGAATTCTCAGCTGTCTCTTTATGATTCTGACTGAATGTTCTTTTTGTTTTCATTACTTACACATGTCATTTGTACTATCCTCAGCATCATTCTATAGAACCTTTTCATTTGTGAGTAGGTTGTCCAGTACTCACTGCCACATATTGGGGTTGGTATCACACAGCATTTTAGCACTGATTTCTTTGTGTCTAATGAATTTTATATATATATATATATATATATATATTCTTTTCTTAGTTTTTGGAATGCATCGTTTGCTGTTCCAATGTATGTTCAGATTTCAGTGTTATATTTTCTATACTGTTAAAAACTTCCAAGATAGGAGACGCAAATGCAGTCAGTACTAAATTAGCAGCCATGACTATTACATCCTCTCACCTACTGACAACTTTCTCTATCATTTGAATAAATATAAATTTTTATGTATTTATATAATAAATCATATCCAAATAAACAGAAAATAATAAACAGTAAAAACATTTGAACAAGCTGAAGTCAGTTCATTCAAGATGGATCACAAAAAGAGATGAAAATATCCAACAATGATAATTACAATAAGACAACCAAAATAGTCAAGGGGGAAAAAAGACAAGAATAAATCACATCAAAAACAAACAAAACCAAATTGGCTGTCTTTGAAGACTAATACAAGAGAACATCTTCCTTCAATAGAAAATATTTTTCACATCCCTAGCAATTTGGAATGTTACAGAAACAATTTGAAGTCAAGTTGAGAATAAGTGTGTGTATGCGAAATATGCATAAAAAATAACTGGAAATAAAAATTGGTTGCTTTAGTTAATTAATAAATTAATCAACCTAAATTTAACTTGGATAAGTGCAGGGTGGCTTGTTAGGCAGTCTTCACTTGCAGAGAATAAATTATCTGGAGCTAAATCAGCCAGGAATGAAAATAAATGGCTTTTGTTGGCTTGGAATACAAATCAATAGTGCTGGAATTGGAAAATAAAAATAAAGCTTGTAAAAAGTTTAAATTATGTTTTTCTTTTATGCTCTTGTAAGATGGGTCATTGTAGTAATGTACAGCAAAGGCATATTGAGGTTGAGGGGAAAACCTAACCAATTGTACGGGTTTAATTGGGAAAGAGAAAGAGACAGAGGTAACAAAATAACACTGCATCAGAAATCACAGCAAAATGTCCACAGAGATCGACTTTGGCAACTGCTCACTCCTGGTTTTTCTGTCACTTTTATTGGCATGAGGCAGCTTACAAAAGACCATTTGCAAAGAGACCCATATCTAGACATGCCAAGCTGTTCCACTGCCAATGGGGAAAACTTGGATGTAATGGACTATTGATAAACATGTCTGCTTGTTTTACATCCGTACTGATGCAAATTTGCCACAGTGATAATCTCTCCAAGCCACACAGAAAGAAAAGGAAAAAAAAAATGGTTGTACTAAAAATACTGCTCACAAAGAGAAAACAATAGGTTTTGTAGTTCAATATTCTTTTATTTTGACCAAAATATATTTGTTGCATATTTTTTGTCATATGTTTTGTGAGTATTTACTGTTCTGGAATGTTGTAAAATCTTTTTATTTACTTTTTTTTCTTTTTTAATCATTTCACCCCCAACCAATAATGCTGCTAGTGAAAGTGAAAGAGAGTAAGAAGACTGAAAAATGGGGAGGATTCAGAAAATGACAAAGTGAAACAGTGTTCAAAAAGACAGAAGATGGTGTTTGACATTTCATTTAAATTTTTGAAGATTGTAGTTATCAGGAAAGCAAGAAACTAGAAAGGAGTTCCACAAATGAAAAAGGTGAAAAAAGAAACTATTAGAATAGAAGCTATGATTACATCTCACCCATTTACTAGTAAAACAATGAAACCTTGTTGACAATCTAGTAGCATGCTTAAATTCATGTAGTCAGGGCATCAGGGAGAAAAGCTCAAAGCAGTTACCACAAAAATATTTATAGAAAAGACAAAGAAAAGCCACATCACATTGATGAGAAAGTGACTGTTCAAGATGCCTAGTCAGGATCAATAACATTATAAATCCTTCTTTGGATTTTGTCAAGGATCAATAGATGTACAAGAGGAGCACCAGACCAGATATGGAAGACATATTCAACACATGGACAAATAGCAGATTTATAAACGTGCAAGATGGATTCTGACAAGAAAAATGTTCTGGTATGACCCAGTCAACCAATTTTTCTTGTAGCAAATATAGCTTTAGATTCAATATACTCACTATACTTCATGTCAATGTCAACAGAAAATATGAGGTTAAGAAAGCATAGTGTATTGCTTCTCTGGAGTTTAGCATTATCCATGCTGATGGGAGGCAAGAAAGTTTCTTTGGGGATCAAATGAAAGCAGCTTTGTTTTAAAGCGTTAAAATTTACAAGCTATTTCTTGCAAAGTTAACAAGATAGGAGGTTCTTTTCAAAAGTAGTTGTCAGGTTTACTTTGTTAGCTCTGTTGGGTTTGCTACTAAGAAAGAAGTAAATAGTTGTCTCGTCAGCATAAATATCTAGTTAGAAATTGATGACATCTGTGAGATTATTAGAGATTAGAAACAATGTTTGGCAAATAACAGATCTCTGAGGGAATCCTGTTTTAGTATGAAATGATCTGGAAGCATGCCCATTCAATATGTCTTTTATTACACGATTTGTTAAGAATGATTGGATTAAGCCAAATATTTATCCTGTGATATCTTAATCCTTGAGCTTGCATAGAAGGCCAACAAACCAAACCTTGTTGAATGCCTTAAAAATATCTAGAGTCACAGCTCAAGCATTGTCATTCTTATCTAAAGCTGATAGACAAATTCAGTGATGGCTGCTAAAATGTCAGTGACCTGGCAAAATGGAAGCAATATTGTTTCTCCCTTCTCATAAACATTGCATTTATATTTTGGAGAGAAAGAAACTAAATGAAAAGAGATAGACTTAATACCCAAAAGATATTTAAAATAAATAATTCTAATTCTTAGCTTCCATTCTCCTTTTTGCACATATGTATTTACATCAATATAAACATCACTTTAGTCTGATGAAGTCCTTAAGGACAAAACATGTGACACACATCCTTTTTCCACTTAAAAAAAAAAATTCCCCAATTTTAAGAGTTACTTCATGATATGCTACTGAACTTTGTGTAAACACATACAAATCCCATTTTGGGTACATGGAGAATAAACAGCCAAAATGGTGTAAAAACACAAACAAGAAAAAAAGATGAGGATATTAGTCCAAAGAAAACTACATACAATGAAAGGCTAACAAAATTTAAAAAATAGCACGTTCTCAGAGTTTACCTTTGGTTTTCTGTTAATCTCACATTTAAAAGACAATTTATAACTACTGTTTTTTTCATTTGTTTAAATTATGTTCACCTTGTACAGTGCCCAAGAGCCAATCAAGGTAAAGGATTACAGATTAAGAGGCTAAGGTTATAGGGGAATATGGCGAAAATAACAGTTGAATCTCAACTTGAACATGTTAAGATTGTAGTGATAGAGCAAGGATCCACTTGAATTGGTTCCACAAAGTAGTCCATGGAAAGCTGCTGCCCAAATGGAATTTATATCTCATCAAGGGAATATGTAAGTAGGGAGAGTGATTTACTGTAATGTGTATGACATAGCTGGTCTTAGCTGTGAAAGGTTAGAACTGGTAGAACTAAAGAATGTGGTTTACCTGAACACTTTCCATGAAAATAGTGATAGAGCAGTAAGAGGCTTGCTAAGTTTTGTCTGTGGGAAAGAAGTTTTTTTTTTTAATCATATCACCCCGAGCAAGGCGGTAATGCCACTGAAGCGCAGGGGGCTACATAAGAGTGAAAAGACTGGAAAAGAGAAAGATGGAAACCATATCCTAAACAGGGAACAAGGGATGAGCCTCTTCACCTGTTCAATAGATGTGGGTGGAGTGTGAACCGGGTGATAGTTTAGTCTATCTACTCCAATTAGTTGTAGGGAGGGGGAAAAATTATTTGTCTCCAACAAGGACACAGAGACACTTTTGGACTGGAACATGAAAATTCAGGGTCTGCTCAGTGATGATGAAACATCACTAGTTTGGTCTTTGAGGCATTAAATCTAACCAGCCAAATGAGCTGTTATGCTCTGGTCATCTAAATTTTTGGTGGTAATCTAACCAAAGTGATAACCCAACCTTCCTCAAGGACCACTTACTTGAACCCCATCAAAGTTGACTATGAGAGAGATTTTTTTTTGTTTTGTATCATCACTCAGATAGTTATAGGAAAATAGTTTCCCTATTCAATCATTTGCCCATTTAATTTCCTGCCAATGGTTCATAGTTCTTGAGCAAATAGGTAATTGCTTTTTTCAAGATATCTCAGAATAGAACAAAGCTCAGAGAACAAGACTCCTAGTTTTTCCCCCACTGCATCAGAACCTAAATAAATATCAATAGGCTCAACTGAAACCTAAACCATTTACCCATTTTTTTTCCATATTGATAATTGTTATGCTACTTCACACCTTCATTTTGGACATAAAATGCAGAGAGATGTGGATTGATTCTTCTCCTCAAGAATTTTAGTGCTAAGTGAACTTAAATCCCCTAAGCCAATTTAAATCATTTGCCAATTCCTTTTACTCAATTGTTTTGCATTTTCATTGATAACGCTATCAGGGTTTATGAGTATGAATACATTGGTCATTGTCCAATGATCTAATTAAACAACAAACTTAATTAAAATTACAAAAATGTTTGGGTGATCATGTCTCGAAAGAGACAAGACTGACTGGGCAGAAGATTATCCTGCAGTAGGTTGCCATTACTCTATGTGGTAGACTGGTTGTCAGCCAAGGATATAGAACTCAATCTGTCCTGTTATTTAATCCATAACTGGAGGGAAGAGATGAATTAATACCTTTCCTAAGGGTATTTGTATGTGAGTGAATGCACAAAATTTAACTGGAATTCATGGTAGAGTTTCTGAATGATTTGATCATGAACTTATTCCTAAATATTGAAGTGAATGAACAGAATGAATATTTATAAGGGTAGCAGAAGTGCTCACATTTGGAAACAGGAGGGATCATTTAAACCATTCCAAATAGAGGCATGTAAATCAGAACCAAAAATGAGTCCTGAATGAATTTGGACCAGCCAAATGATCCTACCAAATAAATTCTAGAATTAAAATCACACCCATAAGAATTCATAGATGCTATAGTTTTTCCTAAAATTTTCATATGAAAAGCCTCAATTGGGGACACAGTTGTTAGCCATATTTAGTTAAGTAATTTCAACTCCATCCTGACAATGTGACAAAGAAAATTTTATCTGAACATATTTCTCACCTATTCTAGTTGCTGCCTTGATGAAACAGACCAGCACAAAAAATAAAGAAAATCACTTCTGTCCCAAGCAGAATAAATGTCACTTGATATGTTTATTTTCTTTCATACCTCTTGCAGATTCGGCAGAGGAAATCAACCAAACTGATCAAATACAATCATGTTCTGCTACATAGGAGACTTGTTCATCTCCACTCAGCCAGATGGATAAGAACCAAAAAAAGAACCACACTCTACAATTTATTGAGAGACAAGCAGCTTTTCTGATGCACTGATATTTTAAAGACAACTTTGCTTTTGAATAGGAAGTGTGTGTGTGGGGGGGGATCTATAGACATAAAAAAATTAAATTACATGGTTCTGTTAAAAATTTGGGAATAAAATGGGTTTATTTTTATCAATATTTATTTGAGGATTATTTATTTAGGTTATTTATAATGTAAAAGTATCACAATAACTTTTCCACTACTAATAACCAGTTAAATACTGCAAATATCAGGGTGCAATTTTTCAGTAAATATCAAGTTAAAAAAAAAATTAAAAAAATCGAACATTTAAAGAGTAATTTTGATTTATTTCTCTTTATTATATAATAAAAAAAAAGAACATTTTGTTTCTTGAGTAAAATTCTGGCAATGCTGATCTGTGAACCATGGATGTACGTGAGAAGTAAATTACTGATTACTGAAAACTGAGAAGAATGGTGAAAACTGCAATAGATTTTCCTGTCACATAAATATATTTAAACATCAGGTATTAGAAATGTCATTTAAATATTGTTCATTTGGTTAAAGGGGTCAATTTAATAAAATCTGAGCTAAGTTTATTCAGTGGCTACAAACATTGTATAACATTAAATATTACATTGGATGACAAATGAAGTAATTTTAAATAAAAATGATACCAACTTAATTAAAAGTAGCATTTCACCCTCAATTAGAATTTTTTGTTATTTTTTGCAATTCCCTACTTTACATTGAAGAAAGTTTTTTCTTATCCTTGCTCATCCTCCCTATATGTTTTAAGTATTATTATTATATATAGATATACTTCTAAAATATCTATTTTTAACACACTAATATTCATCTTATGATTCTTTTATCACTAATTTGCATCCTATCCAAGCCAATGTAACAAGACTTCAATGAACCTTTAGATTTGATGACAAATTTAGACCTAAGCTTACCAATAACAGCTATTTTAAACATCTTTGTTCTTTCCTAGTAAAAATTAATTTCCATGGCTAGAAATGGAACAAGGGCAAGCAAGGTACCCTGGAAGAGAGAGAGAGAGAGAGAGATCAATGATACCATAAATACACATATATAACTTTCAAAGTTGACCAGCAGTCACTTTGGCCTCAGATGATGGTACCAAATAAACTGTCTTAAGTATTAGATATTATAATGGCTAGAGTTATCCTGAAACTTCTTAGAATAATCTGGTAAATCTGGCTTGACTGTATTGGCAGCCATTCCAGAATCTTCTAGTAATCAATTCTACCTTGTTTTCTACTTTCACTTACTTCTTTGTACATGATAATTCATTTTGGTGAACATCTACAACCATAAATATGTCTAGTATGCTTTCTTCTGCTCCTTGCTGTTACATAGGAAACACCAATTGTTATAATAGATTTCTTTGTGATTACCCAAGGAACCTCAGGCTATTTCATCTAAATTCATGTTCATAAATAAACAACATCTAACTCTTTCTTCATAATGATGGTATAAGAATTATTAGGGATAGAAGGAGATCCTGGAATGATACCACCATAAAGTTATCATCTAGAAAATTCATTCTCAATGCTCTATATGCCAAGATAGGTTCCACGAACATATCAGATGACCTCACACATCTTCTCAAACTTACCATTTGCAATGATTGTAGCCTAGTTACTATCTTCTTTTAAAAGTGAGATAAGCTTAGCAGACAAGTTTGTCAACCTTTCATCTACTTTTAGATTTTCAAGGTTCATCTCCAGAATAGTTTCTCTAGCTTTTCCAGTCAATAAATGAGAACACTGTAAGAAATCTCTTATGTATGATGTTAGCTAATAATCAACTCCAAGAACTTAATTTCGTCATGCCAAATTCTCAGGTTCAAGAGATGTTGAGTGGAGGGTGTCTCAAAAATTTCTGGAAACTATCTTGCTAAATTACAATTTTACTAGTTATGATTTCAGCAAGTAAGTTTGAATAACATCAATGTTCCTTCATGTATCCATGTATAAAACTGTCAACTCATAAAGCAATGAAGCCAGCTATGATTAGTCAACTACTCATCACTGCCATGTAAATTAGCTGCCAGGGCCACATTGCTAGACAAACTCCAAAGAGGCTATTATTAACAGAGACCAATTACACTCAAGATAGACTAATATGAACATATAGCAAATCATCTCTACCACATATATTCAAGTAAGACTATTCTCAAGCTATATGGTAGAGGAATTTTTACTCATGAATAACTGATGCAGAGTTTTCAAGGGAATCAAATGCACTAAAATAACTATATTATGTTCAGCCAAACAGCTCTGCTACTTCATCTGGAGAGGGTTAATGAAAAAAAAAAAAAGAAGCTTTCTACTTGATCTATAACTTATGAAAATGTCCACAAATCATTGCTGAAAAGTTTTCATCCCAACTAACTTCTTAAAATCAGTATTCTGATATTTAGTGACTAAAATACTGATTTTAGGAAGTGGATTGGATTGAGCTCTTTTCAGTGCCTCTTTATATATCGAACCAAAGAGGATAAAGTTACAAACAGAGAGACAGGTGGAGGAAAGGAGAGAAGAGAAGAAAAAGAAAAATAATAATTTCATATTCAGCTTTCAATATTTTAAATGTATGTTTAAAGAGTCCATGTGTTTTGAACAAGAAAGGAGATAAAAAAAAAAAAAAACAAGAATCTTTCATTTTTTTCCTACAAGAAATAGAAAAATAGAATAACCTGTTTGAATAGCAGACAACCAGCCAAGAAGTAGAATTTGGATTGCAGAATTAGTTTAGCTGAGACCCCCGCCTCTTAAATTACCAGCAGTCAAAACATGGAAAAAGAAAAAGGAAAACAATTCTTTATTTAAAACAAGTCATCCATAAAATATTTTCAAAGAGTTTCTGCATCTTAGAAGGTACAAAAGTGCTATCAAAGTATGCCCTTAAAAACTTTATAAAGTCAAAAATAATTCTTTTATAGCTAAATTATAAAAAATTAACACTCAAAGATATTAATAAATGATGAATCATTTTGTATTTCCTCTCAGTTTTAGAAACAAGAGTCAATATTTTGATTAAGTTTCATATTGAAAGATTCCAGGTATGACATTTGAAAAAGGAGAGTACCTAATTGTCTTGAATGAGCTCAAAATGATAGAGAGGAATCATACTATAGGGTATATAAGATGAAAGAGACTGCATATATAAGCTTAATAAAGGGTTATAGAAGCAACATAAGTATTGTCTTTACTAGTCGGGAAAGTGAACAGTTGCTTAGATATTTGCAACTGAGAAACGCTATTGTTTTATATATTCATTGTGGAGCGGGAAGTCAGCCCAAGTATTATTTTTAAATACCATTAACTATTTGATGACTGGAATCTTTCAGTCTATATTCATTTTATTATGTGCATATCTAGAACCATTTATAAAAAATTGACAATAGCCATTCATAATAAATATGTGGGTATGGCACAAAGGTTTGTTACACAAGCTCTCCAGCTATGAAATCACTGAAGGCTTTTTCCATTATAAAATCCTTCCTAACAGGTAGATCCCTGAAGGTAATTAACAACCAGTTCCCCAAGGTTCTGGCAGTCAATGCAGGTATTCCCCAGGGGTCACTTCTCAGATCATTCCTCTTTTTGATTTATATAAATGATCTACAAGTCTACTTTTAAAACTATTGATGATCAGAGATTGGTAGCTGAGCTCTCCTCCAATCTAACTTCCTAGTGGGGGGAAAAAACTGGCTAGTTATATTCCATGCCTTGAAAACCAAACTAGTTATATTCTATCACTGTTGATTAGACCACAAAATACTGCCAGTTGTGATGAATTGATGTCCTCTTGAGGGGGCACTATGCCTTGAGAGTGTATTCATGCCTCATGCTGTCCTCTATCTTTATAAGAGCCAGATCAGGCTTATAAATGGTGTACTGTTGCCATATTTAGGTGGGAGCTGCCTAGTCCTTACTTTCCAGTCTTGATAGAGCTTAAAAGCATCTCTGAATCCTTATTTGAGAAAAATTATTTTCAACCCTCCAACCTCACTCTCACAGGCAGGATTTGGCAAGTCTCTTAGTGCTTTATTGCTACTTCCATGCAAAATAGTTAGGTAAACTACATCCCTTAGTTCCACCAGGTCTAACCATTATGGCTAGAACCCACCATGTCACTTACATCGTAGCAAACTACCCACATTCCCTCCATATTTCATCGGCAAGAATTCCTCTCAAACATTTTCTTCCCACAAACCACTGGCCTGCAAAACAGACTCCCAAGAGCATATTTCTTCGATCACTATAATCTGGTCTAAGTTAACTGTTATCTTCCCTTCCTATCCACCAGAAACTGCATTGTCAGCTGTGCAAAGCACTTCAGGTAATCTTGTCAGTTTGAATATTTCTTGTAATAATAATAAAAAAGCATTACCTGCTTCACTAAATACAAGAGCTCCTGAGGATAGTAGGCTCTTTGTTACCTGATCATATCTTTTTGATGAACAACACACTGGAGCAATTTTACCACAAAGATAATAGAACCACCCTGTGAAAACCCATCTTCAGGCTGGCATGTCTATACAAACTGGACCAAGTCATAAGATAACCATCACTTATGGCCTTAATATGTTTACTGATGCATGACACAAATGTGCATCCCAATAGCATCATGTTGCCTAAAACACACATGTCCATTCCAAAATTTTATTTATAGCAAAATATAGTGTCAGTGTTAACTTTGATTTGTAGATTTTTTTTCCATGTGAAAGAAAAAAAAAAAAAAGAAAAAAAGATGACCATAATGCCCAAATTTGACAAAGAAGATCACAAAAGAAAAAAAAGTACCAAAACCACTAATGAGAATTCACATTAATATCAGTCTAATAAATTTAACTTTATGAGCCAAAATAAATAATACATAGTAATAATGAGCCAAAATACATAGTAATAATGAGCCAAAATTAATAATACATAGTAAGTCTAATAAAAATAAAGATTATATTATGTAACGTTTTGAAAGGTAGTAATCCAATTTACTAAAATTTCTAAAGATATTTAATGAAAAAGATGGTATTCTGAAAAAGTTGGTTTACAAATTATTCAAATTCAGAACAGTCTTCAAAGGAAGATTGAAAATTACAAATTTTTCATTGGTTGTAATTCACTTTATTGATGTGTAAGTACCTAAAAATGTTACAGGTATTATTTCTTCTGGAACAAAATCAGATCTTGCAATAATATTGTTGACCACAATCTCTGAAATGACTGCCAAAAGATGATTTATAGACAAATCCTACACATGAATGTTGGGATTTCTTCCTAACCAATAAAAAAGACAATTCTTGGTCTGATTTTCACATTTTTGCTTTCTTGCCTTGAAATAGAATGCTATAATGACTTGACTGTATCCCTTTTGCACGTGAACACTGTAAAAGGTGGTGAACACAGACAACTGGAGTGGGGTAAAAGAGGATTTATTGCACACGTGCGTACAGTTCGCGCTCTTACGTTCGAAAGTACCCTGTACACCGTTTTTGGTGGTAAAACTAACTCCCCTTTTGTGAAGAGTGTCCAAGGGAGACAACTTGGTAAAGTTAACAATTCTTCCCCCTTTTTCTTATCTTTTAGATGGCGACTGAAAAAGAAAGAAAAAAAAATATTGTTTTAAATATCAGTTTCTTTAGGTTCAGATACAAATGAAGGGACTCCCTTCTTGGTTAAACAGTCAGCTACTTGTTTATTTGTGGGTACCCAAGAGAACTCTGCTACTTCTTTTCTTTCCAGCATTTCTCTTAGAATAGCCATCTCGATGCGAAGCCTTTTGTCTAATATTTGTGTGGAGGAATGTACAGAGTCATAGAGGCAGGAATTATCTGTTTTGCAGATTATTTTGATGTTTTCAGGTTCATCCTTCAACTGGAGTACTTCCAATAGTAGTTTCCTATAAAATAGACAGGCCTCCGACATGTCAACCATGGCTAGGGTTTCAGCAGCAAGTGTACTTTTGACCACTCTTCTGATGCGTTTGGACTGCCATGTTATGGGCGTATATTTGTGGTTATCCCCAACCAAAAAGATTATATAACCGCCTTGAGATCCTCCATCTGTCAGGTTAGTGAATGAAGCATCACTATAGGCAACAATCTTGAGATGGTTAAGATTTCCTAAGTCAGGAATGTCTATCTGGGATTTTTCTTTCTTGGCTTTCTTAACAACTCTATTGGCATGTTTTATACATTCCACATTGCTTTGTTTGAGGATAGAACTTAATGCACTGACATCGTAGCTGAGATCAGGTCTGGTCTGGGTAGCCAGCCAGTTAAGTTGGCCGATAACTTGCCTGATTTCAGTAATTTCTGCTGTTGATATTTTGTCGTTAATATTCCTGCCTGTTTCCACTGGGATATATTTCAATTTCTTTACATACTCATTTTGTCTGAGTTTGATATTTTTACCATTCTGTTTGATGTCTAACCCTATGTACTGAAACTCTGCAATTTCTTCAGATTTAACTGCAAATACTTGACAGATTTCGTTGATAACTTTTCTGTGAAAAATTTCTGACCCTGCAAAGCAAAAATCATCCACATGGGTAGCAATTATACCTTGCAGTTTGTTTTCGAAATGCCATGTAAATATAGCCTGATCATATTTTGAAGCTATTGCTCCTGACTTCATTAATTCCTCCCTGAGTGTTAGATACCAGGACCTAGAGGCATCAGTCAAGCCATATACACATTTGGAGAGTTTCCAAATATAGCCCTGGGGTACATTGGTTTCTTTGGGAGGATCCAGATAGACTAGTCGATCCAATTTCTTGCTTTGTAGAAATGCTGTTTTAATATCCATGGATTTACATACCCAATGGTTAGATGTCATTATGGCTAATGCTAGGCGTAAACCTTCTTTGGAGCATGTGGGAGAATCATTTCTTAGGTTCTCAGCATCTTTATCTTGAAAACCTCGGGCAACGAGTCTGGCCTTGTATGTTTGCTTGTCATCGGAATTTTTGTTTGTGTAAATCCATCTGGTGGAAATTTTTGCTTGGCCTTGATCAGGTACTTGGATATAAACTTTATTTTTAATCCAGCTCTGAAGTTCCTTTTTTCTTGCTTCCTCTAGTTCCAGGTTATCATTGGCAGAGGTGATCATTACTTTTTCTTCGTTACAAGAATTGTGGTCCTCTTTGTTTTCTTCTGCCTCATTGGTTTGCCATTCGGATACCCCATGTTCAAAGTCCAACCAAAAAGGTTCACCCTGTTCCATAACTACATTCATCAAATGTTTATTTTTACCAGTGGCTTTGCCTGCTCTACTTATGACATTTAACTTCCTCCAGTCTGATTCTGTGTCATTGGCAAGCTTGCATTTGATGATTTGTCCAGGTTTGGGAAGCCCGACTTTCCTGGTTGAGGTGTCCTGCTTATTTGTTATGTCTTGAGTTTCCACAGTGTAGCGTTGTTCGGCGTTGATGTCTGGGACTCCCAAATCTTCATCTAAAATATTCTCTTCGAGGTTTGACATCCTTGAAAATTCTTCAGACTCTTCTTGTGGGATGCCCGATTCCTTGTTGTTACCCTCATTGTGATTCTGGTAAGTTCCGGGGTAGGAAACTAAATGAGACGGATGTACTCTTACATAGGTGCCACCGTGTTTAACAAGCACTTGTTTGTTCTCCCATCCTATGACAGTTCCAGGCCCAAGCCATCTATCACACAAATTTCTTTTGTAGAGAACAGCATCTCCATTTTTATAAGATTGTGTGATACCTGTTCTAACTTGGTGGCGAAGTGCTCGTCTTAGCTTCTCTGAAGATTCACTTGCTATGAAGTGTTTCCTGGCAGCATGCATAGCGTTGAGGTTATTTGCAACAATTTCACTGGTGGAAACACCTTCTAGTGCAGGGAGTTTGTCATTGAGAAAACCAGGTAGGTTAGGATTTCTGTCGAAAACGAGTTGATTGGGACTATATCCATGGACACTCTGAAGTGTATTCTTGGCACTTACTGCCCATGCGAGGGCCACCTCAAAACTGCAATTGGTTTCTTCAAGGGTTTTCTTCACCATTTCCCCTAATATCCCATTGTGTCTTTCATTTAGCCCATTACTCCATGGGCTTTCAGCAGCGGTAGTACGAACCACAATGTTCATATTTTGTGCCATGTCTCTAAACGACTGGTTGTTGAATTCTCTGCCATTGTCAGTGAGGATAAATCCAGGAGTACCAAAATAAGTAATCCAATTTTTAAAAATAGCACTAATAATATCGAAGCTCTCTTTACCAGGAATTTTTACTGCAGCACTGTATCTAGTACCATGGTCAATAAGGTGTAGTACCTTGTTTCCATTAATTTCTTTAATGTCCATAGCAATGCTTTCATTAAAGTACGTTCCCAGTGAAAACCCCACGACAGGTTTGGGTTCAACACTTTTGTACCTCAAGCAAATTTCACAAGAATTGGGAATTTCCTTGAGTATTTTAATGAATTGCGGGTCTTTCACTCCGGCGCTCCTGACTAAGTCACATAGCTTTTTGCCACTAGGATGACTGAATTGCCTATGAAGTTTGGTGGTGATTTTTATTTTTTCTTGCCTATTTTTGTGGAAAATTTCTTTGGTAAACAAAATGTGTTTGAACTTACCTCGATCTGGTGGAGGTCTTGTTATGGGAATATGATAGTGACCTGAAGAAGTACACTGCAGTGGGATTTTTTTTCCAAACATGGTGACACTGTCATTCTCAAAATTGAGGCATGTGCTGGCTCTTTTCATTGACTTTTTGCTTAGCAAAAGCGGTATGTCAGTGTCCACAACGTCAGTGACAATACCGATTTCAATGCCAGCAATGACACATGGTAAAGTTGCTGTGTGGGTGGATTTAATGGTGTTCCCATCTCCAAACTTGTAGCTCTTTCCTCCATCTCGAATTTTTATTTTTTGTTTTTCTGGTAGGGTTTCCAGAAAACACTTGTACCATTTTTTTCCACAAACTGTCCCAGACGCGCCGCTATCCAAGACAGCGGATCCGAGTGTCTCTCCCAAAAACGTGCTGGTGCCGCCATATTGTTCTCGCTTGTTCATGAGAACGAGGTTGGAGACGAGTAAATGGCCTCCCTTTTCACTGTTGTCAGTTTCGTCATACAGACAGTCGCGAATCTAGTGGTATTTACATCCACACTTGAAACAACTCCTGCTGTTGTCACTTTCAAACTTAGGTTTTGAATTTTTTTGGTGTTGTAGCATGTTGAGTTCTGGTTACGACCCCGTCCGCCAGTACCTTGACTGGTGAGACTAGAATTTTTATCACCGTGGCGTCGACCACGACTGGTGTAGTAGGTTTCCTCACTCGTAGTGAAAATAATGTCAGATTCGGTTTTTACCGCAACCAGAGAAGTTTTTGGTGAGGAATGAGCTTGAAAGTCATTGAGTATTTTTTTTAATTGTTTAGACATTTCTCCAAGTGTCAGTTCTCGAACAGTAGCTTTTATTAACCGTTCGTTTTCTGGGGTGAGATTTGCGCTTTTAAGAGCTCTGTGCGCCAGGACCGGCTCGGGCAGAATTATATTGAATTCTTTTAATCTAGCAATATGACGTTCGAATTCAATTAAAAAGGTATCTATCACCATGCCACTTTGTCTTTTGTGACTTTCGAATGCCTCGTAAGCCTTAAATGCTGCCTGGTTTGCGTCTTCTAAAAAGAGGGTATCCAGTTTTTGGTATATCATCTCCATTCCATTTTCGTCATTTACTGAGGTAATATCCAATTCCAGCAGTGCTTCTCTCGCTTTTCCTTCCAAGGACAAAAGTACGACAGGGGCCCGTTTTCTTTCATCTAAACTTGTGGCTAATTCCCAAATTCGCATTTCCTTTTTCCAGGAATTGTATTTGTCCGTGTTTGGTGGGGCAATGTATCTAGAAGCCATTCTTTTTTTTTTTTTTTTGGCTCTGCTACCAATGTAAAAGGTGGTGAACACAGACAACTGGAGTGGGGTAAAAGAGGATTTATTACACACGTGCGTACAGTTCGCGCTCTTACGTTCGAAAGTACCCTGTACACCGTTTTTGGTGGTAAAACTAACTCCCCTTTTGTGAAGAGTGTCCAAGTGAGACAACTTGGTAAAGTTAACAAACACTATTCCTATTTTGCCAATTGCACTTAAATATAGACAATTATTCTGCTAATGTAATTGAAATTATGTTGTAAATAGGAAAAATAAATTTTTTAAATCATAAATAGTATTACAGAAGATTTTTAAAATTTATATATTACAAAGCATGAATGATTTTATTTGCAATATTTACAAAAAATGTTCTTCAAAATACTTCTATAATTAAATTAAAAGATAAAGGATAAATATTTTTCACATTTGAAAATACTTAAGATTCACAATCTGCATGGCATTTGTTAAATTCATTTTTTATTTTTATTTTTGTATTTACTTTCATCATAATTCTTAGTTGTTCTTTATTGCAACATTTAGCCTGTCTTTCAATTGGTAACAATGAGTAGAAAACACAGGATTGGAAATAAAGAATCAGCTTTTAGCAAGAGTTTATCCCCTATTTTCAATAAATTCAATACTGAATGCCACAGAATTGGTAGCCAAAATAAAATTAAAAATGAAAGTAAATACTTGTCAAAAGTTAATAATAGCTGACAATAAAAATGAAAATGCTACACCTGTTATAGTTATGTTCTCCCCTAACAAACCTTTAGCACAGAACAGTATTTTAATTTGCAATGGACTGGAAATATTTTTATCTATAGCAAACAAAAATAGCCTTTCTGGGTATGATAAAAAGAAAAAGATCTCTGCAAGCTGATTGGAAAACAAAAATATCAAATATGTTTAAAGAAAAACAAAAATGTAAAAGAATGAACAAACCAGCCAAATCATCTAAACATATTTTTTGGATTAAATTTTTTGTATGCATGCCAGTAAGTTACAGTGAATTTGATTGGTTGATGGATCATCTGCAAGATAAGATCTAAAGAAGAAAAAAAAAATAGAAAGAATTAGAGATTTCATGCACAATTACTACCAAAGAATTGTTGATTAAATAATTCCATCACAGAATCAAATATTTTCCAACCAGACAAAAACAGGAAGCAAGTAATTCAAACATTAAATCATCACAGGAAAGAAGATTTCTTTAAAGATCACATTTAACATACTTTTTGTATCTGGCCAAAGAATAATCTTGCCCTATTTTATGAAATATTTTCTTGATGAATATTTGAATAGTTTAAACTGTTTAATTATATAAAGCAAGAATAAAAGTAACAATTTCTATTAATCATAACCAATAGGGAGAATCTCTTTTCCATTTGATTTCAAGGCACAGTCCATATCCATTTGACTGGAAAGATACCAATACAAATATTTAAGTTGAAAATATGTGCAAAACATTTTTTGTAAAATGTAAAATTGAATGAATAGGGGCTTTTGATACATAATTTTCTTTTTTAATGAAGCAACTTATGCATTACTAATCACTGTATACCACAATTTGTTTGTTGGTTTGTCTGTTTCATTTATGGATTGGGGAAGCCAGAATTTCGGATTCTGGCATTCTAATGAGGGTGGAATGCCCATGGCTGAATTTGATGGAGGAAAACTGATTTGCATTTTCTTAGGGTTTTGAAATCTTTTAAATCCGTTTGCATTCTGTGATTGATATTTTCACATGGCTTGCCGCATGATCACATGTTGGCATTTGATCATCACTAGCAGAGTAACCTAAGTGAAGTTGTCTGATGTCGGATAAACCTGAAACTCTTAAGGATCCCAGGGCAATATCACTGATGATGTGGCTGTCTTACCAATGTATTTTTAAATCTATTTCAATTAATACATTCTCTTTAAATGTCATGTCCCTTCAGGACATAAGGGATTATGGTTCCCCAGTTTCCTTTTGTTGCCATAACTGCTCTTTAGAAAGATAAAGTGGTTTAGTCAGTGCTTTCTCCAGTTGTTAATCCTGAGCTATCTTTTTAAACTGAATATCAAACAAAGCTAAAGAGTAGTCTCTTATTTTACTCGAGCTCAGTGGAGAAAATTGAATTCATGCCTTTCCCAAGCGCTATTAATATGAAGTGAATGAGGCTAAAATTTGAACATGGGCTACTGATTCCATCAACACAAGAGTTCAAAACATTTTCTCAGTCAAATTACAATTGACTAGCAATAGGTAAATTTTTTCTGATAAGTTTTAATTCTCAAGTCAATGACTGAATAAGCTCCTTGCTAGTTTCATGGCTTATATATCCATGGAAAGTCCCCTATTGTTTCCTCAAATATTTCAAGTTAACAATTTTAACAAAATATTACAATAAGAATCAAAGATGAATACAGATCATTATTTAAAGAAGCAAGATGTTACAAAAGAAAAGATTCAAAATTGACAAAGTTTTCCATTTCACTGAAGCAGACAAACACATAGGTTATTTCTTATGCTTTCTTTTCAATTCCCTAAAACCAAATATCTTTGATCTTTTCTTCCCTCTATCCATGTAACCAAACAGAAATGGCCCATTGTTTATCTGAAGTAATGACAGGGCATAATATATATGCTAAGGAATGAAGGAACAAGTAGAACTATTATTACTGATCGGAAAATAGGAAGATTGTGTTGCACCAATCACCTAAATAGAAAAAAAAACATGCCTGTTATAAAAAAATAAAAAATATGGGTATTCAAAATTCTGGCTTTTTAACTGGTTTGAACTTTTGAATACATTTCAGTGAGAAATATGAAACTACTTTGGCCATGAAGCAAGATATATTTACTTTCCATTGACACAAAATCACAAAAGCAAAACACTCCAAAAATATTACTCATTACAAACTAGTTTTTTGCAAACAATTATTTCAAGATTATTCTAAATGCAAGAGTGTAAACATTGAAAGGAACAATGGGCATTTAGTAATCTTAGTCTGACACAAGGCCATCTCAATTAGCATGGAGTATCCTAGCCATGAAAGTAATACAGTTAAAATATGCCATGCAACTTTTATGAAGTCAAATCTTCTCATTACCTCTGTATTCCAAATGTAAACAATTAAGTACTTAACATTTTACTCTGTGAAGCAAACTCCCACATGGATGCTTCCCAAAATACTAAAATCTGTTCAAGTCAAGGAGTAATTCAGACCAGCAGAATATCCTACTGCTACCAAAGAGCAGACTGGGACTCATTCTGCGACTTCCTGTGTGATGTCACTTGGAACAATGTTTTTGGTCTTCCCGTTGAAACTGTGCACCCGAGTTCTCTTCTTGGGTTAAGGCTGGCATCGATGCTTTCATCCCAGCCAGGAAGTTTCAGCTTAAATCCCATTCATCCCCCTAGTTCTCGCCCGCTTGCTCAACCGCCATTGCCCACCAGAATCACTTCTTCCTGCTTTATAGAAGCCACACGTCAGACCATAACAGGCACCATTTTGTCTCAGCTTGTAATAAATGCAAAAAGATACTTAATGAAGCTAAGATGTTGTTTGTTGCCAGAATGAAGCAGCACATAGCATCCCGTAAGTTCTGCACCAAAGACTACTGGCAAACTCTGTAAAAAGGTGCTTAACAACAGTAAAACCTCAATACCCCCTATAATCAATGAATTCGAGGTCCTCACCTCTTCAGCGGACAAGGCTGAATGCTTTGCTTGCAGATCCTTCACCAATTTGAGACTAGATCCGTCTGGAGTATCTACACCCGACTTCCCACCTAGAACTGGGGCTTAACTGAATGACCTCCTCATTACCCGCTTGCTGGTCTCTAACATAATCTCAAAGCTTGACCCTCATAAAGCAACCAGAGGAGAAGGAATCCCAATCATAGTTTTGAAGAAATGTGCTCCTGAACTCTCTCTGTCCTCTCTAAGCTCTGCCTATCTGCTTCCTGCTTGTTGGAAGTCTTCCACTGTAGTTCCTATATTTAAGAATTATGGAGAACCCTTGGACCCCGCGCTAATTACTGCTCTGTCAGCCTCCTACTGATCTTGGGCAAAGTGTTCGAAGCCATTATCAATGCCGAGGTGGTTCAGCATCTCACAGCCCACAGACTCTTCTCGGACAAATAGTATGGTTTCCGCTTCACCAGGTCTACTGCTGATATGCTAACAACCATCACTGAGTATATATACCAGACTCTTGACAATGGCGAAGCTCGAACCGTTGCCCTGGATATTTCCAAAGTGTTTTACAGAGTCTGGCACGCTAGCCTTCTATGTAAGCTGTGGAGCTATGGTATAACTGGACAATTGTTTGACCTAATCCAGTCATTCCTCTCTAATCACATGAGGGTAGTATTAAACGGACGTGCCTCCCAAAACTATCATACAGACACCAATGTCGCTCAAGGCTCTATTCTAGGTCCCATGCTCTTTCTGATCTACATTAACGATCTTCCCGATGTAATAAGATCCCAAGTAGGCATCTATGCTGATGACACCACCGTTTACTCTCACCTTGAGCAAAAAGATCTGCTGAGGTTGACAAAGCGAACCTCGCTGCTGAGCTCGAGAAGGACCTCCAATCCGTGGTGGACTGGGGTAAGAAATGGCAGGTAAAATTTAATGCTTCCAAAACGAAACTGCTCTCTATTAACCATCATAGACAATCACTCCTACCCCCCCATTAGCATGGAACAGGCTTGCCTCCCTGAGAGTAAAACACTAGTCCTCCTTGGCCTCACACTCTCAGCATACCTCAAGTGGAATGATTGCTGAATCCATTGCTAAATTCGCTGCTAAGAAGGTCGGTTCATTGTGCAGGGTCAGGAAGTTTTTCCTGTCTGAGTCCATCCTGCACATATATAAATCTACCATCTGCCCGTTTATTGAATACTGCTGCCACATCTGGTTGGGTGCCCCTGCTATTCACCTCGGGGTTCTTGACAGAATCTAATGGAGAATCTTTAATGTGATCGATAGCATCTTGGCAGCTCGGCTGCAGTTGCTATCTCACCGGCGTGACGTGGCTTCTCTGTGTCTCTTCTATAAATACTTTCATGGCTTCCATTCCAATGAACTTAGATTACTGGTGCTTCCTAGATATGAATTTAAATGAGCTACTAGATTAGCAACTAGGTCCCACCCTTTTACAGTGAAACTGATGAAATGTAACCGCAATTTCTACTCTAAGAGCTTCTTTTATCACACCTCTTGCCTGTGGAATTCTCTTCCATATACTTGCTTCTCCGACAGCTACAATCTCCTGGAAATTAAATATAAGGTCTATAGACATCTATCTCACATCCATTCTCTCAAGCTCTTTTTTCATCTACTCCACCCCCATCCTCTATTGCCCTTCTCCTGACATTTCCTATAACTAATCCCTCTTTTTCATCACTTTCTCCTATGTAACCCCTGTGCAATAGTGGCAGTAGAATGCCTTGCTTGGGGTGAGATGATTTAAAAAAAAAAAAAAAAAAAAAAAAATCTTTACTCTCTACTCCCACTTCATTTATATCACACACCTAATTCATCATAACTATTTTAACAGTAACCTATCTTGAGTACATCTTGAACCTCATATTGAGTAAACTATTAAAAATAAAACACATTACACTAGTAAATAGATTATGAACCTTAATCTTTACTCTAAGGTATGCATCTTTACTAAGTTTATCTTACTCAGACAAGGATACATTTTTGAGACATTCAGTAAGGATCAAACTAATTTGACTAATGATTTAGTCAGCAAGTTTGTTAATTATCATAATCAATAAAACTGATAGCTTTAAACTTTGTTTAGTCTTGTATGAGGCTATAGAGAGTGGCTCCTAATGAGGACTGAACTCTCTGCACAAGGATATTGGACTACTAGATAATCTATCATGCTACAGTAGGTGCCCATCATTTAGCAACTCTCAGAATCATACATACAGCAGACAAACAGGATTGTGTAGCATCTTTTCTAATATTTCTATAAATCCATAGTTTAAATGATTTGATTTGCAGTTTTGATCAAAAACAGACCAAACTAGTGTGAAAGATAAAAGCTTTTCATAACTCTCTGAAAGTTCTTCAAAGTTAAAGAAAAATATTTTTAAAATTCCAGATTAAAAAAGATAATGCATTATAAGAGCAGATTTCAGCAATATTTTATGCCATTTTATGAAGACTGTCAAAATCTATTATCGAGAAGAGACAGTGAACTAAATTAAAAGTTAGCTGCCAAAAAAGAAAAACAAAAGTTATAGCTTGCTTAAAGCAATCTTGTTTACATCAATTATTTGATATTTTACTTTTGAAAGATTGAAAAAAAAAAAAAAAAGAAAAAAAGGAAAACCAAAAGGTTTGTTAAGTTAATATATTCTAATCCTAACTACAGAAGAGCAAACACAAACTGTATGTGCATGCATGCATGTGTATCATCATATTAACCACAGATTTGATTGTAAATTCCACAAAATTTGCATTAGCTGTATAATAGGTGCTTCACCAGGGCAACATATGATTTTGAATTCAGAGTCGCCCTTTACCTAGACAGGCTGCCAAACAAGGATATAAAGTCCAGTCCATCCTATTTAATCCTAAGGAATTCACAAAGATAGATTTATACTTTTCTCAAAAGGTAACTGAATGTAACAAATCTTACTGGAATCTGAACTTGGCTCTCTGATTTCTCATTCCAAGCCACTATCCATTACGTCAACCAGTCAAAAAAATAAAAGAAAAAGGGACATTAAAGGAAACCACAGTCAGACCATTCCCAGCAAATAATTATGATTATAGTACATAAAATATTTGTTTGTGCATGCACACACCAGAACAGATAAGATGAGCCATCTAAATAATGGGGTTTGTATCTTTCAATTCTGCTGTTTTTTATCGATTTCTGAAAGTACAATAAAAAATCTGAAGACTGTACCCCACAAAAATAAGATTCAAACAATGAAATCAACCAGCAATATCAAAGTAATTAACTTTCGAACATCCAAGTATATAGGTTTTATTGGTTTCAGTATAAAGATAGAATCAGAAAGCCGAAAGACAAAAGATCTCAAGAAGACTACAAAAGAAAAATGACTATGAAAGAAAGAACATTTTACAAAATTCATTCTTGAGAATAATTGGATTACATAGAAAGAATCTTTGTCAAAAGCAGAATGGTATGCAGTGCATTGAGGGTTTTGTAATTTCCTTGAAAATGTGATCAGGAAAAAAAAAAAGGTTTGAAACTGACCTTAAATAGGAAAAAAAGGCTGAACAGGATATGGTGTTGCCAGGACAAAAAAAATAATGAAAGACTTAAAAGATGGAGATATATTGTGTGTCATCATATATTTTACATGTACATGAGTAAATTAATTGTAATGGTATTGACAATACCAGAAAATCAACACTTAAAGTAAAACCAAATATGCTTAACATGATTTAAGAATATCTTGATAAAATTTCTAAAAATGCATACTGATTTATCCACTGAAAATTTAATTATATATTAGCAGAGCAAAAAAGTATTCAGCCCAACACACTCCTCAGTAATCAAACATTAAAAGTTTTATAAGAACTTCTTGGTAAGGTCAAAAACTTTTCAGCACCCCTCTTATAAAGTCAGTTTTTGTGTGTGTGTGTGCGTGTGTGTGTGTGTGTGTGTGTATATTATATAAGTTACTTATTTCTAATCTGTTTTTGTTTTTTTGCAATATTTATAAAATTCAATTATTTTCTAAGCTTAAAGTGAAGACTACCTTCAAATTTAGATCAGTCTGGAGTAAAAAGAAAGCAAGCATGTTGAAATTATTTTAAAATTTTGAAAAATCTAACATTATGATATAACATACTGTTTGTGAAAAAGTACTATCAATTTTAAATAGGAATGATTTTGAAATCAAAATCCACAAGATAAGTGCTATTGGGAATTAGTAGTTTTATACAAGTAAGCCACTTAATCAGATAACTTTTACCAACTCTGTGTGTGTATGTATGTGTGTATATAAAACAATGTTTCAGTCATTGTGTCCTCTGCCACTTACTCCCAAAAGGGGTTAAAACATTCATTTTGTTTCCTTCATTGTTTATGACAGTAAAGTGAGTTTTACAGAAAAACTATTTCACCCTATGTTTTTGTATGGGTGAATAATAGCAGGAAGGGATAAAACAAAAAGGATAAGCAGAAAAAAACATCTTGTTTATAGTTTCAATTTACTGGTGTGCCTTAATAACCAAATAACTGACTGCCTTATTTTAATGAAGTAAGGTGAGCAATAACTGAGCAACAGCAGAAATTAAGATATCATTAGGCATCAACAACAGAAGGATAAAAATTCACATCTGAGGATTATTTAAACCATAGATGTAGATTTTTATCATTCAGTTCAAAATTACCTGAAAGGTACCTGGACTGACCTGAAAAAGGGCAGAGGACACAATGACTGAAACATTGTTACAATATATATATATATATATATATATATAAAACAAATTTTAACGAAACTTGGTTATAAACCACCGACAATTTGAAATGAATTGTTTAAAATAATGTTCAAACAATTCATATATATATATATATATATATAAAAGGGTCACAAAAATTATCAGATTGAAGTGCAGCTGTAGAGTGAGCTTTTTTTTTTAATACTGTAAGAGTCCAATTCATAAGGTCTTTGCATTAATTTTTGATTTCCTTCAAAATCACAGATCAGTGACTGAACTATATCAATGGAAAGTGTAGCTGAGATCTTGGTTGTCATGAATTTCCTCTTGAAGAAAACTCCAAATGAAATCAATACATGTATGATACAAATATTGAGTGACAAATGCCTGTAATTCTCAACTGTGAAGAAGTAGTGGTGGTATGATAATTTCCAACAAGGAAATTTCAAGATCCAAATTGCAACTCCTGAAATTGATTAGGTTCAGGAACTAATTCTGGCTGATTGACAAATCTTGCCAAGGAATTAAAGAATTGATGAGACCCTTGTGATATCCAAAAGACATACTGGGTTTGTAATTAATATGCAGTTGGCATGATATACAGAAGATACCAGCTAAGTGTGGTTCAAAATGTTTCAATGCAGACAAGAAATATTCCCAAGTGAACATCTCCAAGCTGATTTTGCAGCACTTCTAGCAATCTCATTTTTTGTTTTGGAATGACTTGTCACTGCTGAAGAAGCATGATTACAATGTTATCATCAAGAAAGTAATTAATTATCCATACAGTGGTGACAGTTCGTTTTTTGTTTTTTTTTATGGATGAAGAAAAAATAATTCAGCTGGAAAGGTCATGGACGCAGTTTTTTGGGGATAAGGAAGGTTGTTTCATGACTGATTATATTCATAAGGGACCAAACATTTAATAATGTAAACTTGCTGCACTGATAAGGTGTTTAAAAATGGCAAAGGAAGCAGTAGAAAGGTGTTTCTCTTTCTGTTCAACAAGTACTGCATCCACCATAAGGATCAGATTTGGCTCTATTTCCCACCTCCATTTCTAATCCTTAAAAGGGGGTAAAAATTTTCCCAAAAGTGACAGTATAAACAGAGCAATATTTTAATGAACTAACACCAGAATCTTTATTGGAAGAATTATAAAACATTTGAAAAACACTATACTAAAGGTGTTGAACTGTTAGGTGAATTTGTAGAATAACACATACATGTTTCTAGGTAGTTGCTTGGGTGGAAAGATTTTTGATCATCCATTGCATGTGGGGTTATTTTTTATTTTTTACAAGTAAACACATACAAACATACATGTACAGAAAAATATGAAGGTGTTTTTATTGTTGTTATATGCAAATTAATCAACCAGAGTCAAAATGAAGAGAAAATATCTCAATAGTTCAAATAGTACAAGAGGGGGAGCAAGCTGTCCTGGTAATTAAATAGACAACAAATCCACTTGTCTATCAAATTATTTATTGGTTAGAAGAGAGAGGAGGAATGAAGGTCAAAACATCTGAAATCATATCCCAAGGACAGAAACTCAACCAGAAGATGTATCATTTTATCTTTCTTCTCTTGCAGTCTATCATATCAGTTTATGAGAGGCATAAAATTTCACTATCTCTCAAGATGAAGCTGAAGATGTTTTAATATAAAATGTTTATTTTTCTTGCAGAAATTAAGAGAATATGTGATAACACTGTGGCTAGTGTATTGAACTGGTAGGACCAAGTTGTACAGTTGGATTACCAAACATAAATTACAAGTAGCCTACAAAAAAAGTAACATAGCTATAAAAGAAAAGTAGGCAAAGACTCCTTAGCTATGAATATCAACTAGATAAGGAAATAAGTCAGTAACATCAGCAGAATATTAGTCATATATAACAATTTTGTTCATATAATAAAAATGACAATTTTTTTTGTTGGCATAATGTCAGAGATGGCATTATGAAACCCATTTTACTTATCCTACATCTATGCCATGACTGGGAGCTTCACGCATTATGCAATCATCAGGTGCATATTTCAAACTGACAGTTTAATAGATTTGAATTTAAATTTACTCAATGTTCACGAGAATTAAATTTTATAAAATTACTGCTTTTTTTTTTTTAATGACAAGATTAAAAATTTAAACATTCTAAGGTTACGTGTAGATAAAAATTTTAAATTAAAATAAAAAATATTACAAATAATAAATCAAGAAAAATACAAATTTAAATATTCAAATATTACATTATAATTTTAAAATTTTAAATAAAATAAAAAATAAAAATTAAGAATTAAAATTAAACAATGTAGGGAGCAAAAATAAAAGGGGTTTAATTCATAATTGTTAAAAGTAATATTGCAGGGGGAAGAAAGAAAAAGGAGCAAACATATAGAGGAATCTATATCAATCTGAATTTAAGTATTTTTTTCTATGACAGCATATGCTTGTTAACTCCATTTGTAAATTGGGATTAATGATATGGCTTAAGATGACAAGTTTTTCTAAAAGGCATAGATTACATTTATCTCCTTTCCCATTATAAGTTTTAGATTTAGCTATGATATTGCAGGTAAAAATTGGATTCTTGTTTTTTAATTTCTAGCAATGTACAGATAAAACAATACTTTTACTGTATTTACTGTTGTTTAAAGACAACATGTGGTTGTTAGAAGTGCTTCTAAAGTAAAATTTAACATCATTATCATACGAATGAATTTGAGCTCTATAAACAATACTTTCAGACATACATTGGCCATTTAATAGGCAGGTTTTATTTTTTCGCCAGTTGCAATTATTTTTAGAAGGATCATTTCTGTTATTAGTTCGATGACAGATGTTTATGCAGGTCAAATATTTATTCAATAACATAGTATTATGCTTTGAAATATATTTATCTATGTTTTAATGCAATTATAACTGATTTTAACATTGTTTTTGTTGAAGATTTTGTGGGTGAATGGTAGAAATGTTTGTGAATTAAGGAAGAATTTACCAATGTTAATTTGGATGTTACGACTGAAGGGTGAGTTAAACCAAATAGTGTTATGTTTATGTGATTTCTGCTTATTTTTGCCTACCTTGTTTTTAACAGAGTATTCTAAACTAGCATTGAGTTTACTTTTTTAAAGCATTAATGTATTTAATTTTAGCATTGTCAAAAATTTCCTTACTGTTACAATTGGTACTTAAACAAAATCGGATAGATTTGTGTAGGTCATTGGTGATTCTCTGGGGGTGATTTGATTCCCTGTTGATGTATGTATGGTTATGTGTGTGCTTAGTGTACGGTTTGTACAAACCATTGCTCAAAGGTAACAGCATTAGTTATGGTTGCAATGCTCAGATCATGGTCTTTGAAAAATTTTATTAGATCCTTTCTGAGCTTATCCATTTTTTGTGGATTAGTTTTGGAGGATTATCAATCCGTCATCTCGGTAAAGTTCGGTGTTACAAAAATCAAAGATGTTCCTAAGATTCCAGAGCAAAAAGAGCCCTACCAAGTTGCAGGCCTCTGCAGAATCATACGCCTCATGGAGATGCAGAAATCAGGGTTGCTTTTTTCTAGTCTACAGGCCTTCATTGTAAAGAAAATAGATTTTAGGCCTGTTTGATGATGATGTCTTGGTCACTGATGGGGCAGTAATTTTTAGTCAAACTTAAGGCTGCAGTTCAAAGTTTTTCAGATATAGATGGATAGAAGTCACAAATATCAAACTGCATGAAAGTGCAATCCTTTTTATTTTTTATTTTTGTGAACCAATCAATTGCCTCGGCTGTGTTCTTCCTTTGGTTCATGCATAAGGCATTCTTAGTGAATGTAAAAGCTCTTTTGAGGATAATTTTGCTAATTCTACCGATGTAGTTTTTTGAAGTGTTTAATAATATGTATTGAGTTGTTTATGAAATTGTGTTTGTGATCTTTGTGATGAATGCCTGTTGCTTATGTAAAATTGGTACCCCTATCATCTATTTTTAGTTCTTTAGTTATTGTTTTAATTTCCCTATTTATGTTGGGTTCCCAGTTACTAGGCTACCTTTTTATAATTTTTGTTGATTTCATAGAGAATGGCGTCATGGTATGATTCTGGGTTAATAAAATAATGCTGACTTGTTTTGTCCGATTTAATAATCATTTTGTCAGATTGGTCGAACTTATTGATGTCCATCCCTATTGTTTTTGCAGCTTGTTGGTGGTATTACAGGAATTTAATTATGTTAAATTGAATTAATCGACATTTTTAATGGTCAAACAAATAAATTAGAAATATATTTAATTTGGAAAGGAGTTATTTCTGCAACCTAGGTTTCAATGTTTCAGTAAATTCAGGTAATTTTATTGCAGAAATAACTTGTTTCCAAATTAAACATATTCAAAAGCTCTATAATATATATGTATTGAGCACTTTTTAATACAACTGTGGACTGGTCTAACTTAATCATAACAAAAAAAAAAATTAACAATTTATATATATATATAAATAAACTTATTTATAAATGGAACTTTGTGTGTCTGTGTGTATCAGTTACCTATAGACTTCGAAATGGCTGAACCGATTTCCTTGACAATTTACACAGTTGTACTATAAGCATCTGCGAGTGTTCTTAGCTAGGTTTTGTGTTGTGGTACACCCGATAAATATCGAAAATCGATAATCGAAAAAACTGGGGTTATAGAAGGAGTGGTCCGATTTTAATCAAATTTGATATACTCATAGACAAAGACATAAGAAATGATATTCAGAAGTTTCAAGGTTGCAGTTCTTACAATAGTGCAGAAAATTGATAATATATATATATATATATATATATATATATATATATATATATATAAGGCAAGATACCGGGTCTGATCAAAATCAGTTTTTCAGCCCTTTTATTTTAGTTTTTGCTTCGGGTTTGGCTCTAAGTAGGTATAATTGTAGTTCTTAGTCTCAGCCATGATACCATTTATTCAGAGGACTTATTCAGCCTTCAAAATTCAGTTTACGACGAAAAAAACTTATTTGATATCGATAGCAGGAAATCAAAATTTGACTTACATCCATTCCATTTTTCTTTCTGTCTACGGTTTCGCATTAACTGGAAACAACTATTGTCTTTCGTGCCAACGTCCAAAGAGTCTGAGCTCCAGGACCATGGATTAGTTTTAAAGCTTTCATTACACCTGAGCAACGCCAGGCTATACTGCTAGTATATATATATATATATATTTTTTTTTTTTTTGCTACATCCCTTCAAGACATGAGTGATCATGTTTCTCCAAAGAATTTGTTTATTATCTTTGAATTGCCATAACTTCTTGGGAAATGCAAAGGCATAGTTTCCTGTGGCTTTCTTTATGGTTTTGAATTCAGACTAGTCATTCTCCTAGATCAAAGCTGGAAATATCTAAGATTTAGGAAAGAGGAGATAGTTTCATACCTTTCTCAGTATTAGTACAAAAATGAATGGAACACACTAAGCCAAAATTTGAACTTGGTTAGGTGATATGACTTTCTGTGCTGATAGCCATTGCACTACACACACATTTATTTATATGATATATCAATGTATAATTGTATGACACATTAACTATTACGTAATGGTCACACAGTTACTAGCTATGGTTTTAGAAAGTATATGTTTTAAAAGTATATATTCACATAATATCAAATATATTAAAACAAACTGGTAGGAAATGCAAGGATAAGAAAAAATAAATTTTCTTCCTATATAGTGTTGAATTGAAAAATATAACAAAAGAAACAATTCAGAAGCTAACTGGTTATGATTACTCACTCTTCAGGCTTAATGAAAGACAAAACATTTCAATATGTGCATAAAAAAATCTACCAATGAATCAGTAATATAAATCACAGACAGATTACATTTAGATCCAACAACCCTTTTTTATTCTTTCTATATAGCTTAGACTAAATATACATTCTCAAACACTAAATATATAAAGTCTAAACAACCTTCCCTCTGTAGGCACTTATGGATGTATAAAGTTGAAATATTGGTTTTTATAATATCACCAAAGTTAAGCAATATCAAGCCTGATCAGTACCTAGAAAGGTGACTGTTTGGGAATACCAGGTGCTGTAAGCTTGGATGTGTGGGTGCTGTAATAGATAATGGTTTGGTAATAGAAATCAGAGAACCAAATTCCAATTCCAGTCAGATTGGTTATATTTACTTACATGCAAATACCCTTGGGAAAGATATGAATCCATGTATTCTTCCCCAAGCCCAGCTCTTAATCAATAGGACTTGTACTCATTATCGTCTCCCAAAAATTCTTACATTATAAAAAATATTTTCTGGCTTTAAATAACCAGCAAAAAGTTGATAAGCCATAAAATCAAATGAACCAAACCTTCTGTAAGCAGAAAGAGAATAGTTGCTTGGTCTACATGTGACCTGTTTGTGATTTATACTGCTGACAGTAGCATCCCCAACCCTTTCGTTTAACTCATTGGACACATATTTATGTTTTGTCCTTGAGTAATGTTATAATTACTAATGAAGCTAATACTTTCATTTTTTTAAAATGATCTAAATGCAATGTAAGGATAGAAAATGTGATACCAAAATCTGAACATGCATCAAATTAGCAAAATATTTATTCCAAAAGCGAAACAAAGTACTAAGAAACAGGCAAATCTCATTTGGAAAAAAAAAAAAAAAAGTTGCTGAATTACTATATGATATAAATCCTCTTGATTGGTAGTGAATTCCAGTCAATTTAACTATAGATGAAGAAACTGGAGACAAATGTAGTTCTCTAAAAGAATACTGACAATTCTATGGACACAGTGAATAAGCAACAAGGACATCTTAAAGAAAATGGATAAAAAGAACTTAAAATCAGAGAGTCAACTGATAGGTAGAGGGAAACATCAATTAACCTACCTAATGAGCTTGTGTAAAAGGATGACAGAACAGGGACTGGAAGGGATGGTAAAGAGGCAAGTACAGCTACAAAGGCTAGGAAATTGTGGAAGAGCCATGATCATCCATGTACTGAAGGGATGCAGTACATCAAAGAAGTATAAAAGAACTTAATAAAAACAGGTCATAGGAGTCAAAATGCTTGAAGGTATTTTTGACAGTGTTATATATTGACATGTAAAGCCAGGGAAAATTGTGATAAAAGATAGAGTAAAGGAAAAATTGAGTAGAACCTTGATAACCATCAGTTTTTGCCAGCTGCTTTGTGAAGTATAAGCACAGTGAGATTGCAAATGGACATTTGGAATTTTTGGAACATTTCCTAAGTGATATTTGCTGTATCTAGTTTGAAAGTAAATAGTCTTAGGATTTCAGAAATGATTGCTGTCCTAACTCCAAGAATTTGTCAAAATTATGATCGCTTGAAGCTAATCAAAACTCACAGAATGTTAATCATTTATTTTTAAATGATCACTTCTAGATAGTTGCTTTTTCTGCCTATTTTAGAAGTTATTGGTATCTTTGAAATGAATGTTAAAAGTGATAAGTTTAACACTCTTTCTCAAAAAGGACCTATATCAAGTAGATACTATATTGTATACATTTTGATGCCTGATCAAACTGGGTGTATTTGGCCTTATATATATATATATATATATATATATATATATATATACATACACACACACACACACATATGCATACAATCTCCACTCAGTCACCTCATAATCAGGCAAGTGGCATTTTTGGAACATTTCCCAGGGAATATGTGTTATATTTAGTCAGAAAGTAGAGTCAAGATTTCAGAACTGGTCTCTGTCCCAACTCGAAGAATTTGTCCAAGTTATGATTGTTTGAAGCTTATCAAAATGCACAAAATGTTTAATCAATTTAGATGATCACTTCTAGATAGCTGTTTTTTTTCTGCCTCTTTATGATAGGAAAGTCATTGAAACTTGACACTTTTTTTTTCCAAAATGACCTATATCAAGTGGGTTTAGAGGTCCTACAACACAAAATTCATTCAGCACAATATTTACCATATTTTGAGGGGGGGGGGTTTTTTTTTTCTGTCTCTGACCCAAAAGTTTTGAACCAAAAAAATTTTTTCTCTCTCTTTCCTAGTACAAGTTCCCAAATATTAAACAATTTAAATCTACAAAATGCATTCCAGGGAAGATATTTAAAACATACTCAATTCCTTTCCTACAGTAAAAAGTAAGCTTTTTTTAAATTTTCTTAAGTACCATTAAGTACATTAATACAATTCCATAATTGAGCTGAAAATCATTTTCAGGGGAGGGGGTGCTAAAAACCACAAATGTCTACTTGGCTCTACTGTGTATGCACACTAAGAGGTCATGCATTATCCTGCAACAAGACAGTCAGCAATGTTAAATCAAATGTTGTCTAAAATATTCAAAACTGTTAATGCACAAGTTCCCCATCATAATAAGATTATGTCGTGATGGTTTAATCAGGTTACAAGAGGCTATAATGAATTACACCGAAACAACACAACCAAAAATTTAGAACTTCTGTTTATAAATGAAGATTTGATGTTTTTAGGAAAAGTTGAGAGGAGCAAGAAAAATCCAAAGAAAGCCATATTTCTTATCAGCATACAGAAGCCATTTTTCATCAACAGTAAGTACCCAATAAAGAAAAAAATAATTTTGTTTAAATGCAAAAAGTTGACTGCACCAACAATGCAAGCTGCTTATCATCAGTCAAATCATATGGTCACCTACTTCCACAGTTTCTTTACTTGACTGATTTGTGAAAGATGTCTCACAAATGTTGTTCAAGGCTTTCTGCCTGAAAGGCTTTAATATTTATTTCTGATTTTAAAAAAAAAGCCACCACAATTATGCAATACAAAAATGTTTTATTTTTTATATTTTTATCTTTTTCATAATATTGACAATCAGGTAAAGCTTAAGTACCCCACATATATTTTTATTTTATTTATTTAAAGTTGCAGACTTTTGGAACAATTTCTTTCTTTATTATTTCCTCTCCAGGAAGGTGATAAAGTCACTAAGATGAATGTGGGATTAATGAGAGTGAAATAAATGTGAAAACATTAGAAAGAGAAAACTTTAAAAGAACAGGATTCCGAAAGACAGTTGGTGACTGATGCTGCACTTAAATTGTTGAAGATCAGTTGATAAGAAAAAAGGTGAGGAGTGTGAGAGAAGAAACTAGAATAAATAAATAGAATTCATGATGACATAGTGTTTCTCTATTTTTAAATAAAAACTTGAAATAATAACAATTAAATGAGGCCAAGTTACTAATTTAGTAGTACATTTTAAATTCATGAGGTTGAGCTACCAAAAAAACAATTGTCCTGAAAATATTTATAGAAAAGGCACAAGGAAGCTACATTACAGCAGAGGCAGAGTGACTGAAACCAAAATGGTCAGCAATTTCTGACAAAAAATGTGCTCTATAGCTAAGCCATATATTTTGAGAAATGTAACATTTAGTATAGTAGTTGAGGGGTGGAAGGCAAACAACAAAATAAATGATTTGGTTAATTTTTTGTTTTGTTTTCTTTATCCACATAAATGTAAAGAATCTACACCAGCCTTTATATGAAATCTTCAACAAAATAAAATACTGCCCTTGACACACAATCTATATGTAAACTCCCACAAGAAAGAAAAATAAAATCAATTTTTTCTATAAAAGAAATTACTCTCATTATATATATATATATATATATATATATATATAGAGAGAGAGAGAGAGAGAGTAGCACTTTTCTTTCTTTCTTTTTTATAATATGAAGTATAGAGAGGAGCTTAGTCTATTTTTTTTTAATTAGAGCAGAATACTGAATGGCTTCAAAATCAGTCCAACAATAAAACCCTGAGATTTAATATTCTAAAACAATAAATTGACTGCACTATAGATACTAAAGCTCAAAATATATTTGAATTTTAAAGCAAAATCTTCCTCTGGGTCTAAAATTTTTGATGAAGTGTTAAGTTTCAAGTAAGGGATTTTTTTGAGTGAAAGGTAAGGGAACTTATAATCAAGCAAAACATAAATTTTTAATTCAATTGTCTATGTTACTTGCGAGGTTTTCAAAATAAAAAAAAAAGGCCCAAACTTTGATTTTTTTTAAGAAAAGAGGTGCAAAGTTTTGTTCACTTAGAATCCTTTAACTCTTGCAAAACAAATATTTCAAAAGTTTTTCCCACCGCAGGTCATCAGATGATTCTAATCAACTTTATTTTTTATTCTATTGTTAATGGTTTAGCTTTTATCAGTTGCAAAACATACACCAAAAAAAGCAATTTACCCCCATATTTAGCATCTTTTAACTACAAGATTCCAGAAAAGAGAAATAAAATATAAACAGGAGTGTTTCTTCCTTCTATAAGGCTACCAATATCAAGAAGCCATAACTCCTGAACTAAGAGTCTAAAGAAGTTAAAATTTTATGTGGCAGTCACCTATGGAAAAACTAAAAAGTTCCAACAGAGGAAAATAATCATCAAAATCTGAGATGAGCCCATGGGAATGTCCAAAAATATATGTTGAGTTGATATCAATTTTAAATGTTAATCCAAAATTCATAAACATTTTAGCAATGCTTAACCATCATGCTCACAAGAGAAAAAAAGAAAAAAATGCGTCAAAAGACTGGTTATTCCTTTGACACTATTTTTTTCACTCCCTAGGAAAGGTTTTAAAAATGATTAGAAATTTGATAAAACCCAATCAAAGAAAGTGGATTTATTCATGTTTATAACAAAAAATTAAACACTATTTGATTGTTTAATTACAAGAATAAATCTATATTTACATTGTATTAAAATTAATTACAATGCAATATTTATTTACCAATTTATAAAGAAATAAATATGAAAAATTTTTTATTCATAAATTTATAAGCATTTACTAAATTATTAAAATGTCAACCAACTATAATAAAATCCTTATGATGTGTCAATATATAAAGCTTGAATCAATTGACAATTAGCCAATGCTTTGCCAAACAGAAGTCTTAAATATAGGAACCACAGAGGAGGACTTCTAGCAGGCAGGAAAGCAAGCAGCAGAGAGGCAGTAGTTATAGGGTTTGGAAAGAACAGAGGAGAGTTCAGGGGCACATTTCTTCAGGACAATGATCGGGATTCCATCCCCTCCGCTCAATTTATGGGAGGGGGAGGATCTTATAAATAGTGTAAATTCCCTTTCATATATTTAGGTATTATTTAAATTATTCTAATTGTTGCTTTTTAAACATACATTGTGAAGCTAGTTAAAATAATAGCATCAAGGGAAAAACAAACTTTTGGACACTTTTTTTTGCAGGAACAAAGATTAACCATTGCCATTCTCTTGAAATGTTTACAATTGTTAACAAATAAAAATTGGTAATACTTTTTTCTTCTTATAAAAGTAAATGTCAGATGGGAACTTGTTGAAAAAGTACTGAAATTTTAAAACCTTTATTGTAAGTAAAATTATTTTACTAACTGCAACTTCTAAGAAAAATAAAAACAATGAAAATGCCCTTATTCAGTTAAGTGACCTTATGCAGCTAATAAACTTGCATAGAAAAAGAAAGAAAATTATCAAATTACCTTGTTCAAAAATTAACTGGCATATAATAAAAATCCCTTTACTGATTTCATTTTATTGGCCATTAATCCCAAGAGTTTCATTTCATTATAGCTGTTATTATTATTAATGAAAATTACATTATGAATATTTTTATTAATCATTGTTGAAAGTGAGAAACAAAGAAAATACAAAAATGGTATTGCTGAAGGCATAAAAGGTGAATCAATAAATCCACAGCTGAGCATATAGTCATCAGCTGAATTTTTATGTAAATTTTTCATTGTATATTGTTTGATATATATGGTAAATATTCAGTGAATCAAATGCATTGCCAAAGAAGGAGATGATTAGGTTTAAAAATATTTGTTGCATGAAATAAATAAAATTGAACAAGGATTTGCTGAAAATCAAATTAAGGTCTCAAAAAAAAAAAAAAAAAAAAAACTTGGGTAGTGAAATGTGACAAGAACTTTTCAGCATCCCCTTTATATCAATCCAGTATGTACGAGATCATGGTTTTCCACAGATTCTTTGTTTATTAACTGAATTGTCATGACTTCTTAGGAAAGATAGTGGAGCAGTTTCCCACTGCTTTCTTCATAGTTTTGAATTAATAATATCCCTTCACTTAAACTAACTTCCATCCAATGCATGAGAGGCAAGTCAATTTTACTATTTAAGTCAGAAAAGAAATTAGAAGAGATGGACTCCTGACTTTCACAAAGGTATTTGTGCAAATGTAGACATAACAAATCATCCTCATTCTCTTTGTATTCGATTGATGAGGAGGAAATTCCACTCAGCTTCCTTCCAGAACTGTCACTCTGATGAACAGATTCTCAAGAGGATGATTCTCTGATCATTACAAACTTAACCTCTTCAAGTTTAGGTCTACTAATATACATCTTACATATAATATGCTACTCTTCCTCTTCCCTTTACACCTTACAGTCTTATTCAGCAACCCTCTACTTTAAATGGCTCTTGCTGCATGTATTGAGTTAACAATAGTTTTTAAAACGACCCAAAAAGAGCAGAAGAATAAGGCAAAATTTTAACTCAGCAAGCCAATTCCTCTTTCCATGCTGATTAGGTTTACATGACCCACACATCCCGTCTAATATAATATTTCCTAGGCAGAAGCAGTTGAGTACTGGAAATCTGTCTCAAATTCAAATTAACAGCTCTATTCAGCTCTGAATCTAAACAGATACACTTCAATCCAGATGACGTTATCATTATATATCATATGGGAAGTCAATAACTCAAATTTCCTACACTTAACATGACCCTGGACAAGGAGAAGAAAACTACACACTTCAAATTCTGTAATGAAAATGAATGTTTAAATTTTTAGTGGTTTATTTTACATTCTTAATATTATATTATAAAAATATAATCAATTAATTTCATTGCTCACCAGTTATTTTTAACATTGTAGATGTGAGTGTCTGTGCGCGTGTGTATATATCTCCAAATAAATTCCTGTGTGAATTGAGTAAAATACAACACTGAGCAAATTCATTACTGCTGCAAGAATATGAATCCACAAGAAGCTGTTTATAACAAGTGCATAGAATGGTAATACAATTAACATTAGATATGCAGATGATATAATTATCAGTGCAGAAACTGAAATTAGTGAGCCAAATTCAAATTCTGGGTTAGTCTGCTACATTAATTTTTGCATAAATAGGTTTTAGGAAAGAAATAAGCCATCTTATCACTCCCAGCTATGGTTTAAATAGTAACAGACTAGGCTCAAGTCTTGAGTGGGATACAGTATAGGAGGAAAACTACTCCGAATACCAAAACTGTGGAGCACACATAGGAAGCCAATTCATTATCTTTTCTATTGGCAATTCAGAGATAATAATAAGGACTCTGTAGGATCCACGATTACCTACATCATATACAGATATAACATTTTAAAAAAAAGAAAAACAAAAGCAACTACCCAAACCCTAACCAAAATGTTCAACCATCAAAGGCTTCTTGGTTGCGCTTAGAACTTTTCAGCATTCCTTTGTAGCAAAATTATAATCTATAAAAAATAATTACTGTTTACATTTGGACTATTGTACTCATCTTTGTTATTATCACAAGGTATCAACTGCTGTGCATACTGGCCTTCTTCAGGTGTCTGTCGATCTAGGTAAATTTTAAAGAATTTTTAACTTAACTCTTTACATAATTTAGGTGGGTAGGTTGTCCATGTCTCAGGATATCTTGTCCTGATCCTGCTGCTCATTTACTGCTTGTCCTGTTTCTACAGAGTCTAAGTTTGTACTGTTCTAGGCTCAACATTATCCCACAATACTGCTCACTTACTGCTCACCCTGTTTTAACTGTCAGAAATAATATAAAAGGAAAAGTAAGAAAAAAAGCAACTCAATTTTTTTTATGAGTATTTCTTTCAGATCAATTTCAATTGCCTTTTCTACAGTCGTTTGTAATGAGAGTCTAAGAGTTGTAATAAAAAACAACTGAAATCAAATAAAAGAAAAAAAAATACTGATCAGAAGTCAACTGGCAATGCTTCATCTAATAGTAAAATTAAACAAAAATTGACAATAGCCACGGTAATTAAGATTGTCCATAGGTTTTTTTCTTTATCTGCAATACTGAAAATGACAACAGACATGAAATAGTAAACATGTGTAATTGATTTGTAAAAAGTCAATGAGTGCATGTGTTAATGTTTAAGCAAAAAAAAAAAAAAAAACTATGTAGTTTTGCAATAGGTACTGCAACAAGAAATAATTATTTTGAAAAAAGTTTTTTTATTAGATTATTACTAAATAGATCATAAATATAAAAAAAACTTATTAAAATTTTATAAAAGTTAATATAAAGGAGTCCAGTTTTCAGTGTAAATTTATTCCCCTATGGAAGGTAAAACAAATATCCTTATATCCAGGATTTCCTTAAAAAAAAAAAAAAAAAAAAAAAATAATTAATTTAAATTCCTAACCAGTTTATTAAAACACTTCAGGTTATAAATTTAATTCTTTTTTTTTTTTTATCTTTTTACATTAGATATTCATGTTATCTGCAACTCTTAGCACCCAGGCCATATCTGACCCACAGAGGATTTTTGTTGAGCCCACCAACTTAACCATTGATCAACTTTGATACTCTCCTTTTCCAAATCTACCAGACATTTTTTGAGGTCTATTCAAGATTTGAAAAGTGAGTTTTCCTCCCATTTTGCTGACTTCCAGCAATATGGAAATCATCAATTTAAATTACTTGGTAATAGATGTGAAGCAAGAGGCTGAAAAATATTAATTGGAGTTAATTGACTAACAATGTGACAAATTTTTGAAATCAAAACTGAATTCCAAATCCATTGCTAGCATCCTACAAGAAATGTCTTGCCAAGCAGAAAATATAAAATCCAATTGGATAATGTAAAAATAATGACATCATTATTTAAAAGTACATATGCTGAAATGAAATAAAATTATTTTAAATTTTAAAATTATGGCTGGAGCAGTCTTAGGTTGAGAATTTCTTATAGTACATTTCATGGCCCTCCTCCAAGACACTGCATAACTGCCTGGCCTGCTTTCTTCAAAAGATTGCTGGCCCCTGACTTAATCTATAATATTAAAAAAAAAAATTATAAACTTATTTTTAGTCACAGTGCCTATTGTATAACTCCACCCAAACATTTAATACTCTAAAGAAAAAAAAAATGCAAAAACAAATTATTACAAAGAATATTGACCTAAAAATCCATTACCCATTGTGAAAGATCATTTTGGAATTATTAAAAAACAAATTATATTTAGAAATATCATCAGTGAATTCAAAACCTAAAAAATTCTTAAATACATTTCTAATTCAATCATACATGTGAAAAATCATTAAACAGGGTATTTGAAAGCACATATTTTAAATTTAGTAATAGAACAAGAATTAATGTTATTTTCATAATACAAAACTATCTTATGGGATAAGGGGTTATCACTCTTTACATTCTTTACAGATGGACTGTCGTCATTATTAGAATCACAATTCAGCTGTTGTACCTGCCAGCCTTCTTTCAGGGAATTTCTAACTTAACCCTGTGCAGGAGTAGATTGTCCCTTCTAGAGATATCTCAATGAAATCTTCTTCTTCTATGTGCCCTGTCCTTCCAGGACGTAGGCGATCATGGATCTCCACGTCTCCCTATCCCTTGTGGCTCTTAGTATGTTTGCTCCTGTTGCTCCTGGCAACCCCCGTTCCGTCATCCACCTGATCAGACCCTGCAAATATGTTATCCGCTGCCTTCCTCTGTCTCTCCTTCCTTCCATCTGTCCAGTCAGTATCAGGTTCTCCAGGCTCTCCCTCCTCATTGCATGTCCCAGGAACTTCAGTTGTCTCTTCCTGATGTTCAGCATCAATTTCCTTTTTGTTGCTATTCTTTCTAACACTTCGTCGTTGCTTGTATGCTCAGTCCATGATATCCGTAGCATCCTTCTGTAGAACCACATTTCGGCCGCTTCCAGTTTTGTCCTCATTTTCGATGATATTGTCCAGCATTCACAGCCGTATTGAAGAACTGACATCACGTAGCAGTTTAGCACTCTTTTCTTCATTTCTATTGAGATCTTCCTGTGTGTTAGTATTTTGCTCATCTTCTGGAACGCGTCCTTTGCCATGCCAATTCGCCTTCGGATCTCCGTGTCGCACTTTCCATCTCCTGTTAGAACACTTCCTAGGTACTTAAATTCTTGGACTTGTTTGATTCTGTTATCCCCCACCTGTATTTGGCATTTTGGGTTGTATCTTTTGCTGATGACCATGCACTCAGTTTTCTTAAAGTTTATTTGTAGTCCCTTACCTCTCCTAAATTTAATAAAGGGCTCAGTTTAAACTTCACTCAAGGTTATCCAGATTGGCATATTCCTAAAAAACATTATAAAACACAATGGCTGAAATGTTATGACAACAAGAACAAAACTGAGGACATCAGCCTGACTGTAAATAATTTATTTTTGTAATTTTTTCTAATAGCTTATCATTCATAAATTCACACTATGCTGATACACACACACACACACACACACACACACACACACACAAAAAAAAAATATAGGTTTGCTTTGCATGAGAGTCAAAACAGGTGTACATTATATATATATATATATATATGGCAAATAGGTAGGTTCTTTTAAGAGGTGGGATTACCCCTATGCACAGGAATACAGTCAGTATATTCTTTGATCCCAAATGATAGGCATTAAGGTATCTTATTTTCACATTGAAAAATTAAGTCCTATTACCTGAAATTGACTTAACCTTTAGCACACTGTATTATTAATATTATTTCTCTTTCTATTACATTCTTTTTCAAGGACTATCCTTGATAATTTCACTCAGTTGTTTTCTCTTGTCACAGAAGGATATTACAAAACCTCTATGAAATTTAAACACCCTTTTGTTCAGGAATCAGTCACCATCAGGGGCAAGATAAACTTTTTTTTTTTTTTACACAGCATATAAAGTCACATGCACAGTGATAAATGTTAAATATTTCACAATGATATTACATCTTTAATTTTCTTTCAAATAGGAACATGGATTTATATTTTGGCCTACCAAATGACATTTTTATTTCAAAGAATAATGAAGTCTTTCATTTCAAGAGGGAAGTGAACATAATGGTTAATAATGCCAAAATGAACAGATTTCAGCTACCTTTGAGAATGGTATGAATCTACTCCTTCCTCAGTTATGGGTACAGAGGAAGTGAAAAAAGAAAAAAAGAAAAAGAAAAAAAAAGGTCAAATCAGAGATTGCACTCTTCAGCTAGTACCATGTAACCAAGTATAACCTGTGACATGTTATTTAGACAGATGATAGACAATATAGGTAACTACCATTTCCCCAAAGAATACCACAAAGAAGAATATCACCCAAATAATCTAACAGATTATTGATGAAAATATAATTTCAAGAATCCAACTGACTATATACCAAAATTTGGCTTTAGTATAAATTTATGCTGGATTTTGGCACTCATTGAGATCCACTGAACAGTAACTTTTTTTTTATCAATTCATCCCAAGCCAGTTGATAAAACTACAAAGATGCAAGGGTTCTATTAAAGTGAAAGAGAAGGAAAAGTCTTTAGAAAGAACTGGCAACCCACTTGTAAAAAGGAAACAAGAGATAAACCTTCCACTCCTGTTCAAAACACTGGAGATTAGTGTGAACCGGACAACTGATGAAACTATCCACTCCTATTGAAAAACTAATTTTAAAAAAAAATAAATATTAAATAAAATTTCAGAGTTTAGTTAGAGATGTTAGAAGTATAAAATTGAAGTAGACTTTAGAAATTGGAAACCTATTCCTAAACAAAAAAACATTGAATAATCCTCTATGGTTGAAAAGACCAGCAAGGAGTATGACCTAGACAATAAGTGAACTTATTTACTCCAATTGAAGCAAAAATAACAACAAATAAAAAATTGGTAAATAACATTTCAGAATTTAGGTGGAGATGTTAGTATACAAAGACATCACTACCTGTTTCAAGCCATTATAAAAAGACAGGTGGAAGAACTTGGTTTAAAAATCAACTGAAAGTAGAACAGGGAAAAATTACTTTCTAGGGAAGAGGTGGCCTGGCAGTAAAGTTATGGAAAAAGAAGAAACAAATTGCTACAGAAACATCCATTTTTACTGCTTCATATGGCAAGCAGCTAAAAATATTACTGAAGGTAAAGCTACAAGCAAAAAATAAATGAAAGTTTTTTTTCTTAAATAGTCATTTTTACTGCATAAAACCAGGATTTTGCTTTGTGTAGAACAAAACATGTCTACTATATTTTTACTCAAATCTAAGAGTCTGCAGGAAATACACCTTTCATATTTTGCATACATCAACTCAAAATATGTCTGTATCAAATAGTATAATTTATATGCTCTTTATCTCTAGTATTTAAATACTGAAAATATTATAAATCATAAGGATCACATATTTTTCTATATATTTTTTTTAATTTTTTTTAATTACAGTAATTTAAATATCATTTTTTGAAGATTTATTAAAGATACTATAAAGTTAGGCATAAAATAAAAATGACTTTTGGATGTTTAGAGCTGTTTTTGATTTGTTAGATGCCAGTTTTTGCCACCCAAAATTAATTTTGCTATGACTGATATCTTCCAGTAGAAACATTTGGACTTTCTAATCTAATTAAAAAATCTCCCCAAAATAAAGAATGTACCATCAAAATATTTAATAAAAATTAGTCAATTTCATAATTATATTGATTTTTATTAATAGTGAGAAATACATACAGGTATTTATTATTGATCAAGTTAGTTTTAAGTAATTTTCCTAACACATATAAGAAAATGAAACAGATGAAGTAGTGATGACCAAAAATGACAAAAAGTATATTAACATTAAAACACTTTCATATTATGGAAAAACTTATTATAATTAGGAATAAAAGTTATAATGAAAGTGCCTAAACTATAAAGAATTTCAAAATTGCTTGAAAATTATTGTCACTAGGCAAAACTCATGTAAAGTAGCAGCAAAAAGATCCAGTGGTAAAATGAATACAGCTATTAAACTCGATTAATTGCTAATCTTTAATTAAAGATACACTCTTGATGAGCAAGATGTAAGTTCTAATCTTATCAAAAGCTTTTCGTACAAATTTTTCTACCTTGTGTTTGGCTGATTTCATTCAAGACCTTGAAAACCAAACTAGTGATATTCCATCATTACTGAGTGGACCCTGAGTTTTCACATATCACAATGAATAGGTGCCTCCTCAGGGAGGCCCCGTGCCTTGAAAACCTATTAAAACAAACTTGAGACTTCAAGTGAAAGTCACACATATGATCTATCACAAAAGATGCTCAAAAAGTGGTCAGTTTCCTGTACTGATCCAGGAAGTTCCTGATTTTTCTTGCTATCCTTTACAAAAAGCCAGATTAGGCCAAATATGAAGTATTGCTGCCATATATGGGCAGAAGCTGACCAGTCTTGATAGAATCCAAAAGCATCTTTGCATAATGGGTGACAAATTATTTTCCACCCCATGACCCTTTTCCCACAGATGAAAAACCCCAAACTGCCTTATTAATACTTCCACAAAAAGTGTTTAAACAAGTTACATTCATTACTTCTTTTTGTTCTAACTTTCATGGTTAAGATTCACCATGCCACACACATTGTAGTGAACCACCCTCATTCCTTTCACATTCCATTGGTGAGATGTAATTTCCACTTGATCAGCTTCTTCCCATGAACTGCTGCTTCGTAGAACTGACTCCCAAGAAGATGCTTCCCCAATCACTACAATCTTGACAAGTCTGGGGCCAACTGTTATCTTTACCACACATCCTCATAAATTGTGCGTCTTATTCTCTAGCTCACTACCTGTGAGTCACTCTTGTACAGGATGAACATAATTGTAAAAAAAAAAAAATATATATATATATATTAGCAATTAAATAGTGGAGCATTTTTTTTAGGTCATGTCCCTTCAGTATATAAGCAATTATGGCTCTACACAGACATTTTCTTTATTATTAATGAATTGCTATGATATCTTAGGAAAGACAAAAGTGGTTTCCTCATTACTTTCTCCAGTTTTGAATTCGGAGTTGTTGTCCTCCGAGACTGGCTACCACCCAAAGCTTAACAGCCTAGTCTACTCTGCTTTGTAATCCATAGCTTGAGAGAGAAGAGATGGATTCATTTTTTACCAAAAGGTATTAGTGAGAAAGTGAATGCAACAGACTAGGCTGGAATTTAAAATGGTTTCACTGACTCCACTTTCCATGCCAGTAACCATTACACTGTTCACACACCTAATCATATGGTGTTAAATAAAAATGAGTAACAAAATGGAAAAAAATTTAAAGAATAAAAAGTTTTGGAAATTATTTACATAAGAACCTTAAAAATAAACTTCATTAAAGTAAAAAATAAAAGCAATTACTTAGTGTGCATTTGTTACTGCTATACAATGTTCCTTTCTTTAAAAGTTCAACACAGATTAAAAATGATAATGATGTAAATAGATACAAAAAGAAAGATGCTAAATTTACCATCTGATCATATTAGCTTCTCTAATGTTTTTTTAAAGCAAATCTTTACATCCTTGAATACTGACTGTAACCAGATTTACAAGTATTTTTCAAGAGAAAATATGACTACAAGCAGTAATATTTTTAAGAAAAAAAAAAGAAAATGCCTCCAAAGATTTTCCATCCTTCAACTAACAAGAACTCTTAACAGCCATTTACAACTTGAATAAAACAGAAGGATGTTTTTATTTGCATATACAGAAAAAATATAATGCAGAGGAAGGACTACTGAATACAGATAGTTAAATCACTACCCAATTCATCATCCATTTGATTTTTTTTCTACAGATCTACTAGCTCTCTTGTGTCTCCCTAACAATTTATATAGCAGAGAAGTAAAAAAAAAAAAAACAGAGAAATATAGCAAAAAGGTAGCAGAAAATGCAAAGTACAAAATTAAAAAAATTGAAATGAAAAAAAAAAAGAAAGTAATTCATATATCTGTTTAAAAGCCAGTATCATTTGATTTTTAATGGACAAAATAGATCAGGTGTCTCTTACCAGTCAAAGGTCAAGTGAGTATAGAGTCAGCTTTACCTTGCTCAATTCTGATGAAAGCCATTTAGCATTTAATGATAAATCTGCATTACAGAAGACTAGAAATTACAAAACTTCATATTAGCCATAATGCCAAAAGTATATCTCACTATTAAAGCACCAGCACTCTGTGTGTGTGTGTGTGTGTGTGTATTTCATTGTTAAAAATTTTTCAAAGTAAGATTTTTTTTTTGTCCCATTGTTCTGATGATGTTCTGACAGTGAAATGATGCCAATGGAATAAAAATTCTAAACTTCAAACTGGTTTTTAAAATTCCATCTTACAAACTGGTTTAGATATTTCATATGATTATATTTCTGAATGAATTTATTACGTTTTTTTCTATTGTTTCACAAATGTTATTTTTAAGGAATACTTGCCATCAATTAAAAATAATGTTTGAAATAAAAATGTCAGATTAAAAACAAATCCACGAAGAAATTGCATGGTTTACATTTAAGATATGAAACTGAGCATATATGGGCTTCATGAAAAATCTGAATGAGGAAATGCACTTTCTCTAAAAAGTGTAATAGAGCCTGGCTGGGTTGTTTCTTCTCTGTGGTTGACCAGTCTAAAACCATGCCAGTGATTTCTTCTAAAAAGGGAGACACAGGTTTGAACCCTGTTGGAGATCACACTTTCTTTAAGATTTTTTAACTGGAGTTCATAGACCTATAGATGTAATACACAGTTTTAAAACATAAAAACAGGTTGTCTATTTTAAATACAGGTATATACTAAAAATAATGTTTAAAGTAATATCTACACACACACACACACACACACACAATGTACCAGGTATCTTTAGGAGGCTATAAATTGAATACAATATAATGATACAAAGCCTTTACTAATTTTAACATTCTCATTTCTTTCAAGAGAGATCAAGAGCATTAACACAACAGCTTTCAATCAGACACAAGAATTGAGAAAGCACATCATGCTACTGAGAGAAGTTTCACTTCAGAGATAGCAAGCTTTTTGAAAGTGACCAAATAAACAAGGGGATCAATAGATGGCACTCTGCAAACCCCTATGAAGATAATTATGATGTACAATAAGGGCTTGCTTAAGGTTGGTGAGCAATACAGGCCATTTCATGACACCTTACAGGAAGATAAGATCAATGTCACTACCTACATTAAGGTAAACACAATAATCAAGTGCCAAATCAGACATATAAATATGTAAGAAATGCACATCTCTCGTCTGGACTTCTTTGAATCTATATTTTCATCTTCATACCCAGGTGAAAATGAAGCTCACCGAAAAAGATTTAAAGAAATCCTGAGAGATGTACATACATTAAATACGAAAGAATTTATGAAGATGGTCTCTCATGGCTAAACTGATAGCAACATGATTCAGTTTTAGAAGTGGTTTCCATGATGAATACATGTTTGACCACTACTGGGAGGTATAGTGTGTGTGTAGTTTATATTTATAATAAAAATGCTAGCTATTAATACTACCCTAAAAATATATGCACAATTATATACCTTAACATGTATAAAATATAACAATTTCAGCTAACATAGTGCTCAATATATAGCAATAATTATTTTTAAAAATATAAATAAAAACATCTAGTATTTATCAAAGGCCAACTCATAGTTTACCTTTGATAAGTATTGATTTTTACTTCTAATTTTATAGATATGTTTCATTAATTTAAAAATGACTGACAAGGTAGTTTTGTCAAGTTTTTTTTTATTGTATTTTTCCTTGTATGTAAACAGATACTTTTTTTAACTGTTTGTGTAAAAATTGTACAAATGACCTGTAACTTGGCAGATAATAGAGGGCTGGCTGAAATTTGCTGGTGTCCATTTCCTGAACTCTATTCCACTAGCAAATATCTTTCATCACTGGTATGTCAAAGATACTGAGTGGAGTGTGCACTTAGGAAAATTCCAACTTACATGCCCAGGCAATAGCAATAAAAAATGTTCTTGTATTCATTGAGAATCTTGACAAAAGACAATCAGTAGTAGTCAAACTACAAATGTTTTGCCAAATCCACACACACATGTATATATAAGGTGTTCCAATAACTTGGACCAATTTTAAATGATTTTAAATTTAAAAATCAGACTAACTTATTAGAACACTCTATATAATTTTCATAGCTTTACACCTGTTCAAGCAGTAGAAGTAAAGAACTGGTAAACCTACTATCAACCTTGAAATGTGCTATTTATGCAGGATATTAAAATTAGTAATTGAAATAGATAAGTAAATATTAGTATATCATTTCTCTAAACCTAAGATGACAGAAATACAATGTGGTAGTTTTGAATGTTAGACAAAATAATAATGAAATCAATGATCACATTCATCGCGTCACTTAAAAAAAAAAAAAAAAAAATTAAGCAAGGCATCTTCAAAGAATTTTCAATATTACTTTAAATATTTGAAGTTGTGGTTGACATTATAACAAAAAAGAAAACTAAACATTTTGGCATATGTTTTTAAATTTAACTGCAATTATAAAATCATTTTTCAAATGTATAAGGAGAATGAAAATCCACTTAGGATATATGTTTATATACGATTGAAGTAAAGAGAAAATTTAAATAAAATAAATAAAATATGTAAGTTACTTTGAAAATTTCAGTACAGGCAAATGAATTATTTCTAGAATGAAAAGGTTATAGATTGTAAAGGTCAAGTGATGATCCACACACTAGACATTATATAACCAGAATTAACTGGACACCTAATGAAGGCTAAACCTATATCTTCATCCAATTATTGTATGCTGATCAAGTTTATCATTAAGTATGTATTTTCCATGTTTCACTGATGTAAAAAAATATGACAACTGAAAAATAGATAGAAATTACATAACATCTATAAGTGTACGTCCTTCTATTTATGTGGAGAAGTTGGTAAAATGCAATATTTTAAACAAAATTTTTTCTGTTCAGTGTAATCCTGAGTTTTGTATTTCACTGCAGTTAAACATTTAAATAAATTATGTAATAAAATTGTTTGATTAGATTAATTGCTGAATCATATTGTACCACTTCACAGTAATTGTTTTGTAAGAAGTGAGATATACTGTACTTCACTGCAGACTACTAGTAATAACCTATCAAGAAATAGAAAGTTAGAAAAGAAAAAAAAAAAGAGAACTATTCACACTAGCTACTAGTTTGACTTTTAGGTTGCAGGGAGAAAGAAAAAAAATCCAGTAACTTCAATTATTACTAGCAAAAAAAAAAAAGAAAAGAAATGGTAACAAAGGGTATGAGATGGAGGGAGGAGAAGAGTAAATGTTTTTGGAGAGGAAAAAAAATACTTTGACCAAAACATTAGCACAGGTATCAAAATTTGTACTTTTCATAAAAATAACTCAGCTACCAGATATCAGTAAGGTTAGTGCACTTACTGCTCTTTTTTATGATAAATATAAAAATTGTATAATGGTATCAAATATATGATGCTGCATTCTTCAAGAAATGCCAAAATGGGCTGAAAATCTTATTTTTTACACACACATTATATAAATAAAAAATAGGATCTATCACAAGAATTTGTTTGAAAATGATAGTTCAGTAAATTGCAAGAGGTTTGTAGAAAAACCCTCATCAAAATCAAAGGCTTTGTCTGAGTATAAACACACAAATAGAAACTAATGACCACTTAAGAGCTCTGTAGGCTTGTCTAATGAAGTCAATTCACATTATTTTATAAATATAATCAACTGCAGGAAGTGATGAAATATTTATTAACAGTTAAAACTGAAAAAAAGAAGGGACTCTACATAGAAGACATTGTCCAGTAGTTAATCTCTTACTTTAAGGAATATTATTGAAAGCATATTTTTCAAGGAACACAAAAGTACTATAAAAATAATCACAAAACAATCAGACAAAGAATTGGCATTAGCCTACTCAAACATATTTTATATGGATGTCCAGAAAGTCCATGCTAATTTTTAGTTGTTCACATTAAAGTACATCAAATTTATTGATAGATTCCAAAAAGTACTGCTCACAACTGGATGAATTCAAAACAGCAATTCAAGAAAAACACCCAGAATTGGTAAACAAGGAAGGTGCTGTTTTCTATCAGGATAATACTAGACCTCACATTTCTTTGGTGATCTGGCAAAAATTACTACATCTTGGTTGGAATGTGTTACTAAACCTACTATATTCACCAGACATTGCTCTTTAAGATTTTCATATATTCCAGTCCTTTCAAATAATAAAAATTTTAATATTTTGGATGATGTATAAAAATAAAATAAAAAAAACACACACTTTAATGGATTCTTTGCTGAGAAACCATAAACATTGTGGAAAGACAAAATCTTTTAAGTAGAAGAAAAAATGGAGAAAGGTTATGCAACAAAATCATTCACATTGATTATTAAATATTTAATGTCATTATTTTGTTTCAAGATTTAATTTCCCTTAAAAATTGGCATGATTTTTCCAGACAACCCAATATATAAGTTGTATGAATTTCTTAGATGAGGAATATATATATATATATATATTTGATCACCAGAAGAAGAGGCGACCAAAACACATGGTCAGCTTCGAAACGCGAAAATTTTTGTGTAGTGATATTATGAATTTATAAACCATTGTAACAAATATTACAATATAACGCTCTACGTTTGTATCGAGCACCCTTTATAAAAGTAAATGCATGAACAACAGGTTAAAAAAACTACGAGTTCTACAACTTTTTTACAATATATATGCACACACACAAATACATACACTTTTAACCAATTGTTCTGTTTATCTCAGTTATAACTCATAAATTACAAATTTGAGAGCATTGGCAACTCTAGCCTTTTGATCAGATTTAATAAAAGGTTTAAGGTTTTAAAAAAAATAAAAAAATTATGGAACTTTACAAACATTTAAATGAGGTTGGAGAGTACAACCAAAATGAGGAAAACAGTAAATAAATAATGGTAAAGATATCAGATTAAATGTTTACCTCTAATAGGAAAATATGCTACAAACTTCAAAGAATATATGAAACCCAGAATTTAACTCAAATTTTAATGATAGTGATGATTCAATAATTTTTGTAATAGCAAATGAAAATTAAAATATTCAAAAATAGTCAAGATAGCAAACAGTGTTGATGCTGCTGTTTTAATTTAAATACCCCCATTCATTGATAACCCCCACCCCTCAAAAAAAATCTTCCAGTCACCTACATAAAAGGTAAATTTCAAAGTGGTTATAAATTTCATTTTTCATTAGTACATAGATTTTGTAAAAAAAAAAAAAAAAGTATCTTATACACAAGTTCACAACCTACTTTTGCATCAGCACACACTTTTGCATCAGCACACACTTTCTATTGCTTACCTGTATATTAAATATTCAAAAGCATACATTAATGGGTAAATTATGTTTTACTGGGCACTTTTCCAGCCTTGATAAATTTGAGATGGCCAATGTTTATATATATAAAGCAATTTTATGTTAAATGAAAATTATCATGAGATCACATTTTAATTTTGCTAGCAAAGTTGTTTTTAGGTTTTTTCCTTATCTGATTTGTCTGTTTTGAATGTTAATGACCATGCCCAAAACTACAAAAAAAAAAAAATTTCCTTGTTTGTGGGTATATTTACATCTTATCTAGGAATGTGTCCCAGTTATTACTATTTAGCTGCCTGCAGTTTTTTAATACAAGTTCTTTGAATATCTTTTTAATACTCAAAGTCCTATATTGTCCAACAAAATTTCCAATCACCCACCCAATAATTGAAATCACCCAGCGGTAGGTGATATCACCCAGATTGGAAGACCCTGGTCTAAGTGATTGTTTATATCGATAAATATTTCTTTTTCAATTCAGAGAGAATAGAAAATAAAAGGGATAAACACAATTCCTAAAATTAACACAAATATTTCAAACAAAATTCCTTTCTTTATTCCACATATTTTTCTTTCTTTTTATTTTTTTATAAAAGTTTTAACTTTTGTTAGTTTTGGTTGATACAGTTTTCATTGGTTGTATCCAGGCAATAAAATTTGTTTGAGATTTTTCATTTCCTCTCAGTGGAATCATGAAAATAGGCATTGAAGTTTTGTTTTGGCAATTATCAATACAAGAAAAGGCAAAACTGAAATTTGTCCTCCAGTTAGGTAGGAAACAAATTACTAATAGGATCTTCAAATAAATGGCCTTGTGAGAACCATTGATATTGTGTGATTGGGGACAGGGGGCTTCACCAGCTAAAATTAGATTTGCTAAGAACTAATTTCCATATGGTGCTAAAAAAGCCATAATTGTTTTGGGGGTACCTTTTAAAAATTACCTAAGTAATTGAGAAAAGTAAAACTAATTTCAAATGTGCAAAAGATTTCTTGGTTGAAGCAATAGAAAAAAATAAACATTTTCTGTGAATTTTACTACTTTTTTTTTTTTTTTGAAACAGCAATGTTAAGATGTTTTTGAGTTAAAATTACAAATACAATAAATCAATGTTTTAATTCAAAAGTTTTTTTTGTTATAAAGAAGTATAGTACTCGTCAACAATGCCAAGAATATGCATGGACATATTTTCAAAAAATGCACTGTGTGTATTCAGACAGCAACTGATTCTTGGTAGAAGTACCAGAGAGCAAATGCTTTGAACCTCAGCAGATCTCAGATACTTTACTAATTGTAGGCATCAATACGTAATAATAATAGTACACATCCTGTAATGTTTTTGTTGGTACTATGCGAGTAAATAAATTTATCTGACTTGTGTGTGACTGAAATAAATGAATAGTATTAGTTTTAGAAAACCTATTACCTGTTTTCTGTATGAATTATTAATTAGCAGTACCTCCACTTTTTTCACTAAAAAAAAAAAAAAAAAAAAAAAAAAAGCCCCAAACACAAAACAAAGTTTTATCTTCAAAATGTTTGTTATTATTAAGAAAGACCAAAATACTTTTTATTATTTTATTAATTTTCTTTTTTTTATCCTTTCTAGCACATTCATATTTTTTTTTGTCAGTGGTCAATATAAATATTTATGATTAGTGCTTTTCTTTTACTACTCCCCACTCATGGGAAAAAACACTCTGATTTGGAACTTTTTGCAAAATCAGATAATTTTTGGATTTTAATGAAACTTTCAGGACTCATTAACAAATGAAGAATTTTTTGTTTTTAAGAAAATATTGGTACTATAAACATAAAAATTCAAATTGTCTTATATTGGATGACCATTTCAATGGGTAAACAACCATCCATCTCATCAGTGAGACCAAAACATTATGGGAAAATAAATTTGTTTATGTGTGTATAAAAACTGAAGTAAGGGTAGGGAAAAAAAAAAAAAAAAGAAACAGATCATTGCTACCAGAATATGCTAGACTCAGTCCGTGGATGACAGTACCTGTTACTCATCACCACTTAATTTCATGAATTTTTTAGATAAAATTTTCATCTGAAAATTTTGTATTTTATTAGTTAAAAGTGGGACTCCTTAGAGGAAAAAAAGAAAAAGAAAATAAAAAAATAACATTTTAGAAAAGCTTTTAATTACTTTTATAAGTAAGATTTAATAAGAACACTAAGAAATCTTTTTTTTCAATGAATAATAAATTTTTACAAGAAGTGATTATTTTTTTTTTTTAATAATTTATAAATAATATATAAATCTTAATTCTACATTACTTTCATCTGGTTAGGTGATATTTTTATTAAGTGAAAAGAATATTTACTAAGCAAAAATTGAAAAACTTAACACAGATTATTTTGCAATAAGATTTCTAAATAATTTTTTTTATGTATATAAAATATTATGTAACATGTCCATGTTTGAAAGTATGGTCGACCATACACAACATTATCAGAAAATAAGAGAGGTGACTATAGTAAATTTAAAGTCAACATTCCTAAAATTAAATGAGAAATATTGTCCAACAATTTCAAGATTAGTGAGTTATATAAAAAAAGGGGGGCTTACCAGTCATTTTCTTAATTTATGTTTTATAAACAGAAACAAATTACGTACATAGTGATTTTTTTTCTTTTCCATATGCACACACACACACTGTGGCTTAGAGAAGCTGCTCTGGATTTTTCTTTTTTTGTATTTCTTTCCATCATGTTTCATTAATAAACAAACAATGACAAACAAACTTTTCCCTACTACAATTTTTATAAGAACTAAATTTTAAATTTATTTTAGTAGATTTGAGAAAGGAAAGCGTTTTAGAGTCTGAACTTTAGACATTTTAGATTGACATCAATTCAAACTATACGAGTAGGTGATAATTACTTTAAAGGAAAGATAAAAATAACTATCCACAATAGGCCAGCACATTGTATAATGTAGATTTATTTTAAAATTTATTATTGTAAAATCAATTTCTATTTTATTTTCAGTGCACAGATAAATCAGCTCAGCAGGGGGGAAAAATGTATAATTTTTCTACCCAGTCTGCTGTCATCCAAACTATCTCTCACTATATATAATTTTATTCCATCAATTTTATTTTATATGATTTTATTCCATAAATTCATCATGTAAAAAAAATCCAAAATGTTTATAAAAATAAAATCTGATATGGAATAAAAAAGAAAAAATTCTTATGCTTTTTTTTCTCAAGCAATTCAACAATATCTCGTTATGTTTTTCCTCTTTGAATAAAAAACACATTTTGTGTATTTGTAAAAATAAAATCCTAGGTTATTATTCGATTATTGAAAAAATAAAATCGATGAGCATTGTGTTCTCCGATACAGACAGATGTTAGTTTCCAGGTAAGGAAGGATTCTCTGGAAGTTTCTACATCAATGTCATTGGAAATTTCCAAGTTCTGGATAGCACCAATAAAGAAAATGAGAAAGTCAAGAACAACAACAAATTACGTAATTTTCTGGTGCGTGTGTGTGTGATACGAGCACGTGTTGATACATACACACAGTGTGTGTGCGTGTGAGTATATATATATATATATATATACACACACACTAGTTGAGGGGATATTTAAATTGACTTATTTTCAATCAGCGTTGGAATGTGTTTTTTTTCTTTTTTCAGTGTTACAGTGTTAGTGTTTTCTTTTATGCGTGGGTTAAAAAAAAAAAAAAATCTAAAAAAAGTGAGGCCACCACGGTTTTAGACAGTTTTACAAGTACAGCAAAAAATTCACATAGAAAGTTTTTCTTCAAACTTTTTAGATTAATTATACTTAAATAAATTTCATTTTATTTAAAATCTAGAAAAATAGTATATACCCTTAAAAAATAAAATTAAATAAATTATACTCTAGAATTTATTTATCTAAAAAAAAGAAAAGAAAAACAAAGTTCTAGTCAAAGTGGTGAAATAGCCCAAAACAGGTCTGCTTAACCTAGACTCTAGCCTAGAGGTTCAAATCGCCATGTGTGGGTGGAAATATTGCAGCAGAGAAAGATACAGGGTAGAGGAAGGAGAGAAAGGTTTTTGTAAAGAGTAACAAAGACCAATCAATTCTTTATCATATGTGTTTTTTTTTGTTTTTTTTACACAGACGACAAACTCGATCAAATTCTAAAGAATCACAAATTAAGCTAAATAAAGGCTTAAAAACAATAAGTTAAACACAAAAATGGTATACCAAATGTTTTTAAAAATGTTTCGTTCGTAATAGCCCGATTCTGATATGTTTATCAAAGAGTGTGGCGAGGATGAGAGAAGAAGAGAGTCCAGTAAAGGATCGATATGTTTGTGGGACACAAGACAACAAAAATAAAGTGTGTGTGTCTCACGAGTAATCACAAAAGGAAACACGTAGTCCCAGATAGATTCAGCCATACGGATTGCAAAGCAAAAAAGTTTCAATGGCCGTCAATGAAAAGTGCAAAAAGTTTTAACATAAATTAAATCAAAATGACTTATCCTCAAAAACAATAAAGAAATATCTTTAGATCTGTTTTACTAGGGAAAAAAACGAAAGCAAAAAAACATATTCACCGCTCTTAGCAGTACTCAGATAATTAAAAATAAAATTTTTTTTAATATATTACTTTTTTGGGGAATATTTTTTCTTTTGAAAAGCAACAACAAAAGAAAAAAAAAAGGAACGTTTTTGTTGTGATATAAGTTTGAGTTGACGATCCATAAAACTCAATCTACCGTTTATTTTCTGACATTCGATTTTTAAGAGGTAAAAAAAAAAAATGTAAACAAATTAAGGCGGCTGCGAAAACAAGAAGCAAAAAAAAAAAAAAAAAAAAAAAAAAGAAATAAAGAAAAAGAAATCCAGAGACATTTTATTAGTGAATTTTTCTATTTATAGAAGAGAAAATGAGTAATTAAAAAATTATTTTAACGAAGTGGGTAGAAAAGAGAGAGAAAGAAATGATTCAGATCCATGTTTTGTTGCCATAATGAAGATATTTTTCCTCCCTCACTCTTCATTATTCATCTTCCGAGAGACACAGGGATGATGGGTCTCCTCACCATTTGAAACGAGTCATTTATTGCAATATTGAATTAATGAATAATTTGCCTATAACAATTTATAACACTGAGAATATTGTTTCCATGCTATATAGCGAAATAATTACGTTTCATTTTTATTGTTAAATACAATTTAAATAATTTATTTTAATTTTAGTGTTGGTTACTTTTTCTTTTTTCACAGTTCTCAAATAAAATTAAAAATCTCACAGCTATACTTACAAGGGTTAAAAAATGTACTTAGTAGAAGTGACTTTTTTTCAGTCAGAGATCAAAATAATTTAAAAAATGACTTTTTTGTTGTAATTCTTCCGTTGAGTTGAGAGCAAAGCCTGATTGATTAGGAATTTTGATTAATTTAAAACAAAAACAAAAGTTAAAGTAAAACTGATTTTTACCAAAATCTAGAATTAAATTTCACAATAAAAACAATATTTTTCCTGTGAAGAAATCTGAAAAGTACAATTGATCCATCTTCTAACAATTCAGTAAAAAAATAATAATAATAAAAAAAAGTTATCCTCGAATTTATTACTCCAGTAATGAGAAATGTCCCACAAAAAAATCAAGAAAATTCAACACAATAAAAATAAAATATTTCTAAAAGTTCTTTCTACAGAGATTAATATTTTGCCAGGAATTATAAAATGCAATTCCGGAAGTTGAAATGACTGATCCCAACCTACCAATTTATTTGGGATCAATAATTTAGTTAAATAGCAAATTTATCAGCCGAAAATGGTCTAAAATTTTACTGTTGGATTTTTCTGAATAAAGATAAGGAATCTTCGCCTTGCGATTTTCTTTTCACCTTCTTCGATCGTATTTCCTCAACTCCAATCCAACCAAAATATTGCATCTTCCGTTTTTTTGTTTTCAATGTAGTTTTGTACACAAATTTAATTAAATTTTGATAACTCAAACGATTCTATTGTTTTAATTTGTGGATTGATTAAAAATGTTAAAGAATAAGGATAAAACGATATTTTTCATTTTTAGTAAGAAAAAACAACACGAAAAAAAAAAGGAAGGTTTCAATTTTGGGATTTCTAGTTTTTATTTATTTTCGTAGAAATTAAATGATCACTAGTGTTGTAAAATAAATATTTGGCCAGAAGGCTTTTGATTTAAAGAAAAGAAAAAAAAGAAAAAAATTACTAAAGAAATAAGATTAGTTGTTTATTTTTCTTTTAATAAAACCACGGATAAGAAGAATGAACATTTGACACGGCGTGTCTCCTCCTAAAATCTCTTAGTTCCCCTTTTTCAAGGCCGAATAAATTCATTTATTTTACACCTTAAAAATATAAAATACGTCGATGAGAATAAATATCTTTCGCTACAATACCAAAATATTTTGCGCATTAAAAAAAAAAAAAAGAAAAAAAACAAGCTCTCTTTTTTTCGTTTTCATTACTCGAAATCTACTAAAAATATTAAACGAAAATTGAAATAGAAAACGAAGTCAAAAACATTTTTAAAATAGCTGAGTGCAGAAAAATAAAAAAATGACTAAAAAAAGTCAAAACAAATAATTTTTTTAAACTAATTTACAATACATCAACAACTTATTTTGAGAGTAGGGACCAGTTTCCTTCCTCCTAACACATGTGTACTACAATACATTGATTGAATCATGTGGACGAGGAAAAACAGTTGTAAAGACGGAGGGAGCACTTGGCTAGACAAAATCCCACCTTCAATCAAATCATAATTAAAATAACTATTCCCTCGGACCATTAACAGACACCTTTTTAAGATTTATTTCTAAGCTAAATGATATACTATTTCTGTTTTAAGTAATTAATTGCTACAATTTCCCTCACAAATCTAAAAAATGGATTAACTAGCTTAACGGTTTTAGATTTTTAGAAAAATATAGAATAAATTATAAATAAACAAACCGAACAGGCAAGTGAAAAAAAGGATCTTTTAAAAAATATAAGAATAAAATCGACAAATTGTTTATATGAAAACTTACTAAGTGTTGTTAGATAAAAAACAAAATCACAATTTATTGAAATAACACGTTGAAGAAATATGCGAAGGAAGGAAAAAGCAACCGAAAATAAGGTTACCTCCATTTTTTTACCCTATTTCATATTGCAATTACACATTATTTTCGGAGTTGTAGGAAATTTAAAATAGCTTCAATTTAATAATCACTAGCCATTTGAATACAAACATGCACAAGAAACCGTAAACCGCAGATGGATGAGGCAGGTAGTTATATGCACAATATAGGAAAAATGTACTTAAGTTAATAATAATAGACAAGAAGTCATTTTTAATGGTACAAAAAAAGTGCACGATTGTAAAATTAAACAAGATATTTTCTAAATATTTAAAAGGCGATGGAGAAATAGATTTTAGAGGCTTTTTAAAAATTACTAAAAAAAACAATGACGTACAAAAATAAAAAAACTAAATTAATATTATTTTCTAATTTTAAACAGCAAAAATAAAAATCAATAACTTCTGAATTTGATCATGGTTTAATTTAATGTTAACAACTTTTTTTGTTATTCTTTCTTCGGCGATTCCTCTTCCATGAATAATTAGATTTTTATTTATTTCGATGAGATATTTCTATCTTAAAAAAAAACAAAAAAAAAAAACACTACGACTTTTTACTTTTATTCCAGTCCAGTGTAAAAATGTAATAAAAGCCAACCAAGACAAATAAAGTAGCTTTTTTATTTTTTTAATTCAACTAAAACATTTTATTTTTTTATTAGATTTTTTTGTTTACTTCTTTCTTCGAATCTTTAAAAAAAAATGTTTGTTTTTTTTTTGTTAAAAAAAAGTAAAAACATACGGTATTTTTATTTATGATTGTGTTTTTGAAATATAAAATTTTAAATTATCAATTTCTTTTTAAGTCAAACACAAATTTCTCTTGTATTTTTATTGTTTCTTGTTTCGATTTTTTTTTAATTCAACGACATAGGCTAATAATGACTAATGAATGACTTCTAAGTCTAACTAAGTATATGTATTTTTAAATAAAAAATCTCTTTTTTTATTTATAAAAATAAAATTCTCATAATCAATTTTTTGTAGTTTTGGGTTTCCGTTTGATTATTTATTTTTTCTATTAGAAAAAGTCTTGAATTTCTTTTATCTTGTTTTGTACGTCTGTCATTCTAACAACAAAGTCAAAGTCAATTTTTAAACCTACAATTATAGTTTTAACCAGTTTAAGTTTAAATGACATTTGCAAATTTAAATCGATTCAACTTTGTCTTCTTTTTTTTTACTACTTTTCTTTTTGAAAGTTTCACAACTTGAGATTTTTCTGTATTTTAATTTTATTACCAATCATAATTTTTTTCATTTTTCTTTAGCTTGTTTTTATGCCTGCAAGAATTTTACAATAAAATCATGAAACAATAATCGACTATTTTAAAAAAGAGAGCTGAAAAAGTGTACTTACTTTTTCATTTGCTTTTTATTTTTTACTAAGAATTTATTTTTTTTAGTTTCTTTCTTCGTTTATTCCATTACTGTGCTGGTTTCCTTTCTTCGTTGTCTGGGTAAAAATGAAAGTAATATCCAATATTTTGTCTTCGATTTTTCTTTTTGCAGCAAACACGAAGAAATACAATTATATAATAATGCACGTGGTTATTTCACTGTTGTTGTCGTCGTAATCTTTAAGACTTTTAAAATGTAAAAAATCCAAAAAAGTCTGGACTGATTCATTCACATTCCCAATCGTACGAGAAAAAAGCAGCAAGTCCTCCTGGGGCTTACACCATGCCTTTTGGTGTTAATTATCCAAATAGATTCAGCAATTTCAAATTATTATTCTTTTTGATGACAGAAAAGTTTAAAAAATATTTTGAGGGAATGAGTCAAACGAAGAACTCGAATCCCTCAACAAAACAAGAAAGCGGCAAGCTTCAATAGGAGAGTTCTACTCGAAAAAAAGGGCAGATCACTGGTGCTGGCTAAATAATCCACGTTAGCTGCCGACGAAGTTATGGCGTACACTACAGTACAGAGCATGGCTAAACAATAATTACCGGAAAATAATAATAAATTATAAAATAAAATACAGTTACATTCTATTACTTACAAACACATCTTTAAAGAAAAACACGAAAAAAAGTCCTCATCATAACTTGGAAAACTTTAGTGTCTCAAACAAGAATAATTATTAACAAGTTTACGTTTTTTACCGTAACGACGTTCACTTTTTTTTAGTTTTTTAGCAAAAAGTCGCAATTACGAATGCTCAGTGAGGATCAAACTCACTATAGGAGCGACATTCTTAATGCCCAGTTTGTTACCTATATCACAATTGTCTATTTCATTTTTTCTCTCTATTTTTTTAGTTCAATTTTGCTTATTTATCGATTTTTTTAATTTTATTTTTATTTTCATTTTTTTCAAGCAAAAAGAAAACTGTTAGTAGTAGTGTTAGATTTCAATTTTTATTTCAAAGAGAATAGTAATGTATTGGAGAGAAGAATTCTTGGCAACACGAAAAGAAATATGTTAAAAGGATATCATCATGTCAGAATATTTAAAAATCTGTTCATAGGAATTTTCATGAAAATTTTAAGATGAAAAAAAGTGACGGAAAGACAATTTTAGTGAGTTGGACTCTCTATCGCTATTGCACAAAAATGTAAATGTAGCACAAGTTCTAAAGTTTGGGATGAGAAAGGCTGGTATTTATCTTTCTTGTAATTTTTTTTAGCTAGCCACAATCACTGACACAAACACAATAATAATCCTTGCACCAAAACAACACGTTTTTACCATTCTTACTACAGCCACCTTAATACCCCAGAGGCTCTATGAAGTCTTCTTTAACTAGTCCCGTATATGTACAATTTGTCTGTGAGGGGGTGGGGATAAAATAACAACTTAAAAAAAAGTTATATATAACCCCAATGAATATTTACAATGAATACAAGATGTACTTACAAGAAAAAAAATAACAGTAACAAAAACAAAAACAAAAAACAAAAAACAACGCAATCCTTAAATGTGGCAGAAGCATTAATTAGTTAGCTTGTAGCCGTAGGGGGCTGGTTAATGTTTTTTTTTATTCGGCCTTGTGTCGTACATAACCGAACTCCCTACAGTTTACAAGTTTTATTCAGCGTTATAATCATCAGAATTACCAGGTTTTTCTCAGAAGCTTGGTTGCAGGTTGGCAATGGAATGTGCGCAATAGTGTGGAATAGTGTACGAATGAAATATACATTTTTCATTTTAAAATAAAAATTTATTAAAAGAAAAGATTAACAAGAATTTGTAGGAATTAATGTTCAATCAGAAGGACAAGTGTATCAAGAGTTGTAGAAAATGTTCATAATTGTTGAAAGAATATATGCATACGTACGTATGTATGTGTTTGTTTGTTTAGTAGAAATGTCTTTGGATGGAGAAGAAGAAGTGGAAAAAATCAGTACACGAAAAGGAAAGAGAAAGAGAACAAGGTGCGACCTGACCTTATCTCCGGGTCGATTTGAAGTTGAAGTTACATTTTAGTTGTTTCGTCTCGCGGCTCCCATCTGACTGACTGATTGACGCTGACCGGGGCCTTTTAGAGTATTCAGATTTTTCGTATTTGATCGCGAAGTCCCTTTTGGTCTTGCAAGTTGCTCCCATTGGTCAGCAAATCAGTTTAACACGTACTTGCTAAATTTGGTTTCGACTTTTTCTTTAAGCACATGCTCAATCCTTTTTCTATTTGGGAAAAACCAGGATTTCACACGTCATTGTGAATTTTTGTAAAAGTGAAGAAGAACGTTAATTTTAATTCTTAATTTCTTATTCCAGTACAAACTCGAGGAAATTAATCTGGGACTTTAAAAAATTCCAACACTCATTCGACCAAACACTCACTCAAACACACTCATCCAAACACAACAATAAAAATGACAAACACACTTAAAAACGAAAGACGTCCCGCATCTACCAGAGAAGTAATATCTCTGGTCAGCTAACAGCAGGGTGGGTGGGTGAGGAGTATTTATAGTAAAGAAAGTAGTGACAAAAAATAAAAGGGGCCATTGAGTATACATTCCCTCAGCTAAGTTAACTTTGACGGAAGAAAAAAAACTAATAACAAAACCTAAACTACTCTATTTTGGGCTGGATTGTCAATGTTCACTCCAGAAATTCCCAATATATAAGATGACTAACGGGCATCAAAATGCTACTCTAAATCAACTCCTGTAAACCCCCACTCTAAGATGAACACAAAAATTACTATTAAATATTAGTAAAATCGTTAGATACATGAAAAATAAAACGACAATTTTTACATCGCAGTTAAGCGACAATTTATCCATGTTTTGAAGAAATATGATAAATTAAGTTTAAAGAAGGATCCAAATTCAAACCTGAAGTGATCACCTCTGATTGGTTAATTTTTTCTAATATTTAAAATACGCCTGCGCAGATATTTTTAGGTTGAAAATTGCGCCTAAAATTGATTTTTTTATCCTGTCTTATGAATAAGAATAGTATAAATTATGTAACGCGAAGCAGAATCCTCAGTCAGAGCTTCAACTCGGAAGAAGCAGACATCACGACCCCCTTTTCTGATAAATCGAAACAGAAAAGTACCGCTCATCATAACAAGCCATTTTTTTCACTCAACTATTTTACAAACCTCGACGAGTAAGTTTTGAGGTTAATTAACACTAACAGTTAACAAATGAACAATTTTTTCTCTGTGTGAAGAAATCTTAATGTACAAAATTCAACAAAGACCTGCACCAAAAAATCTTCCGTCAAAAACATCTGAACATCGACCTTATTTGAATCAAAGTCAGCTTCATTAATGAACAATCAAGAACTTTTCTACGAATTTTTATTAAATTGAAAGCTTGAAGTATGCTTGAAACCCGGAAGGCTGTGCGGAGCTTATGCGAAGTGTGTTCATTATTGTCATTTGTTCCTTTACTTTGATACTGTCTGCACTTCCGTTTACTCTACAAATACCACCCCATATTGATAGTTGAGTAAGTAATATACTATTTCAAATGTTTGAGCCAAGTGACCCTACATCCCGATATAGCGAGGGGATGCTGCTGGCTTATTTTCGCCGTCTAGTAACTCTGGGGTGTTTTGTTACTAGGACGTGGTAATTGTGAAAGCGGTGTTGGTTGTGTTGCTGATGCATTTCCATTATCATCATACCCTGGCTTGATCATATCCACTGATGTTCTGTGTTTTTCCGTTGCGCAAAATGGTAAATGTCTATGTTGGATAAAGTATGGACCGCTGTAGTGTAGGGAGCGTCGGCTATGCTTGTCAATTGGCCTTGTGTCAAACGTAACCGAGCCCAACACATTTGAAAGAATCAGAAGTTTGAACAAAAGATAAAAGGGTCTTGTTTCTATTAATAAGTGTGAACTTATTTAACGGGTGGAATGACATCAATTTTGTTGTTTTGAAATAACACATATGTTTTAACGTTCTGCATAAAGTTTTTCTTTGAGATGTGTGTTTAAGATTTCCGTTTCGTAAAGTCAGACGAAATGGATTTGTAAAGAAAAGACAAATCTGATGTCGCTGTGAGTCATGTATCGGAGATCATATTTTTTTCGATCCATGACTGACAGAAGATTTTCCCGCAGTAGATTGCCATTTCTTTCTGCGATAGACTGGTTGCCAACCAAGGTTACAGAACCCGATCTATCCTGCTAATGAACACATAGTTAGAAATTGAAGCGTATTTGCGTGTAAGTGAATGCAACGACTTTAATTGGAATTCGAACTCGGCTGTCTGATTTTTCATTCCGTGCCGATATCTGTGGTATATGATTTTCGTTCCATGTGCCAATGATATACCCTAATGTGAAATAAAGTGTTGTGTTTGAAATTCTAAGCACCTGAAGAAGGCCAGAGCGTACAACGGCCGAAACATCGTGAATATGGCAATAAAGATGAGGACAACAGTCCGAACAATGTAATGAAAATACTACGTCATCTGAGAATTATAGACAAATGTTTCTGTTTCTGTTTATTTGCAACCGACATTTTTTTTTTAATCATATTACCCCAAGCAAGGCGATAACGCCACCGATGAGTAAACAGATTGGAAAAAGTGAAAGCCGGAAACCACATCCTAACCAAGGAACAAGGGATGAGCCTCTTCACCTGTTCAATAGACGTGAGGGTGGATAGTTTCGTTTTCTCCCGTTACATATATGTTTATTTTTTAGTTTGAAGAAATCCTTTTAAAGGATGAAATGCGTTAGAGATAGGATATCTTCCATTATGTCATCTATACAGAGGTTTGGTTAAAAACCAACGAAAGTTAATTTTTTTAAAGGAATTTTAAAAGTTTATGTTTTTACCTATATTTCGGTCCATTTTTCTGGTTTTCGGTACAAGTTTAAATGTATATTTTTGACTTGAATAAGCTATTATCAGAGATTTGCAATTTTCTAACGTCTTTCTTTGTAGAAAGAATGTTGAAAAGCGTCATGCCTGTACAGAATATTGATAAACATGCTCTGTTGCTATAACCAACAGGAAAGTTATGTACAAAATACTAACATCTCGTATGATGCTCGTGCCACAAACATACCCCGAAAGATCTTCGACAACGATCTTGGCCAGTGTTGTCGCAAGACCTACCCTATATTGAAAATGCATGGCACATGACTTGATTAATTTTTTCCAACACCAACTTTTGCTGTATTGCATCAATAGGTACAAGTGGCGGGGTCGGAATGTATCGCAGGATGGTAAATCGTGTGAATGTGCTGAATACAGGCCTGTATTAACACCCAATACAGCGTATTAATATATGGGGTTTGAGTACTGTTAATACACTCCTTATTTTTCAATTGGTACATATGCTGAAATGTACATATTACCTGTGCGTTTAATCTTGAAACCATGAATAAATTTAAACACAGGATTTTCCAATTTTATTTTTCCGTCAATGTATACAAAAACTGAATTAAAAATATGTTCCTTATATGTTTTTTATTTAGATGATATGCGGGAGCACAGTAAATCACAACATTTTCCGTTGTGCTTGTAACTTTTGTTGATGTTTACTATCTAATAATGCTTTTTGAATAAGGTACCTAACTTTTGAATCCATAAAACCCACTTGCAGAATTTATCAATGTTAATAAATAATCCCAATGAAATTCCCAAATGGATCACTGATGGTATTACATGGTATTACACATCTCATTTTAAAAATGGGTGATACAGATGACCCAAAAAATTATAGGCTAATAACATGTCTTTCAACCGCATACAAATTAATCACGTCTGTATTGATTGACTGTACTTAATCTTTTATCAGTGAAAACAACACAAAGGATGCTGAAGAGGTTTATATAGTTGTAAAGATCAAGTACTGATAAATAAAAGGATCCTGAAAAAATTACGGGAAAAAAGGTAGAATTCTCAACAAATCTTGGCTAAATTATCATAAAGCTTTCGATTGTGGCCTATACTCTTGGACTCTTAAGGCTTTAGAGACATACAAAATCCCTGCAATGAGAGTAAATTTCTTTAGATATAGTATGGGATTGTGGAAAACCACATGATATCTTAAACCACACCAAAAGGCACTGTCACGTCTAATCGTTTGAATATCCGACGAGGAATTTTTCAAGGTCACTTCCTGTTATCAACCCTGTTTTCGCATAACCCTCTTTTGTAATATAGCAATCTAGCCCCCACCCGAAGAAGGTTGATGCAATCGATGATATTTCCCGTCGATGAAGGGGTCAGCGAACGACAAGACAGGTGTTTGAGAAATACATCCTGTCGGTGTCTGGAGCGGATGTCGCAGGGTTATGAGTCGGGCTCGTTTGACCTTATTTCCGACAGCGGCGGAAATGACTACGGAAGTAAACAAAACAGGTGTCTCTTGGAATTACGTGGGCGTTGCGTAGGCGAGACAAAACCGGAAGGAAAAGTCCCGGTTCTAGAAGACTATAAAAAGAAATCGACACACAGATTCGCCAGCAGAGAACGGCCAGTGGAAGCAGAGAGACACCACAGGCAAGACTTACACTCCCGTCGACTCATTCTATGTGCGCTCTCACTCTTCCATTCTCTGTTCCACACAGGCTCGTCGTCAGGAATAGAAATATAATCTTATATTTTTATATATGCGTGTTCTCGTTGTTTGTCGTCGTACAGTGATATATAACACTTTTGCATCAATTAAAAAGCAATAGCTATAGATACAAAATAAACAACAAAGTATTTAATCACTTATTCTACATGGTTGATCTCAATTTTTTGCCACAAAAGAATTGAAAAATCTCTTTAATACTGTAATTTTTTTTTTAGTGATGACATCGGTATGAAGTTAGATAAATACACAAAGGTAATATTTAAGAAATGGAAAATTACAGAAACATACCCAATAGATATTGTCACAAAAATTAGGTGACAGGAGCAAGAAGAAATGTATAAATACCTAGGAGTCAGCAAAGAAGATAGAATACATATTAGGTAAACGAAGGAAAATGAAGGAAAAGTAAGAAAAAATACTACAGGCATGTGCGTCTGGTGTTAAATACTGAGTTGAATTCACAAAACAAAATATCAGCTGTAAACATGTTGGTTATTTTCAACATCTATAAGTGGATTTATTGCTGATATTAAGCGAATTGATGTCAAAACGAGAAAGATTCTCACTTACCACTACAATTACCATCTTAAGGCCGATGTTGATCGCTTGTATGTGACCAGATCCAAAAGAGTCAGAAGATGAATTCAACTAGAACTGTACAATAATCGGTATTCAAAGATATCTAGAAACTACAGAAGACTTGATGATGACATGTGATAAAGAACATGAAGAAAAAAAGAATCTTTATTCCGTGACAAAAGACGTCAACAAATTCAAAAGGAAATTTCTAGTGGATAAAAAAAAAGCAAGCCATAATCTGCCTACTGCAGTAGCAAAGAACCTGAAAAAGAAGATAAAGCAAATACAATGGATCAGATGCAGAAACGATGTCAAGATACTCAGCTTGTGATAAAGAAGCTGATGTAGACAAACTCCATACACATCAGTGGATGTACAGGGCAGGATTAAAAGCTGAAACTGAAGGTCTTATTTTTGCTGAACAGGACCAATGCTTTCTAACTAGAAATTATCAAGCAAATATATTGAAAAACTGTTTTAACTCTAAATGCAGATTCTGTGATGAATATCAAGAAACACTTGACCATTTTGTATCATGTTGCATATATAAAACTCCACCGAATATAAATCTCAGTATGACAGTGTGGTACAATATTTATACTGACATATCTGTAACTTTTATGGGAAGGAAACTGCAAGAAATTGATATGAACACTGCTCAGACCTGGTTACAGATGTGGAACTTGTCACAATTTTATGTCACTTTACAATACATAGAGACAGAACAATCAAAGCTAATCGTTCAGACATTGTGTTTAAAAACAACAAAAAAAACTGAATGTACTTCCTATTGACATGGTAGTTTCTGTAGACTGTAATCTAGTATTGAACATTTTTTTAAGTAGAATGTAATTTAGTACTGAACATCTTATAAAAGAAACTATCAAAATACAAAGATTTTGCAGCGAAAATCTAAAAAAGTATTGCATATAAAACATCAATAATTTCAGTTGGAAAAACTTATTTGATTGGAAAACTTTCTGATTCATTGAAGGGATTTCTGGCAACTTACACCTTAAAGAAATACAAACAATTGTACTCACTAGTACAGTTCACACCTTACAAAGGGCTTTATTTATATAAAATGTGTGTCGCCTTATTTTTATTTTTACATAAATATTCAGGGGAGTATGTCACGATGCCATTTCTGATCTTTGGTCTCTAGTTGGGACCTAGAAAAAAGTGGTTATACAACAGAAATCAAAGGAAATAATAATAATGATAATAATACCTTGAACTCCTTGATAAGCTTCAAAGAATAATCAACAATATTGTTGGTCTTGATCCGGCGACTCGGCTTCAGTGACTTACCGAGAGAGAGAGAGAGAGAGAGAGAGAGAGAGAGAGAGAGAGAGGGGGGGGGGTAGAAAATAGTAATAAATCATATTAAATTAAAAACATCACTACTCTCTTTTCGAAATGCTTCTTATAAATTACATAAATTTCGATAAAACTTTTGTTTTGAGAACTTTCAACTAATATGGAAAGTATTTTTACTTGCAAGACTCTCCGCTAGAATTCAAGAATATACAACCTTCGCAATTATTGACCTTGGACTGAAATCAGACAATGAATTTCTTGGTGTCTTACATAAGAAATAAATAGAAAACACATGAAATTGTTTTTTGTTTTTTTTTGTCCATGTCGATCTTTTTAAATGTCGAGTTTAATAATGTCATAAATCCTTAATAATATTGTTAATTGCGAACACCGATTTTATTTTGCCCATTGAGAAAAATCAATAACTTTTGCCAAGATTACATCATAAATTATGTCATGAAATTTCGACGCAAATCTATATCGATCTAACGCACACACGTACACACATACACACAAAAATGCAAGTATACATAGACATATATTTATATGCATACATATACACATACACACTGACATATGAATATAGGCAAATATATGCATACATACATACATATTTACTCAAATTTTGAAAACATACAATGAAGGTCAATCCGAAAAATATGTTTGCATGTAATCAATACACAATCGACACACAAAAACTGTGGTTGAATTTGTTTGCCTTACTTATTCTATTTATATTGCCATGGTTATTTAATTCTGTCTAAAATCCAGCTAGATTTTTCCTCTTCGAAGTACTTCAATCTTACTCTGGAAATTTTATCACAAATTCTAAGTCGGGATTGTTTTGGCATCTGTGTTAACGTCAGAAGTAAAATACAACAAAAAATAATTATCATTGGTTGAGATCTTTCTGACACAGAGCTTATCTAAGTTTGTTGATAATAAAAATCTCAGTTTTTTTTCTTTTTTCGTATATTTATTTATTTATTTATCTTCACAATTACTGAAGTTACAAGTCTTATGATATCATTTTGCGAAAATATTTGTTTTACAAGTATCAGCCGATAAAACATTTTTTAATAGACTAAAGAGAGTGTGGTTAATGGAAAACAAGAAAACAGAGGGACATACGTTTGAGTTTCAAGTAGACGAGTCGGTATGATTATCTTTGGAGAAAGATCTACCTGGAGTATCGTTATTCCGACCACCTCTTTTATCAAATATTTAGGAAATTTTACACACACCCACCACTTAATTTAGTCTGATAGCATTCGATGACAAAATGTTTCATTGAATATTTAAATAGAAAGAGTTGTTAGAGTTAAAATGTCCGCGTGGATTTTTCTCATAAAAGAAATAATCATTCTGGCCGAAAATTGAAAAGTATAATAATTTCTCTAGACCAATTCAAAAAAGTTTTTTTTTTTTTTACTCATGATATTTAACCAGACTAAACTAATCGAATACTTAGACTGCTTACCTTAAATCTACGGCTAAAACGAGAGTTTCGTAAATAATTTTCTGGTCTGAATTTCATTGGACATTCTACTTTTCTCTCCTTGTAAGAGATTCAGGCAAACTTCGGAAAAAGAAAAGAAAAGATGCCTACCATAAAGCTACGTTCAACAATCTAGTTTCGTGCAAGTTTTACTAAATGTCAACTTTTGTGATGCCATAATACTTTCATATATTAAAAAAAAGTGCAAACAATAGAAATGATTTCACAGTGTGAAGTAGCATATCACTTGTTTATGGAGTTCAGGTCAACACAACCGCAGAATACTGCTCCCACATATCAGATGCTTGATTTTCATTGGTTACAACTAATTCAGAATCACGTGTCATAGAAAAGCAATTGAACTGAAAAAAGCGATTAATAAGATATAGATGACTCACCAATCCTTGATTGACTCCAGTTCAATTGCCGTTACCCTCAGTATCATCGTCTCAGGTATGTGCAAAAGTAGCCAGCGCTATATATAACTAGCAGACATAACCGGTGTTGCCCAGGATGAAATAATCTATTGTATAAAAATGTAAGCATTTTATAAACTACGTTATTAACACAAAAACATAGCACATATGAAAGCATAACAGTTCAAATATAAAATACTTATTATCATAGAAAAATATTCTAATCCTAAAATGTAAACACAAAAATTGAAATTAAATCTTCTGAATGCAGAACAAAAATCTAAAAAAAACATAAACACGAAAATATAAGAATTCAAATACAATTTTCAAATTATCTTCTAAAACTATTCTAACTTAGCAAATTTTTTAAACGATTCTTATAGGAGATCGGAACAAATAGTCAGCAAAATTAAGAATGATTATTGAAACATCTTCATGAAGGAACTTCTTTATAAACAATGTTTTTTCACTGCTGGAGTGAAAACAAACAGATTATTTTTGCTTCCAATTCTTGAATATTAAAACATAATGGTGTCCATGTTAAAAGAATGGTTCTTCAAAGTGCAGACATGCAAGTGAGAGAGTCTGTCATAGGTATTTATTTATGGACATTTCAAAGCTTACTTTAACTGGAAACTGCAATATCTGGAAAGGAATTGTTACATCAGTTGGGATCAAAGGTACTTTTGGGATGAAAACATATCCTTTATCACATCCTGACTGAATGGTTGCTTCAATAAGGTATGGCCTCATTTTCTTAATTACAAGCCTGGCTCCATTACAGACTCTTCGTGGATCTAGATTTCTTAATAACATTACTGAAGCACCAACATTGGGACTTGATTTATGAAATGGTGGTCCAGATGGATCTAATGTGTTCAAAAACTCAACTTGATAATTCACTGCCTCTGTAGGATCTATAACAGTATCAATAGATTTATAAGAGTGGCACTCTCTGAGGAGAATTTTTTAAAGTTTAAAGTTAATGGAGTTTACAGTAATATTTTGGAGCCAAAATTATTCTCTTACTTAACTACTTGTGATTCTGATAATGTTCATTGATATTTGGGAAGATTTTGGCCATTAATTATTTGACAGACTGCACTTATCACTTATTAGTGACAAGTTTATGCAGAGCTCATTGTCCAATGGAACTTTTCTTCTTCAATGAATAATAATCTTTTTGGAAATTCGAGAGAAACGTTCTCATATCTGTTTTCAGTCTTATGACTTTGATATGTCAACATCTGGAAGATTTCAAGCATGCTCGAATCTTATCAGCTTTTGTACTTCTCGCTATAAATGGAAGGATTTTTTCTGAAATCTTCTGACCAAACTACGGTGACTCCTCACATCAAAGACTGTCTGTTTCTTATGTCTCTTAACATTCGATCAATAGCCTCCAGAGCTCTCTTATGCATAAAAGTGCATTTATCAAACACAATCAAGTGACATTGTTTTATAACTTCTGCCATGACAGAAATCGCAAACTGGGTTTTCATTCGTATAAAAGTCAAGTGAAAGTTTGAATGCAGTATGAGCATTTCTATTCCCTGGTATTAATACGGAAACAATTCTAATGATGCTATAGCAAAGACAAGTCTGCATTCTTTTTTAAGTTTGGCCAGTATCAAAGCTATTACAAAAGTTTTCTCAATTCTACCTGGAGCATCTAGGAAAAAATACCTCCTTTCTGGTACCTAACTGTTTCGCTGATGTTGTAATATGCCATATTTTGGTCATCATTGAGCATTCCAATATGATTTGGAACATATTCATCTGTCTTGGATATATGAGGCTTATATTCTGTTGTTAATCGATTACCTGTACTTCTGACAGCCTGTGGAATTCCATACTTTGGTAACTCATCACCTCCCATGGCCAAGATTCGATTTTCAATATCTATTAGTTCAGAATTATTAATTTCTTAACAACAATATCAGGATATATCAGTTGTCTTAAGTTCTCAAATCTGACACTTAGTCCTTTAATGCTCTGCGATATTTGTTATTTTTATTCTTGATGTCTGTTGCATTAGGAAATTTCTTCCCTAAAGGTTTCTTCTTGGGTGGCATTTTTCCTTGAATAAAGTTGTCCAAACATATGCTGTATTTAAGTGTCATTTTTTTGTTACTTTACTTTCTATTCATCAAAATTGGTTCTAAAACAACTTGTTTCTAAGAAGTGCTGTTATTTCTTTGATATATGTCACTGTCAATTGATAAAGCAAATGATGTTTATCCTTTGAGAGCTTGATAAGAAATGAAACTGAAGCCATTGATTAATAACTTTTTATACTTTCAATGTATGGAGCAACTTCAAACTTATTCAGACCAAAATACACAAGTTTATACTTGTTCAAGAAATTATTGCACGATATTTTTCCCATAGTAAGGGGCATAAAGTGTACTTTCAAGTAAGAATTGGAGTAGATAGACTTAACTATCGCCCGGTTCACACTCCACACACGTCTATTGAACAGGTGAAGAGGCTCATCCCTTGTTTCCTGTTTAGGATGTGGTTCCCGGCTTTCTTTTTTTCCTATCATTCTACTCTTAAGTAGCCCTATGCGCATCAGTGGCGTCACCGCCTTGCTTGGGGTGATATGATTAAAAAAACAAAACTATCTCAGTTTGAATGGGTGAAATAAGGTTCCTTCTAAATTTTGTTAAAATTTTATCTCATATTTTAGAGTAGACATAAAAATAGCATAAAAGTCACTGGGACCTAATTTCTCAGTTTCTTGCGTTCACCTGAAGTTTTTCCACATTTGCAAAAAACAAACCCTGATATTTTACAATTTCATAATCTTAAAACCAAACATGACTCTTTTAATGACTCTGTGAGAAATTATAAACGCGATTAACCTGCATGTTTTTCGGAGGCCTAAAATCTAAAATTCAGGCCTTCTGAGCAAGTTTAGTAGAAAATAAGCAAAAATTGCAGGCGGGTCGTAGCTCGCTCGCCGACATATGGCCCAATATCATTCCTTTGTTCATAGAAATTCAAATTTAAGTATTCCTGTCATCGTTCTAAAGAAATGAGCACCTGAACTCTCTCCTGTTCTTTCCAAACTTTACAAATACCGCCTCGCTGCTTCCTGTTTTTCTGTTTGTTAGAAGTTCTCCTCTGTAGTTTCTGTTTATAAAAACTCTGAGCAGCCCTCTGACCCCTCAATTGCCCTTTTTGGTAAGATGTTCGAGGTTATTATCAATGCTGAAATAGTACATCATCTCACATTTCACAATCTACTCTCTGACAAGCAATATGGTTTCCACTTCGCTAGGTCTACCGCTGATGTGACAACAGTCATCACTGAATATATATACCAAGCAGTTGATAAGAACGGCGAAGCTCTAACTGTTACCCGGATATCTTGAAAGCGTTTGACAGGGTTTGGCATACTGGCCCTCTTTGCAAGCTACAGGGCTACGGTATCTATGGACAACCGTTCGATTTAATCCAGTCGTTCTTATCAAATCATGAAATGTAGGTAATTTTGAACGGGCATGCTTCCAGTTCCTTTCATACGAACGCAGGTGTCCCCCAAAGCTCTATCCTAGGTCCTACTCTTTTCCTGATATATATTAATGATCTTCCCGGTGTAATCAGTTCTCAAGTAGACATCTGTGCAGATGACACCACCAATTACTTCCATCCCAGTAAGAAATCTACCAAGGTTGACAAGTTAACCTTGCTGATGCTCTGGGAAAGGATATCTAACCTGTACTGGATTGTGGTAAGAAATGGCTCGTAAATATTCATGTTTCCAAAAGGAAGCTAATCTCCATTAACCACCACAAAGAAACTTTCCTGCCTTCCATCAGCATCGATGACGCTACGCTAGTCTTCCGGAAAGCAACACACTGCGCCTCCTTAGCCTCACACACTCAACCGTGGAACGACTACAACGAATCAATAGCTACATTTATCGCTAAGAAGGTCGGCTCACTGCATTGAGCCAGAAAGTTTTCTCGTCAGAATCCATCTTGCACTTTTATAAATCTACCATTCCTCCGTGCATTACCATATCTGCTCGGATGCTTCTGCTATTTATCTTGGGGTTCTCGACAAAATCCAAGGAAGGATCTGCAACGTAATCGATCCAGATTTAGCAGCTCGACTTCAGTCACTTTCTCACCGTCGGGATTCAACCTCTCTCTGCCTTTTCTATAAATATATTCATGGCATTTATGCTCTGATGAGCTTTTTTCCCTGGTGTTCGACCACATGAATTTACTCGTGCTATTATACTGGCTTCTAGGTCCAACCCTTTCACTGTCAAAACAGTAAAATGTAACGACCACTTCTACACCCTCAGCTTCTTTTCTCACACTTCCCGTGGAACTCCCTTCCGTATACTAACTTCCATGATGGCTACAATCTCCAAACGTTTAAATGCAACGTCAACTGCCATCTTTTTCATTCCCGGAAATACAAGCGCGTCAAATGATGACAATTCATGTAATTTTTCTTCATTTTTGCATTAACAAAACATTTAAAATTCACAGTCCGCATACGACTTGTATAGAAAGGCTGATGATGAAAAGAGAAATTAATCAATTGTAGAAAATAGAATTGATGGCACGAAAGAGAAATAAATGGATAAATAAAAAGAGCAAATAATTGATTACGGAAAAGATTAGAATGAAGTGCAGAAAGTATAGAATGATTGTAGGACAGTAAAAAGAATGAATTTTAGCAAGAAAAGTAAAAAGAAAAGAATTGATTGTAGAAAGAAAAATGGAACGGCTTGATGAAAAGAGTATAGAATGTATTGTAGGAACGAGAAATTAATTGGTTGTGGAAAAGGGAACAGAACGCATCACAGAAAAAAGTATATAGTCGATAGAAAAATAAAAATGAATGGATGTTGAAAAGAGAAGAGAATGGACTTTAGAAAAGAGAAAAGAAAGGATCGTAGAAAGAGAAGAATAGGTTGTAGGAAAGAAAAATGAATGGATCAATGAAAAGAGCAAATCGATTGTAGCAAAGACAATAGAATAAATTACAGAATAGAGGATATAATCGATTATACAAGAGAGAAATGGGCCGAAGAAGAGAGAATGGATTGTAGAAAAGAGTAAATTATAGAAAAGCGAAAAATAGATTATATATATATATATATATATATAAAGAATGAATTGCAAAACGTAAAAAAAAGATGGATTAGAAAAATGTATAAAATAGATTGAAAGAGAAAACATGGGTTGTAGAAAGTAGAATAGAATGAACTATAGAAAACGATACCAGAATACGCTGTAGAAAGAAACCAGAATCAATTGTTGAAAATAGAATAGAAAGGATTGCATTTAAAATGGATTGTAGCAAAGAGAAATGAACGGGTTGATGAAAAGAGAAAATAATCAATTGCAGAAAAAGGAAAATGGGTTATAGGAGGATTAGAATGGCTTGCAAAAAAGTGAAATGAATGTGTTGTTAAAAAGTGACTGGGTTACAGAAAAAAGTATAGAATGGATTGTAGGAAAAAGAAAAGAATAGAGTGTAGAATGAAAGAATATATTCTAGAGGAGAAAACATGATTTTAGAAGAGAAGAGAATTGGTGTTCGAAAGAAAAAAGAATGAAATGTAGAAAGCGAAGGTTATAAATTGCAAAAAATAAACTCTCATGCATGTAGAAAAAAGGGTTTATATAAAAATGTATAGAATAAATTGAAGAAAGAGAATGAATGGGCTGTTGAAAGAATGAATTAAAAAATGGAGGACAAAATGTTTTGTAGGAAAGAGAATAGAATGGATTACAGAAAAGAGAAGAAAATGAATTTTTGAAAAAAGAAAAAAATGAATTGTAAAAAAGAATGGATTGTTGAAAGAAGAGAAAATGGATTTTAGAAGAGAGAAAAAAGTTTTGTAGAAAAGAGATAAATATAGAATTTCAGAAATGAGAAAAAGGGATTCTAGAAAATAAAAAGAAATGGCGTGTAGACCAGTTTCTTAAAATAATGGTGTGTAGACCAGTTTAAGGGCGAGCATAATCACCTCCACCCAAAAATAAAAATCAGGTATTTTTTTAATGAGAATACATTCAACTTGTTAATTTTCAGGTCTTAGGTGAGTCCATCAGGTTACATATAAAAAGCAATATACAAATGAAAGTTTTCAACGAAAGCCATAATTACAAAAGGAGATTCATTTGAATGTATAGGTTATCATCTCCACATAGCTCTACTAGATTCCCTAAGACAACTTAAGGTGGCGTTTGTTAAACATTTATTAAAAAAAAAAAACAGAACACTTTTTTTTCCTTTTACTCTTTGCTTTCTTTCATATGGCAGAAGTAACTCCAGCACAGGATTTGTTAACACACACACACACACACACACACACACACACACACACACACACACACACACACACACACACACACACACAAGTGGTATGATGGTTTGTAAGTTTGTCTCGCTAGGACAATTGCGACTGAGTAGTGAGTTCGATCCTCGCTAGAATCTCGCCAGCTGACTGCGAACACTCCGTCAAGATCTTGGCCGAAATCTTTATCTCTGTGTTTAGCAGAGTTATGACCCTGTAATCATGTGCCACATTTAAACTTAGAAAATTACCATACAAATGTATTTCACTCGTTTGTTAATCAGTGAGTTGTTCTATAAAAACACCTGAAAATATCGCCTTGTTGACATTTCTTCAATTTCCTTACGACTTTACTAACAATGACGTCCTGTCATTTAGATGAGTAACTTTTGTTGGCCACTGCTTTTAGTCTAACAAGGTGTGCAGTACTGCAACATATAGTGACCACGACGTGAATTGAATATGCACAAACCGCAGCAAGTTGGTAACAAATGACATAATTAGTACCAAAAACATGCACGCACGCACGCAAAACAAACAAACACACCATCTTCTACACCCTCTAGGATCGTGCGAACCAGATGCAGGTTGCTCTGAATTGTTCGGTCCTTCATTGCACAAGTGTGCTCATGTTCCAACAGAATCTCGGCAGCTGACTGTAAATACTCCATCGGGATCTTGGCCAAAATCTTTAACTCTAATGTTTAATGTTTGGCAGAGTTATGGCCCTGTAATCATCTAACTCCCGTCCACTGTCCTTGCCCTTTTTAAACAGCGTGATCACACCCCTGGTGATCCGATCGGAGATTGACCCCTATTGAAATCATTTGTTAAACACGACAGTCAAAATCAGCACAAAGGTGTGCGACAACCACAAATACAATTCATAGGGTAAACCATTAAGTCCCGGAAACTTGTCATTACTGACCCTCTTCAAAGCCAAATAGACTTCACCCTAGCCGCTAGGAAAGTCAGTCAAGTAGTTGCAAAACTCTTCATCATAGAGACCAGGCTCCTTGGTAAAACGACTCTCAAAATACCACCGAAACGCCTAGCACATGTCCTCGGTCGATCTCAGAGTACGCCCCTCCGGAATATAGACTTCCCGAATGTATCGATCGGAACCTCGAGGGATCTCTTACTGGCGCAATTATTACTTGTTAGAAATCTTGTTTAACCTGTGCCAAACTACTTGACCCTAGCCTCACGCTCCAGAGCCTGCCTAGCTAAACCTATCTCTAGGGAATCTCGTCCAGCCTCCGACAGAGACCGATTATCCTTAAAAGTCTTCACCTTGTTAGTCTAATCTAGTCGTTGGCCATATTCGGTGGTGAAAAACCTAATCCCATCGTTAAGTCCTTTCCACCACTTATTCTCAATAACCGCTCCACTAGTTCCCGCTGCACTAATTTAATTAACTGTTGCCGGAAATCCCGCCAGTTCAGTAAAGACAGATTGAACTTCTAGTGTCCAGCCATTCTAGGCTTAACACCTAGAACCATCCTGGTACAAAGAAATTTGTAGTTCGAATAGTCTAACCAGTGGAACGTCGAACAATCTATCAAATCTAGATTGACCTTTCTCACTGACATTTTATCCAGGTAGCTCGTTACCTAGGTAAACGAACATTTCTATGCCCACGTTCACATCTCCCGCCCAGTGTGATCGACCCGGTATCTATCAACGAGGCCAAACTCGTTGATTGGATTCACCAAGCTACGATCGACACCACCTCCTGCTAGCTCCCCGCCTCTGTCTATATTAGAGTCTACGATGGCATTCCAGTCTCCAATTAAGACTAAATGCGACTAATCCACCAGGAACGGCCCCAAAAGGAAAAAAGGAGCCACGCCATGTCTAGTAGTTTTGGCGCATAAACCGCAACTCTCCGAAAGGCAATATCAGCCACGACCCCCTCACCGCATAGGCAAAGTCTACCCTCGCACCCAGGGTACGTTTAACCAGCAAAGAAACACCTCTGGCCAATTGGTTCCTGTATGCTGATTAGACAACAAAGTCGCTACACAGCAAACATGCATCAACTTCACAAATGAAATGTGTACTCTTGGATCACAGACACATCCAGCCTCTCCTATTCAAACTGACTATCCTGATCACTATTTTTCAAGTTTGTTCCCCTATTCACATACTGGACAGTAATACGTTGGTTTATTGTCCTACACTACCGGTACCAACATCGAACGTAATTCCTCCGTCTGTGACAATATTGCCAACGTTTGTCGAGTATGTTATTTTTAGTATCCTATATAAGGAAGGATGAAGCTAAACCGGGATCTTCCATACGTAAATTTGGGCCATTTTCTGCAATTTAGGAGGGTCATTTTGATATTTGGAAAAGAATTCTTGACTCCTGCTAAGTGGTCCCATACATTTAGGTTATCACCTGTATTTCTTATTAAGGTAATTATCCCGGGACACGAGGAAAATTCTTGAATCTTCCGTTGACTTTCCATCAACGTGAGTACATTTAAATAAATACCTCAAGAGGGCCTTCCTCTGCGAGGAAAGTTCCTTTTCGAGTGTTTATTTGAGTGTTTATTTTGGATTTATTTTTCCCGAGGGGTGGGTTTGAACATAGGTGTAGGTGAGGGAGATCGCGAATCCTTAGTGGTTGAAGTGAGGATGATCTTGGCCTTGTCTGCATAAGAAATATCTTTCTTACTTGGCGAAGCAGAGACGGATTAGAACTTGGAATGTTCTTTGTTCCTCTCTGCCCTGCTTAGGCCAGACAGTTTTTTTCCTTTTTTGCATGTTTGTCCTCCTCTACCATTTACTCCTCCTCCTTTTTAGAGACAAACATCGAGGTGGAGGCATCTCTCCAGACAAGTTTGACATAAGCTTGTCAAATATTGTATAAGCTATTAAAGGCGTAAAATTAATAATTTCCATTTTCGCAACAAGCTATTAACCTTTTGAATCTGTTTCCACTCTGTCGAGTACGAATTCTCCTACCCTGGGCCCCTGCTGTCCATCTCAAGTCGCATACTAGATACGCACATGATTTAGTCCGTTTTACCGGCCACCCGGGTATATGCATTTTCACGCAGCCTCCTGTGCATCGGCCTCTCGGCTTCAAAAGATCAAGCTTGGAATTTGCGTTTTATCAGTAAAAATTACAGTAGGTAAACTGCTATTCATAAACTTTGAAGAGTCAAAAAGGAAGGCGCTGCCATAGGATTGTAATCCTCAGTAGCAAACTTATCGCCTAGTTTAGACTAAGTGACGAGAGTCAAGAATAAAAATCTGGAATCTTTTAAAGCTTCAAATTAAAGAATTATTAGGCCAGATGTTTTAATCTTGTGTCAGAAGAATAGATGAGATGTTAAACAAAATAACAGTTTTCTTTTCTTTTTTTTCTTACAATAGCTCCACGCGTCTTCATTATATTTTTTTTCATTTATTTTATTTTTATTTCTATTATCTTATTTTCATTTTTATTTCTTTTATTTGTTTTATTTAATTACTTATTTTAAAAACATTTTTATTTTATTATTTTCTATAATTATTACTAATATTATTTTATTACTATTTGTATTAATATTATTATTTTTTTAAAAATTTAATAATTTAATTTTTTATTCTTAAGTTTTTAAAAATGTTTTGTTAATTTATTTTAATATTCATAGACACATATATATATTTGGTATAGTGTATATATACTATACCGAAGAAGAGGCCCGCCAGAAAATTTCCTGGAATCCCAGTGGATTAATTAGTCCTTGTGCATTAAGCTAGCACGTTGGCTTGTCCATGTGCACCGGATGGAAGATAGTCGTATCCCAATGGACATCCTGGACGTCAAATTAGTTTCTAGCAAGAGATCTGTTGGAAGACATCCCACTCTACCCCAATTTCAATTCAAAGGTGTCTGCAAGTACAATGTGAAAGCTCCGGACACAGAGTGCTTGGCAGATGCAGCAGCAGATGGCGCAGTGTACCCTGGAAACAATTCAGGTTGGATTGGAGGAAGAGAAGACCCAGGCTTTAGCTAAGGAAAAGAGAGCAAGGCGAAAAGCCGATACCGTGTAGTCAACCTAATTAACTAGCTGCTTCAGAGCATTGACACGACCTGTCACCAGAACTGATCATCCATAGTCGACATCGACTGACGGGGGCCTACTATTAAGCTAGCATGTGTTATAAACATTTGCAAATTTAATTAACACACACACACACACACACACACACACACACACACACACACACACACACACACACACACACATTAACATGATTATTACGCTATATTGATTACGTGCTGATATATTAACACCTGTGACAAAGCCATTTAATTAAAACAAATCTACCAAATAAATAAAAGTAAGCGATGATAGAAAAGATCAGGCGCAAATTATTTAATTTAACAATTACCCTATTGGATTTTGACAAAATGATTGCGTTCAGAGTAAGACAACATTAGAAAATTAACAAATTCCTTTCCTTATATATATATATACGTCATCTACATATAAGCCTGTTTCACAGCTCATCAGTGTGGCTAGAGATCCACTTGCCTCCGGCCGGGATCGAAACTCAACCAATTTGGTATCTGTCAGAGTCGCTAACCCCTAAGCCATAGGCACGTGAAATTCGAAAACAGGAATTTTAGCGTGTTATATATAAGCAGCGTATACACACGCCAGTCACCGAAAGAACTCAATTCATTGCGGAAGAGTTATGCATAAATCGCCGAAGTGGTAACTGTTTTTTTTTTCAAATTTTCCTCTCTAGAGTGGCCAATCGTAATAAGAGCATTATATATATATATATATATATATGTGTGTGTGTGTGTGTGTGTGTGTGTGTGCATATATATATATATATATATATATATATATATATATATATATATATATATCGCTGTGGAGCGCATTCAGGGCACAGTGAAAATAATATCACTGTTGGCCATGCACTGCATCCGTGACTGTTTCCGGTAAGTCTCGCTTATGTCGTGCACCGGACCCAGAATTGAGAGAGAGAGAGAGAGAGAGAGAGAGAGAGAGAGAGAGAGAGAGAGAGAGAGAGAGAGAGAGAGAGAGAGAGAGAGAGAGAGAGAGAGAGGCTGTCGACTGTGCGCAACTCTTCCTCACTTAAAGCCAATTAAAGCGCAAGTCATGACTTCTACTAGAAGTCGTGGCTTCCTCACCGGTGAGGGACGAACATTATATATATATATATATATATATATATATATATATACAACAAATATTGTAGAGCATAATATAATTACATTTATTTTTTTATTTAAAATTAATATAGTTTACATTACGACTCAGAATTTTCTATATTTCGAGATTTTTACCTCGTCGTAATAAAATGGATATTACAGTTTTTAATAAATAAATAGATATTAAACTAACAAATTAAGAGTTTAATGAAAAATTAAAATAAAATGCCTTCTGAATCGAAATAAAAACAGTATTACACCCAAAAGCCTCTTTAAGTCAAATCAAAAATATAAAATGTTTTCTTTCTTTCTTCTTTTCCTTTTTTGCTTTCGAAAATGATAGGATGCAGAAAAAACTAAAAATGATTTTGTATCAATAATGGATACATCAACGGAAATGCAGTCTAGACAGGGGTTTTGACCAACTGACACTCTTGCCGTTAAGTTGAAAGAAGAAATCATGTATTCCCCAAAAATATAACCTTTTTCCAAATTTAAAGTGGATCTCTATTCTGATTAGTTGAATTGAACACACACATAAATGTTTCTGTTTTCCCACACCCGTAAATAACAAACGTGTTTCTTATATTCAAATGAAAATCATTTTCACAACAATGAACTAATATTGTCTGATGACAAGAAAAAATCTCGAAACTAGAAATTTCCGTGTCGCAATGTAAACTATATTAATTTTAAATAAAAACAAATGTAATTATATATGAAAAGATAAGAACAAAAGGAATAAAAATTTTTTTAAAAAAATCAAAAAATCAAAAAATAAGATCACACTGGCTAAAACTTATCAGTTGCAGGCTGACTGACAGAAAAAAGTTAAGAAAATTTCAAAAATTATCTTCATTTTGTTTCCTCTATTCAGTTCTGGAAAGTTTAAGTTACCTTTAAGTAAGCAGTAACAGACAGTAGTGTGAAGGTAGAATACATTGGAGTGGGAGGGGGAGGGAACACCTCAAAGCCATGTGTCCAGTTAGCAAGGGAGGAAGAGAGAACAATAAAATAAAAAAAAACAAACATGGCCGGTCTTAGAATTCCTACATATAACCAAAACCCTAACCCTAATATACCAAACCTAAATTTGATAATTAAAAACAATTTACACAAACATAGTCGCAGTGCATTACAAGAGCGACAAGTAGAGAACTTAGGTTAGTAACAAAACAGGAACAAAAATTAGACAGAAAAGATAAGAACCAAAGGAATAAAAAATAAAAAAATAAAAAAAAAATAAAAAATTCCAAAAATAAGATCACACTGGCTAAAACTTACCAGTTGCAGGCTGACCGACAGAAAAAAGTTAAGAAAATTTCAAAAATTATCTTCATTTTGTTTCCTCTATTCAGTTCTGGAAAGTTTAAGTTACCTTTAAGTAAGCAGAAACAGACAGTAGTGTGTGTGTGTGTGTGTGTGTGTGTGTGTGTGTGTGTGTGTGTGTGTGTGTGTGTGCGCGTGCGCGTGCGCGTGCGCGTGTCGTTCGCTTCTTAGACCTTAGTCTTTTAAAACGGAGTAGGAGTTCATCCATTGTTTCCTGTTTAGGATTGGATTTCCGGGTCAATCTCAAGTTTTCTCATTCACTCTCAATAGCCCTTTGTGTCTTCGTGGCATTATCGCTTTGCTTGGAGTGAATCTCTCTCTCTCTCTCTCTCTCTCTCTCTCTCTCTCTCACACACACACACACACACACACACACACATATATATATATATATATATATATATATATATATATATATATATATAAACGATTTACAACCAGTTTAATATTATTATTTTTATTGCTACAATCATAACGTTTCGGTTATTGTGCTTTCCGGCCTTCTTCAAGTATCTATCGATTTGAGCAACTTTCATGGAATTCAGAACTGACCCATTTATTTATTATACAGTGTAGCCTGTTATCGTTTCACTGCTAGTTGACCCGACTATTAAAAGCGTTGGTTCACTACTATAAGCCTGAGGGCCAAATAAGGTCAATGGTATTGTGTAGGGTCATCCAGATGTTCTCAGAAAGAAGTTTATGGCTATACATTCTACAGAGAAACTGATAATTATTCTGTTCTGGAACAAGAAGTGAGTCATATTGTTAGCATTTAGATCTCAATGACATCAGCATCAATTCTGACTCCTATCTGAACAAATTGTTAAAACTCAGAGCAAGGCTTCTCTGGGCAATTTCATATTTGATGATGGAGAATGAATTTTGTAACCCAAAAAAGCAATGCCTTTATCAGCAGCTTAAAGACTAAACAAAAAAAAAAAAAAAAAAAGAATAAAGAAAAAAGAAAGAAAAATCATAACTGGACAACCTTGTCTCATCGACCCTACAGTGTTTTGGAGCTGGTCAACACAGATAGCACTTTCCTATTGTGCATATTTGACGGATTTGGAGCCCAATGCGATATACAAGAGTAAGACTGACTGCTCAGAGAAAGTTTGATAAATTTTGTCTCCAAGATTAAATGACTGGTACAGTCATTTAAAGGATTAATGAATTTTTTTTTTATTCCAACGTATATTGGATATTTCATATTTGAAGTAGACGTTCAGTTTGTTACTTATTAAAAATAGTGTATCACGTCAATCGGTCTGGGCATTCGTAAAATCTTAGTAAAGAAAAATGCGTTTCCCGGCAGAGGTTGCACCTACTTTTCCTTTCTTCAAATATGGACTATCTACTATAATAACGCTTGACGTAATAAAGATATCGGATTAAAAATAAATCCATTAATTCTTTTTAGAAATTGATTTGCTTATGTTTCGGATACGAAACTGAGTATATATGAAGCTTTTGAGAAAATAATCTGGAGGTAGAGGGTACATTTCAGTGAAAAGGGAAAATAGAACGTTACTTGCTATCTCGTTCTTTCTGGCCGAGCGGTAAAAATTAAGTTGGGTGCAGGTTCAATCCTTGCCGAGGAACGCATTTTTTAAAATTTATTTTTTTCTAAGATTTCTTGAATGTGCAGTCCTATCGATGTAATATACACTGTTAAATAAATAAAAACTGAGAGTCTAGTTCTCATGCGGGTTATCCACTATAATAACGTTTGATGTAAATGAAATTACTTTTAAAATTATAGAAATTAATACGGAGTCGCCAACTGGGTGCCCCGTGATTAGATGAAAAACAACCAATCACGGGCTACCTTTTTAGATTTTCAACAAACTCCCCGCGTGAGCGGGTTTTACAAACTCCCTTCCTCTTTTGCTTGTTGGGACCCTAAAGACAAGACGTCCCCGTCTGCTCTCCGTCATCTAGCCCCAGGATACGTGAGGGGATTTGACAGTATCTGAAGCACAGAAGTCATGGCTCTATTTCTGCAACCCAACCATAACGACACATAAAATATAAACTTTTAAAAAGGACGCATCTTTCAGATAAGTTTCGCAAACCCGACTGTTTGCAAGAGATTATCCTTTCTTCCTTTCTCTCTTTTCCTGTAAATATAAGTTTATAACATCTTCATCTGTGTTTGTGTTCCTTTCTTCTCTCCGGCGTCACAATATTGTTACCAATTAAAATTGGGAAATTCCCAGTAAAATTCAACCCCCAAATAACACTTTGAATATCACGTAACGAGAAAAAGTATAAGCGACTTAACCTTTATTTTGTTTTATTAGATGTCTGAACTTGAAAATTATCGACGTTAGCTTTTAGTGGGAAATAAAATAAATGTCTCCATATTACCCAACTGATTTTTAGTGTTCATATCAGTAAAGACGTGTGGCGAAATGACTGTGAAGGTAGATAATGAGCGTATTTACTTTAAAATAATGAATGTATTTACTTTTATAGGTACCTCCAAAAAATCGCTGAAAAACAGCCATAGTATGAAAGAAAAAGGCCCCAAACTAAATAAAAACAAAGTTTTATCGGCAAAATGTTTATATTATCATTAAGAGAATAGATCAAGGTATTTTTTAATTATTTAAAAGATTTTTTTAATTATTTCTAACACGTTCAAAAATTTGGTAGAAATTCTTTTTCTTTCTTTCGTCAGTGCCAGACCTAAATTGACGCACAGTTTATTACGTCAAAAAAGCGTAATATTATGCAATGCACTTTTTTGACCGTGAAAGACACATTCATTTGGAAATTCTTGCAAAAATCAAATGGTCGAATTTTTTATGAAAATTTCAGAACTTATTCATAATTGACTGAAATCAATTTTGAAATAATTATTTTAGAAAATATTGGTAAAAATATTTTTTACATATGTTACCCCCCCCCACCACTAATTAATTTCTAGAAACGTTTAAAAATTCGACTTTGCTCCCCCTAAACCTAATATAATTAAATTCAGAAGTCATTAAGGAATGCTAATCAACTGTCTTTTTTTTTTCAATATTAGCCTTCTTTCTAAAAAGTAGGTCCGAATTGCGAAAAATGCAATAACTATTCCAATTTTTATTTGGATAAACTTTCAATTGCTTTTATGAACAATACAAATTAAGAATATAGTCTGAAAAGAAAAAAATGAATAATGAATTTTTACAAGAATTATTTTCATTTTATTTTAAAATAATATATAAAGCTTCAAAAATATTTCAAAATTTTTTCCTCCATTGCTCCGGCTAGGGTATGAAATTAAAGCATGAATACTACATTTACTAATCGAAAATTGAAAAGCTTAATACAAATTATTTCGCCAATGGATTTTAAAAATAATTCAAACATTTTAATTGTTAGCATTTTGATTACTCTTATCTTATTTGTACGGGTGGCCGTATGTGATATTTATAATTAAAATGTCACGTGATTCAAGGGTTGTCCTCCCTTACATGAAAAAATAAAATTTATACCTAATTGGTCTTTCATACTTGGCATTTTTTTGCCGGCTACTGTAAATCATATCAATTATCGCCTCTTGATAAGGCGATGACAGATGTGATAACAAGGATACCGTAATTGACAAACGCTTTTTTTAAAAAAAAATTTAGGCAATAAGCAAGTAATTCTTGTTTCAAGTCAACTTAAAGTAAGTTTAAATTCGGTAATTTGAAAAAACTATTGTGTCAGCGAGGTGTATTTGATTTTTGTAAGATTTTTTAAAACTGAGAATTGGCTTTTGTTTACAATCGATGAAAAATGGCGGAAAATTTGAAAGTTTAAAAACTTTTTTTTAACCTAAAAATTTTTTTTATTCCGATCAATATAATTTCGGTTTGAAATACACCAGGGTATTTTGTTTACTGCAATTAGTAAATTTAATCTCTTGGCTTTCAGTTAAAGCTAAAATTAAAGCTTCAAGAAAATTTTTTTTTATTTTTAAACATTCAATTTAATTTGAATTATTGAAAATTTGTGGAGGTACCTACTTTTAAACCACACATATAGTAGGTTTATGTAGGTACCTTCACTAATTCGCTGAAAAAATAAAAAAATAAAAAACAGCATAGCATGATGTTAAAAAGCCCCAAACTTAATAAAAACAAAGTTTTATCGTCAAAATATTTGTTATCATTAGTAGTAGGTACTTCCACTCATTTTTTATATTTAACTTTTAAATTAAATTTTTTAAAATAAAGTTTTCTTGACACTTTTATTTTAGTTGCAATTGAAAGCTAAATGATTAAATTTACTATTTCTAGTAAGCAAAATTCTCTGGTGTATTTTAAATAGAAGTTATATAGATCGGAATCTCAACTTTTTTTGAGTTTTCACTTTTCAAAAATTACCATTTTTTTCGTTCATTTTAACAGACTGACAAGTTTGTAAACAAAAGTTGATTCTCGGTTTTAAAAATCTTGCAAAAATAAAATCTACATATATGACACGTTATTTTTGGAAAATTGGCAAATTTAAAGTTAAATTAATCTGGTTTACACAAGTATTATTTATAGCATTTAGAATAAAATTATTTCTTAATCATGGAGCGTTGCCGTAAATGATTGACGTGTGATAACTGCCAAATATGTGATGACGGCCAGATATGCTAAGTATGGTTGACCAGAATTGACATAATTGTCCGAATTTTTCCTGTAAGGAGAAGAAACCGTGAAACACAAAACCTTTTAATGTAAGACAGAAAATGTCATATGAAAAACAAAACAAAAACAAAAAACTTCAAATACACACACACACACAAAAAAAAAAAAAATTAAAAATGATTTTAAAAATACGATGGCTTGACGATTTGTATAGAATTTTTCAATTTCCGATTAGTAAATATTGTCTTCAGTTAATAGCTTAATAAACTAACCGCTTCAAGGCTTTGTAGAATTAAAAAACTTAAAACTTTTATAAATTATTATGATTAAAAAAAGAAATTTAAAAAAAATTCTTTTAAAATTACATTTTTCATCGAAAAAATATTTTTCTTCTGTCTATAATGTCCTTAATATATATTATTTATAAAAGTAATTAAAAACTTATCGCATAAAATAATGTCATAGTTTTATTGCATTTTTTGTACTATTGGGAACAAATGTTTGGCAAAAAGGCCAAATGTGGGGGGAAAAATAGATGATTTAGATTGCCCAATGTGCCCTGCGTTTAACTAATAAAAGACATTTTCGCTACAAAATTCAATTTATTTCAAGAATTTACGTGAAAGGGGAGGTAACAGACGTAAAAAAGATATTTTTGGCAAGATTTTCTAAAAATAATATTTAAAAAAAATAATCGAATTCATTTGTGAATAAATCCTGAAAGTTTCATTAAAATCTGACACTTATTTTATTTTTGCAGGAATTTCCAAATTAATGTGTTTTTCACCGAAAAAATAACAAACAAAAAACCAAACCGATTTACGTAATATTAATTACATTGTAAACACTAGTAACAATTCGGTTACCAGCTAACGGAAATCAAAACAAAAATTTTTACCAAAATTTCGAACGTGTTAGAAAGGATTACAAATTTAAAAAAATAATTAAAAAATACTTTGGTCTTTTCTCTTAATAATAGCATAAACATTTTGATGGAAAACCTTCGTTTTTATTAAGTTTTGAGCCCTTAATCTTCACGCTATGCTGTTTTCTCAGCGAATTATTGGAGGTGTCTAATTAAAAGGAAAGATCAATGTCTTTTAATCATTAAAAAAATGAATCCTTTCTAATATGTTTTAAATTTTGATTATTCTTTTTTGTCAGCGGATAACCAGATTTTTACTAGTTTAAATGTAATATAGGTACCTTCATTCATTTTCGATACCTAAATTTTAAAGGGAATTTTTAAAAATAAAAAAGCTTTCTTGAAGATTTGATTTTAGCTTTAATTGAAAATTAAATGTTAAATGTACTAGTTCTCTTGTAGGGTTTGATACGTTCACACCCACACACACATGATCATTCAGCGTTCACCTGATAACCCTAGTTCTCGTGCTAACGCATGCCGATATAAGCCGGGGAGCGTCACGTGTTGCGGCAGTTAGGGTTCTGTCCCGGGCAAGAGCAGACATGTTTATTACCTAGCTCACACATACACACGCGCACTAATTGCGGGTAGCAATTAGTGGCGCAAACTTTTATTTCTCACCAGCATGCACACACAACACTAAAAAACTCCAATTGGAAACAGACATTAACAGTATGTACATTAACTTTATTCAAACTGAACTTTATTCAATTTAATCTTTTATCGAACATTTACGTTTATCTCCAGACAAAGGGAAAGAACCTTTCTTTCCTTATTTGATTTGCATGCTTTCAACTCTATGTAACCTTTGTTAATATATTGTTGTTCTGGTTACTTTCGCCTTTTCGTGTTTCCTTATTTCCTGCTCTATTCCATGACGCAAATTACGCCGAGTCGACTCGTAAATATAAATTAGTAATGGACGCTTCGTTCGCTACAATCTGGTATATTTCCAATAAAAATTACTTTGATTGGAATATTAACTTTTTTAGTTTTCAAAAGGTACCATTTTTTTTTTTTGCTCATTTTGAATTTTGATAGATTGACAAAAGTTGTTTCGCGGTTTTAAAAATCTTGTAGGTGACACATTCTTTTTGGGAAATTAGCAAATTTGAAGCTAAATAAATCTGATTTGAAACAAGTTACTCGTTTATAGTATGGAATCTAGAATAAAAGGTATCTAAAATGAATAGAGGTACTTCGTTTTATGAATATAAATATTTAGTTATAAGATAATAAATATTAAATATTATTCATTAACTTTATACTCGAGGTTGAGGAAAAATTGGAGACAGTCAAAAATGTTGATAAAATGACGGTGTTTTACACTGATTATTATTATTATTATTATTATTATTATTTACTATACACCGATTTGTTCAGACTAGGGTTCTTATCTTAGTTGTTTTTATTACAATGTATTGGCCGTTGAACTCACCGTCATTCTTTAGATAGCTCTCATTTAGCAATCAACATAAGGACACGTGTTCGAGTAAATCAGTGTATAATAATAATAATAATAATAATAATAATAATAATAATAATAATAATTAGAATCCCTGGAAACCCCAGCTTAAGAGATATACAAAAAATTGTCTTGTTAAGTACAACCCACACACTAAGGAAAACTTTGTCTATGTAACGCTAGGGATGATAGGGGAGATAGAAAAAATATGAAATGGAGCCATAACAACACGCCTTAGATCTTCCAGCAGACTTGGTTGGTAGTGTGACCATAGCAGAAATCGAAATATGAAAAATGACATAATAATAATAATAATAATAATAATAATAATAATAATAATAATAATAATAATGCTGTTCTGTGCTTGCCCCAAATGAATATAAAAATCGCCACGATAGAGTTGGACAATATTTACATTGGGCAATGTGCAAACATTATGGAAAAGCTGTAAACAAACACTGGTATGAACATCACCCAGCACCGGTTACAGAAATAGAAGATGTAACCATTCTATGGGATTACACCATCTACACAGACAGAAAAATTGAAGCAAACAGGCCAGACATTATTGTTAAAAACCAGAAGGAGAAAACTTGTCTATTAATTGATATGGCTTGTCCAGCGGATTGTAACATAGCAATCAAGGAATTTGAAAAACTGTCAAAATATAAAGACCTGGAAATTGAAATAGAAAAAATGTGGAAATTGAAAACAAGAGTTGTGCCAGTGATAGTAGGTGCACTTGGAATGATAAAAAATGGAACAAAACAACACATTGAAAGAATCCCTGGAAACCCCAGCTTAAGAGATATACAAAAAATTGTCTTATTAAGTACAGCCCACACACTAAGGAAAACTTTATCTATGTAATGCTGGGGATGATAGGGAAGATAGAAAAACATGAAATGGAGCCATAATAACACGCCACTACCTGCCTTAGGTCTCCCCGCAGACTTGGTTGGTAGTGAGACCAAAGCAGAAATCGAAATATGATGAAAAATGACATAATAATAATAATAATGTTCCATATGATACAAGAGTGGCCGTCAAAGAAACAAATTTAAAAAAAAATCACCAGTATCTGGCTAGGGAGTTCATAAAAAATACAGAACGTGGTTGTTGAAGTAACTCCTGTAGTAATAGACACACTTGGAACACGATTTAGAAATTTGAAAGAACGCTTCGGGAAAATTGGAATTTAGATCAATATTGTAGAGCTTTAGAAAACTGTCAAAAGTTCTCGAGTTGCGAGGAGTCATGTTGGCACCATGCCTCAAGAACAGAATTTCCATTGACTGTGTTAATGTGTGTGAGTTACTCCACTTGGTTCTGCCAAAGCGCTCGTTAGGGGGCGCATTTTAAGCCTATAAATAGGCAATGGTATCCTCACTACCCTCCTTTTGGTCTTTTAAACTCTTACTTTCAAATATAGACTTACGTGTAAAGTGTCCCCCACTGGGGCACGTTCGTTTTTAATTTTTTTTTCTCTCTTGATTGTTGTACTCTCTCTCACACACATACACACACGTGTTTATCACACCCGGTTTTTACACACACACGCATAAGCTTGTTACACGCACATACAAGCAAGCATATTCTTATTATAATTTGTTTTAATATTTTCACCCTTTTGTTACAACCTTTTTATCATACATGCATTGTCGTTCGTTTTTTGGTTTATGTTACTCATTTTTACCTGAACTCACATTGAGGCCATCTATTTTTTGCGGATAATGTTTCAGGAGCTCGTAAATATTTTCTATCCAAAGTGTTGATTTCCGCAACATAATGTTGACTAATAATCACACAAACATACTAGCATTCTGTGACATGTGTGACACAATAATAATCTATATATTAATACCTATGTGTGTCACGTTCTAGAAAGAGATATAAGCGCACACACAGACACAAAAGATTAAACATAGGAACGCCGGACGACGTAGACAAACACGCATAATATATGAAAGAAAACGTCGAACAGGAAATATAAAACAAAAACAAAATTCAGTATTTGTCTATATTTCTGAGATGACGTAGTATTTACACTATTTACATTATTCGGACTATTGTTCCCATTTTTGTTGTCATTTGTACGACGTTTCGACCGAAGTGGTAGCTATAGCAAGGTAAAGAAAGATCTCACGTTGAAAACGGAACGACAGCTTTCGCAGATCCTAATCAAGGATCACTTCTAGCCTAGGACATACAGGCAGTTGTCTCAATGTCACAGAAAGCTACCTCACATGTATGGTCTACCTAAAATTCATAAAGACGGTATTCCGCCCAGGCCAATTGTTCACAGCCTAGGCTCGGTGTACCACCCTCTCAGTCGCTTCCTTGTAGATGTAATTGACCCACTCATAGGAAAGTCACCATCATATGTTTGAAACTCCGCTCACTTTGTGGAACTTATCAAAGATGCACCCATCTAATGCAACCAGATGGTGAGCCTAGATGTGATGAGCTTGTTTACCAAGGTACCCACGGTAGAGACACTATCGGTAGTCAGGGACAAACTGCCCTCGGTCTCATCCCTAGGAGAACGTACCAGTATTCCACTAGATAACCTGATGGAGATGCCGACTTTCTGCACACACACTTCTTATTGGGATCAGTCATATATCAGGATAAAGACATAACAATGGGCTCGCCATTATTACCATCACTGGCTAATATATATATTGGATACTTTGAAGACATGACATTAGAATCCACAGCTTTCAAGCCAACTCTATGGCTGAGATACGTTGATGACACCTTCATATTCTGGCCACACTAGGAGGAGGTCCAGACGCTACTGGACCACGTGAACTCAATAAGGTCATCGGTACAGTTCACTATGGGAAAAGAGAGTGACAACAAACTGGCATTCCTGGATGTGCTAATAACTCGAACAGAGGTGAGGTTCAAGACATCCGTATACCGCAAGCCAACATTCACCGAACCCTACCTCAAATTCAAATCCCACCATCCATACAAAGTAAAGAAAGGGATCGTCCGCTGCCTTCAACATCGAGCAAAAGTCACAAGCGGCTATCCAGAGACATACGAACAGGAAATTGTCAGTATAAGCAGTACCCTACAACGTAACAATTATCCAGGGTACATGACAGCAACTCCAACAAACAAACTCTCAGAAAACATCCTCGGTCTGTCTACCCTATGTGAAGGGGTTATCGGAGAAAATACAAAGGATCTGTGGTCCATATAACATCAGGACGATCTTCAGAAGTGGTTCTACACTTCGCAGGTACATCTCCCGAGTAATACCACTAACAGAGGAGGACATGACTAGGGACTGTATGTACGCTATTCCATGTACCTGTGGAAAGAAATATAAAGGAGAAACATGCTACCCCCTTAAAGTAAGGCTACAAGAACATCGCAAGTCCGTAACACGAGGGGAGATATAAAAAATCAAGCGTAACTGACCACATCTGGATGGAGAAAAGGGATCACCGCCCCCCTATGGGATGAAGTTGAAATAATAGAGAACGCCACTGGAAACTGCGTAAACTTAAGGGATCAGTGTATATGCTAAGTTATAAAAATCTCCTAAGCCAACCAAGAATAGAGATGAATACAATATGGGAACCAATAATACGGAGTGTCAGAGAAAATCATCAGTGTCAAAATTGCAATATGAGATCTGGTAAAAAGTACTAGTGAAAACCATTAACATAAAAATTGCAATATGAACTCTGGTAAAAAGTGGTTACTGAACAATAGGTTTATAAATCCCAGAAATTCAGTTGTTCTTGTCCTTAAGAAGAAATGGCCCAATGGATATAGATGTTAGTTATTTCCAGTGATTTGACCCAAAGAATAGCGAGTTCAATAGCAGGTTACAGTTGTGAACAAGTAACTTAGAGAGTCCGGTTAGAGGTTAAAGGTTAGAGGGAGATAACTCATGACTACCAAAAGGAGCTTCGCACAAGGAATGAGAATGATATACCACAGTGATCGTAATAAAGAGTACGCTTCGAAATTCCCCGCAGAAGTCCGAAACGTCGTACAAATGGCAACAAAGATGAGGACAATAGTCCGAATAATGTAAATAGTATAAAAAGAGAATTACTGTAATATCATCTATTGAGAGAGAGAGAGAGAGAGAGAGAGAGAGAGAGAGAGAGAGAGAGAGAGAGAGAGCATTATTGTACTTATAGGGTTTTGTGTTTTAAATAATAATTTCAAGTCTTTTTTTCCTGTCTTCTTGATTCTACTTCAACTAAGATAAATACTTTTAATCGGTTTATGTCCATCTATTTATCCAATTGGTCCTTCAATTCTCTCTGTAAACAGCAAAGCAAGTCGTAGTCTTTATGTTATAATAAAATGTGTGTCACGATTTTGCTTCAATGAATGAAATTAAATTAGGTACTGCCACTAACTGAAAAAACAGCATAGTATGAAGAAAAAAGGTCTTAAACTTAATAAAAGCGAACCTTTTCCATCAAAATATTTATGCTATTATTAAGAGAAAGAGATCAAAGTATTTTAAATTATTTTTTAAAACTTTTTATTCCTTTCTAACACGTTCGAAATTTTGGTAAAATATTGTTCTTACTTTCGTTAGCGGAGAGTGAAATCGTTACGAGAGTTTACAATGAAAAACAATATTACATAACTCACTTTTTTTCCTGGGGAAACACATTAATTTAGAAATTCTTGCAAAAATTAAATAATTGTCGGATTTTAATGAAACTTTCAGGACTTATTCAAAAATCGATTAAATTATTTTTGAAATTATTTTGAAAAAATGTCAGTAAAAATATTTTTTTACATCTGTCACACCCCCGCCACGTAAATTCATGAAATTTCAAGAAATTAAATTCTGTAGGCAAAATTGGTTTCTACAGTTAAATGCAGGACTCATTGGGGAATGTAAATCATGTATGATTTTAAAAAATAATTTAGCCCCTTTTACCGAAAATATGCTCCGAATAATAAAATAAAAACGCAATAAAACTATGAAATTATTTAATTAAGTAAGCTTTTAATTGCTTTTAATTTAAATAATATAAATTTCAGAAATTATAGTCTGAAGAAAAAAAGATTTTCGATTAATAATGAAATCTTAAAATAATTGTTTTCATTTTTGTTTTTTAATTATAATAATTTATAAAGACGTTAGACGTTAGGTTGGTAGGATATGAAGTGAAGACTATATTTACTAATCGAAAATTGAAAAGTTTAATACAAATCATCTAGCCATCGTATTTTAAAAATAAATTTCAATTTTCTTTCGTGTATTTGAAGTTTTTTTTTGTATGGTAATATCTATGTGTACATTAAAAGGTCATGTGTTTCCGGGTTTCTTCCCCTTACCAGAAAAAATTGTACAATTATGTCACTTGTGATCGCCAAACACTTATCTTATCTCTCATCTGGCGAGATGCCAACACATATCAAATATGAAGGACACGTCAAAAAGTTCAATTCTGGGATTAGGAAATAGTTTTATTCTAAATTTCATTCTATAAATAAGTAATACTTGTGTAAATCAGATTAATTTACCATTAAATTTGCTAATTTTCAATTAAAAAATAAAAATAAAAGTTTAAAGAAAACTTTTTATTTTAAAAAATTAATTTTAAAAGTCACTTATCGAAAATGTATTTTGTAAATGCATTATATTTCTGAAGAAAATCATTGTAATGGAAGAAAGAATAAGGCAATAAAGAGAGGCAGCAAGAGAATGGCCGAGAAGACAACGAGAACAATTATGAGAAGAAGAGAGACTGTGGTGAATACGGAATTAAAAGGAACCCTCTTCTCTTCACTGTTTACAAATTTCGCAATCTGGTGTGAAATCTAATTTTGACCAATAGGAAAAAAGATTGACTCCGTCCTGAAGGAAAAAAGATGAAGCCAAATTTCGCGATCCTGTGTTAATTTTTTTCTGACCAATAAAAGGGAACGATTTACAAAACTGTGAGAAGTTAACAAGAAGTTTCCTTTTTTGCTTTTCCTTCTTTTTTACTTTCCCGTCGTCCGCAAAAAGAAAGAAAGGAAATCAGACTTTATTATTACCCTATTAATCTTTTTCTGCATACACACATTTTTCTTAAACTACAAACTCCGGAGTCACTTAGCTCCGTACTACACTTTCTTTTTGACTATTTACACAGTTAACAATTTAACTTCCTACAAATTGATGTTGTTCTGTTCTGTAAATAAAATTTCCACCCAAACATACAAACGAAACACTTATTTTCTTTCCATCCCTCTGATGATGATAAATATAACTTGGGGAGCTCGGTTATGTTATGCACAAGGCAAAAGCTTTATAAGACAAGCAATCTGTAAACATAATAAAGAAGGAATGCAAGCAAGAAGGAATTATATGAACGAAGAAGAGAACTTTATATTTATGATTGTTATTGCAATATTTTGTCAAAGTTGTTAAGTTCAAATATTTAATGATTCAACAGGGGAATTTCTACGGATATCTTATTGTCAAAGAATTTGTCATACGCTTATTCAATCATTAATTGAAGAATAAAGATTCATCAAAATATTAAAATAAGAAAAACCGTAAAATTTTCACATAATAATAATAGTAATAATAATAACAGGAAACAATAGACCATCTAATCTCAGGGTGTTCTCTACTTGCCCGAAATGAATATAAAAATCGTCATGATAGAGTGGGGCAATATTTGCACTGGACAATGCGCAAACAGTTTGGAAAATATGTAAACAAACACTGGTATGAATATAACCCAGCACCAATTACAGAAATAGAAGATATCATCATTCTATGGGATATTCACCATCTTCGCAGACATAGTTTGAACATTATTATCCAAAACGAAAAAGAAAAACAAAACTTGCTTCCTAATTGATATGGCTTGTCCAGCGGATTGTAACATAGCAACCAAGGAATTTGAAAAACTATCAAAGTATAAAAACCTGGAAAGTGAAATAGAAAAAACGTGGAAATTGAAAACAAGAATCGTGCCAGTGATAGTAGGAATGCACTTGGAATGATAAAACTAAACAAAGCAACACATTGAAAGAACCCCTAGAAATTCCAACTTAAAAGATATACAAAAAAGTGATAACAAGATATACAAAAAATTGTCTTGATAAGTACAGCCCACACACTAAAAAGAACTTTATCCATGTAACGATAGTAAAACAAATGAAATGAAATGTTGGATAAACAACAACACCACTACTTGCCGCATACTTGGTAGTTAGTGTGACCATAGCAGAAATCGAATTACGATGAAAATGAAATAATAATAATAATAATAATAATAATAATTGCCCTGATGTTGCACCAGGTATGACACATATGAATTTTGATTTTAATTGAGTGGAGGCATGAATAAGTTTTGCCTTGGTGAATTAAAATGGATGACAGTAAACATCATATTCAGTACCACGGATTTACTTTTGTTACTTGCCTGACCTTAACTAGTTGAGTATATTGCCTAGGAGCTGATACACTGCCAAGGGGCTGATAAGCATCTCTGTTAATGGCTTCGTATATTTGTACACCACCGTCTCTTTATAATAACAATGATGATAATGAGAATGAGAATTCTTTATCTTAAACAGACTTACGGTGATATCATATGGAAACACCAGTTTCCATACGATTACCGAAGTTAAGCAACTGTTCAATACCTAAAAATGGATGACCGCTTGGGAATACCATGTGTTGTAAGTTTCGATGTGCAGCTGGTGTAAATAGTAAATGGCTTGGAATTATTAATCGGAGAGCCGAGTTCTAATTCTCGCTGGGTTCATTATATTCACTTACACGCAAATATCCTTGGGAAAGGTGTGAATCCTTCACGTCTCCCCTAACTATGGGTTAATTAGTAAGATTTGTATCACTAAAACATTATTATCTAAAAAAAAAAAAATAGACTTCTTACACTCTAAAAATATTTTCAAGGTTTAAATAACCAGCTGTAGAAAACGAATGAATCAATCAATTATCTCAAACACACACACAAGCATACGCACATAAGAGAAAAAAATGGGGGGGGGGGGGGTTAAAGAAAATAAAAATAAAAATATAAAGACAGTACAAATATTTTAAAGCGTCTGGTTGAACATCCAAGTAGTTTCTTTTATCAGGCTTTTCTTAATTTTGTTTCTGAATATTCAAAACAAAAATGATGAAAATCGGGTACATTTTATTTTTTCAAATAAATGGGTCAGTTTTTGTAAATATCAACATAAGTATTTTAGTTTGAAATATATCAATTATATCTCTCAATATATGCACAAAAAACTTCAGATATATATTGACATCACTGCTTATATTTAGCAAAAAATATACCAAATATCATTATTGTCATTGTTGTGGTTTTCCAATACTTAAAGAATAAATCTTTTACTTCGTTGATCACGCTGTGTAAGAGTTATCCCCCTTGAACGGATTGCTGTAATTAAAAATCTGCATTGCTCATTAAATTGAGAATTTTCTAATTTCGTAAACAAGTTTCAAATCGGCATGATAGGAAGGGCTAGGAGCAACTATTATCAGTAAAACGAAGTTTTCTGAAATGCGTTTTTTACTGAGCCACAAATTATGTTTCTTGTTCCATTAACCTAAAATTTATTTATGCTGTACATAAGACATACACCTTATATATATATATATATATATATATATTTACGAAATTAGAAAGTTCTCAGTTTAATGAGTGGTGGACCACTCTTTATATATATATATATATATATATATATATATATATATATATATATATATATATAAATTTTGTTTCTATATACAATTTGATTTTCTTGTTTTATGTTTTTCTCTTACAGTGGGCTATTTACTAACAAGGACAAATCAAGCTAACCTGTTTCGACACACATACACTTCACTATAATGAATAACCCCCTATAGTTGACAGAGACGCGATTAGAATTCAAACATAAAGACGCTGGTTAAAAAACCCCCCAAAAAACTTGGACGTAACAGCCGCTCATGACCCTCAAGAATGGCAAGTCACCAGGTCAGGACAACCTCGATGCAGACCCCAAACTAGCAGTCACCATCCTGCAACCGCTTTTCACAGCTATATGGGAGGAAGAGAGAGAGAGTATCTGATGACAGGACTAAAGGTGTGATTGTCATGATATCCAAGAAAGGTGCCCTGAATGACTGCAAAAACTGGAGAGGGTTCACCCTTCTGTCCGTGCCAAGCAAGATCCTTGCCAAGATCATCATATGAAGAATGTCGGACGCTGTGGACGAAACACTAAGAAAAGAACAAGCAGGGTTCAGGAAGCAACGAGGCTGTGCTGATCAGATCTTTGCGCTCCGAAACATCATAGAGCAGTGTACAGAGTGGCAAAGACAGTTGTATGTGAACTTTTTGGACTTCGAAAAGGCTTTTGACAGAATTCACAGAGATAGCCTTTGGAGTATCCTTCAACATTATGGTATCCCATCCAAATTGGTCCTCCTGATCAAGAGCATTTACAACAATTTCAGATGCTCAGTAGGACATAACAACACCCTCTTTGACGTAAAAACTGGAGTCAGACAAGGACGCGTGATGTCAGCAGTCCTCTTCAACTTGGCCATTGACGGGGTCATGAGAATGACAACGGAGGACCTTACGAGGAGAATCCACTGGAGCTTGTTCTCAACCTTGGAAGACCTGGATTTTGCCGATGACCTGGGACTGCTGTCTCATATTCACCAACATATACAGGACAAGACTGGAAACCTTTAGGCAGCAGATAGGGTTGCGGATTAGCACCAAGAAGACTGAAATGATGTCATTGAACGTGAACAGGCCTGCTCCTGTCAAAGTGAACGGAGAAGATCCACGTCGTACAGAAAAGTTCACTTACCTGGGCAGTATCATCAGACCCGAGAGTGGCACGAAAGAGGATATCTAAAGCAGACTGGGCAAGGCCAGGAGTGTGTTTAAGGAAATGAACAACATCTGGAGATCAACACAGTACAGCATCAACACCAAGCTCAAGCTTTACCAGAGCTGTATTGTATCTACTCTCCTCTATGGATCTGAGTGCTGGAGAATGACTAAGGCGGATCTCGCCAAACTTCGATCCTTTCACACCACACACCTCCGACGAATACTGAGAATATTTTGGCCAGAGAAGATCTCCAATGAAGACCTGTTGAAGAGATGCAAGCAAGAGAACATGGGCACCATCATTACAAGAAGGCGGTAGAGATGGATTGGGCATGCGCCCCTGAAAGATTCACAGTCAATCACAAGAACAGCACTACACTGGACCCCAGATGGCAAAAGAAAGAGGGGAAAACCAAGAACGACATAGATACGTACGGTGGAGAATGAGATGAAAGCCATGCTGTACACTTGGGGTTCATTGATTAGTCTGGCCCAAGATCGGCAGAGGTGGAGAAGCTTTGTTGCTGCTCTCCACAACAACGGATGATGAATGAATATATATATGTATGTGTGTGTGTGTGTGTGTGTGTGTGTGTGTGCGAGAGAGAGAGAGAGAGAGAGAGAGAGAGAGAGAGAGAGAGAGAGAGAGAGAGAGAGAGAGTTCATGCGCGTGTATGTATGTAATTACAATTAAATTAGCATAAAAAATACAGGGGATCAAGAATATCAAAATTGGAATGCAACAATAAACTTCAACGAATTCATGGTTTCTTTGTAAAAGTTGTCTTGAACGTAATTTGTAAATTTATCAAAAACACACACACACACACACACACACACACACACACACACACACACACACACACACATACAAATATATATATATATCTATATATAAGAAGTCGTTTACAAGGCAGAAGTACATGACTTACATGGTCAAAATAAAATATATTTGGGATCAACCAAAGACACCTTTAAGACCAGGTCTTACATTCAAAATAGAAAACTTAAAAAACTGTACAAAATAGGATAGCCACGTGTGGAAATTGAAATCAAAATATGGACAAGACTCAGACATAACGTGGAGTATAGTAAAAACAGCCAAGCCTTACAACGGTGGTAAGATATGTAGACTGTGCCAGGAAGAAAAGTTAGCGATTATGTTATTTCCAAACTATTGAATGAAACAAGAGAGATTATGACTAAGTGTAACCATACTAAAAAATACCTATTAGGTTCATCCAACCACGGATGAAAACGTTATAATTTCTTGTAATTTTAAAAATTGCGCGTTCAAAAATTCCCCGTCACGTGAGCGTTAAAAAAAAAACACCGTTACGTGAGCGTTCTTAAAAAAACAGTAAACGGTAAAATCAGTTATTGCAAATCGCCTAAAGACGTCACATGGTGTGTGTGTGTGTGTGTGTGTGTGTGTGTGTGTGTGTGTGTGTGTGTGTGTGTGTGTGTGTGCAGTGTGTGTCTGTTTAATAGATTATGTAATCTTAACTTAGAAGTCGGCATGAATCTGCTCTATCAAAGAGAAAACTCTTTGTACCTGTCAACGCTCTATCTACAGCGCGACATCGAACCCTTTACGATAAAATACCTGCTTGCCAAAATACATTTTATCAGTAATAACCTTGAAAATAACAAACATTATCACAATTAAATACTATATATACATATATATATGTGTGTGTATGTGCGATATATATATATATATATATATATAGACCGAGATGTATAAAACCAATATAAAATTCAATATTGGACACTCTTCACCAATATAGTAAATTTTAAACAGTTGAACAATACATATAAATATCTGTGCGTGTGTGCATGATTTTCATCCTCTCTCTCTTCCTCTCTTTCTGTCTCAGTCTCTTCTTATCTACCTCACTTAGTTGGTTTGTGATGAATACAAAATAAAAATAACTTTTTTTTTCTTCATTGTTTGCAAATTCCCGAGCCACTGTAAAAATCTATTTTTGGTCGATAGAAAAAAGATTGCTTCCGTGTCGAGAAAAAGTCCAAGGCAAATTTCGCGAGCCAGTGTGAATTATTTTCTAACCAATGAAAAGAGGGCGATTTACAAAAAACAAAACAACAAACAAACAAATTGCACTTTCAATAATCCTTTTCATGTTTCTTCCTGCCCTAAAATGAGTTTGCGTTCTTAGTTGACCACATGACCGAGCCAGCCTACTTATTAATGTACCCGCTCGGTTAGTGACAGTTGGAATCAGGGAAAAACGGGAGAAAGAGAAAAGCAGAAAACACGCATTTGAATAACGTAGGTGTCACATTGCACGCTGATACATTGTCTTGAAACAAGCTACTGGCAATCACAAACGTGTAAATTCGTAAATAAATTACTTATCTTGTGTCGTTAAGAATATACACACGTGTTTCTTCGTCATTATTCCTACATTAACTCACTGGATTTCAACCGCTTCCTTTAGGTTTACATATATCTATGTATCTATTTATCTATCACAAATAGTTTTCATAATTATTTCATATAATCACTTAAAAATCACTCTTCTCTTATATCCCATATTCCCTATTTTCCCTTTCGTTCCCTTCCATCTTCTTATTCATCTTTCATTGTTATCAAATTTTAACTAATTTTTCATTTTTTTTTTCGTTTGACTAGTATTGTTTTTGTTGCATGTTCACGTTGTTTTTCATTTCTATAGTAAAATTTTGCTAAGATGAAAAAAATATTACTGATAATACTTCATCATAATAAATTTTCACAACTTAAGGCTATTATTTTTTCTACTATTAAATCTAAACAAACGTTATGGCATGAAAAATGAATGAGAAAGAATGTCGACTACACTTGAATATTGTCAGGTTGATTGATTTTGATAAGTTGTCGCCCTTGACAAACTAAATTCCAATAATGAGATGAAAATTCAAATCTTATTCGTTGTTACGTTTTTATTTTTAAACCTTGCTAAAAAAAAAAATGATATGATAGAAGTAACAAATATAAGATGAAAGGAAAAAACTAGTCAAAAATTGACCGTGAGTTCTTGAGATAAGAACTTTGGGCAAAATAGTAGTTTGTCTTAAACGAGGAAATTGATTAGAAGCTTTAAAAATTTCTCCTACTAAATAATATATCAATTATTATTTTTTAAAATCATACTCATAAAATTCATTTTAGAATATTTGATTATTTCTAGCAATGAATTTACTAAAAATTCAATAACCATTAATTTTCTGTGTTGTTATTTGCTTCTCACTTAGTTAAACAAGTGTTAATACTGAGGCTGATGAAAGTTGATTTTATTTTCACTGAATTTTTTTTAAAGTTGTTAAATGTTATTTTTAGTTTAGTTCAGCTGCATCAAAGTATTTTAGATTGAGAAACGTTTCTGGTATATATATATATATATATATATATATATATATATATATATATATATATATATATAAAATCATTAGTTACAAAATCTAGAAAAATTCAGGGGAAATAACTCTTAATAAGAATTGTCTCCCATAAAGGTCAAAACTTGACTTGTAGTTTTTTCTAATCATTGCAACCAGTGGCGATTATAGAACTCCAAAAGTGGGTGGGCATTTAGGGGCCGAGATTTTTCTGAGGAGGAGGGGGAAAACTTAAGCAGCGTCTTCATTTTCATACTCTGCACCACTATCGTATACACAACTTTGGAATGAGTCTGAGTATAAGTATGTTACTTCACTAAATTAAACGGAATAAATTTTCATTCATAGTATTAAGAGTTCTAATCTATTATTGCCTTCTTTTACACTCTCAAGCTGTTGGAACACAATAGAGGTTAATTTCAAAACAAACTCAAAGGGTTAAAATTAACTTCAATATAAGCAGTACAGTGTGATTTATCTGCTCTGAATTATTTCCTTTACAAAACATTTTTGAAGCACAATTTGAGAGAGAGAAAAAAAAATAATAATGCAAATAATCAATCAAAATGCTGTTGGTCCCACAGCCGTACAAACATCAGCTACAAAATTAATTTATGTTTTCGGCAAAGTACGACCACTTGGAAATAAGGAAATAATTTAAATAATGTTATTTCTCCAAGATCTTGAAACAAAACATCAAACTGCACGCCGTATATATTGCCCCGACAGTAGTATCCAGAGTAATTTCAAAACTCGACCCCCATAAGGCGTGTGGAGACGATGGAATCCCGGTGGTAGTCCTTAAGAGGTGTGCTCCTGAACTTTCCCCTGTCCTCTCTAAACTATTTAACTACTGCCTTTCTGCTTCCTGCTTTCCTGCATGCTGGAAGTTGTCTTCAGTCGTTCCTGTATTTAAGAATTGTGGTGAACCCTCGGACCCATCCAACTATCGCCCTATCAGTCTTCTACCGATATTCGGGAAAGTATTCGAGGCTATAATCAATGCTGAAATAGTTCATCATCTCACCGCCCACAAACTCTTCTCCGACAGGCAATATTGCCAGGTCCACGGCCGAACTGCTAATAACCGTAACGGCGTACATGCTACAGGCCCTTGATGAGTCTGACGAGGCTCGCGCGGTTGCTCTGGACATCTCCAAGGCTTTCGACAGGGTTTGGCACTCTGGCCTCCTATGCAAACTTCGCGGTTATGGTATTACCGGTCGCCTGCTTGACCTAATCCAATCTTTCTTAAATAACCGCAAAATGAAGGTCGTTCTGAATGGGCGTGCCTCTTCGTCCTACAGCACGAATGCTAGTGTCCCACAGGGCTCTATCCTGGGCCCGACGCTCTTCCTCATTTTCATCAACGACCTCCCAGATGAGATCAAGTCCCAAGTAGGCATCTACGCAGATGACACTACAATATACTCCCGCACCAGTAAGAAACCTGTCGTGGCGGACAGACATAATCTCGCTGCTGACCTTGAACGGGATCTACACTCTGTGGTGAACTGGGGCAAGAAGTGGCTTGTCAACTTCAATTCCTCTAAGACCAAGCTGTTGTCTGTCAACAATTACAGGCAACCTCTCCTGCCTCCCATAAGCATGGACCAAGCGATTCTCCCGGGGAGTAATGCACTACGCCTCCTCGGACTTACCCTGTCCTCAGACCTCAAATAGAACCACTATATTGAATCCATAGCAAAATCTACTGCTAAGAAGGTTGGGTCACTATGTTGATCCAGGATGTTTTTTCCACCTGAATCCATCCTGCATATATACAAGTTAACCATCCGTCCGTGCATGGAGTACTGCTGCCATTTATGGTCAGGTGCCCCTACCGTTCTCCTCAGTGTTCTAGACAGGCTCCAAAGGAGAGTCTGTAATGTGATAGATACTGATCTGGCGGCTCGACTGCAGCCACTTCCCCATCGTCGAAATGTGGCCTCCCTTTGTCTGTTCTATAAATATTTTCATGGCTTCTGCTCAGACGAACTTAAGTCACTGATGCCTCCTCAACAGGTGTTTACTCGTGCAACCAGACTGGTAACTGGGTCCCACCCATTCACAGTCAGGTTAGCCAAATGCAGACGGCAATTCTACTCCTGCAGCTTCTTCTCTCGCACTTCCCGCCTGTGGAACTTGCTCCCGTATTCTTGCTTTCCTGACGGCTACAACCTCCAGAAATTTCAATGCAAAGTCAATACTCATCTACTAACCACTGGACTCTAGCGCTCTCCCCACCCCCGTATAACCTTCTCTTTCTCTCCACCTATGTATCTGTCATCGCACCTGCTTTCTCAGCTTTCTATTGTTCCTTTCTAACTAGTTTGTACTCCTCACTCTTTTCTAATTAATCTTTTTACATTTATGTAGCCCCCTGCACATCAGTGGCGTTTTCGCCTTGCTCGAGGTGAAATGATTAAAAAAAAAAAAAAAGGCTAGATGGATTGACACAAACCCAAGTTAACATACATACTATATTGCTTCAATAGTTGTAGCGTTGTGTGTGTGTTTGTGCTATGTTTTGTAAAAAGATGTCTGGAAATATAACTGTTTAGCCGTAAGAAATCGAATGAGAGAGAGAGGGAGAGTGTGTGTGTGTGTGTGTGTGTGTGTGTGTGTGTGTGTGTGTGAGCGAGAGAGAGAGTGTGTGTCTGTAAGAGAGAGAGAGAGAGAGAGACAGACAGACAGACAGATAGATAGAGATGCATGGTTCGCTTGATCGTTTGTTTAAAAAAAGAATAAGTTCGGTGTTCAGTGGTGACCACTATAAATAAGGAATGAAGATGTCTAAATTATTTTTCTACCAAGCCATTTTCTTTGATTAAAAGAATCAAATGCCGGTATTATCAGCAAATCTCAGTAGGGTGTATGAGTGTTTGTGATCTTGGTTGGAACCATTGATAAACAATTCAAGCGACCTGCTGTATGTAGCTCTCTCTATGTGGTGGTGGACGAGCCAGTCGTTTTCAGTGCTGATTGTCGTCAGTAGATTAGAGAAAATTACTGACCTGTTCTTTCACTCCGTAATAAATCACTGACTGCTTATGTATCTACATATCAAGTTGGAGATACTATTTCTAATTAACGTCTTCTTTCAGATATGAAAATATAACTATTAAGTCTCTTTCCTTTCCTAACAGAATCTCTGTTTCTCTCTGGTTGTTTATTTTATTTTTCTTTAAAACTGGTTTCTGTATATGTCCTTAAAAAGATAAATGAAAAAGAAAACGCAGAGGGAAAACTGCTGAAGATCAAACCTTATCAATATCATAGACTGATCAGTTTCATAAATTTTTGAAGCTTATAAAAGTGTGAGTGGAGGCAACTGAAGGGCTAGCAAAAAATTCTGGAGTGTGTGTGTGTGTGTTGTGGGGGGTCACTGATCCCTTCTACCCCCTCGTAAAATCGCCACTGATTGCAACACAAGCAAAACATTAAAACCGTGAAGACGCATGGGGTTACTGAGAGTGGAAGAGAATGAAAAACTTAATAATAAAAGAACACGTTTCAGAAATACGTCGATTGACGTGGTATTTAACTTTAAAGGTTGAATGGCAGTGAAGGACAAAACAAAACAAAAAGACAAAAAACAACAAAAAGCAAAGAAAGAAAACAGAAGAGAATTGCCTAGCTGAAAAGTATGAGAAAAGAAACTATTAGAATAGACCAAAGTTATATTTTTCTTTTTAAAATAAATCTCCAATTCACACAGTTTATTTAAAGTTTGCTGAGTAAAATACAAATACACGCACAAGAAAAAAAAATTATTAAAAAAATCTATTGGCTCGATGATTTGTATTAAACTTTTCAATTTTTGATTAGTAAATACAGTCTTCACTTAATAATTCAATAACCTAACCGCAACAAGGCTTTGTAGAATTAAAAAAAGCTAAATTTTATAAATTTTTACAATTAAAAAAGAAAGAAATGAAAACAGTTCTCGTAAAAATTATTTTTCTTCAGACTGTAATGTCCTTAGTATATATATATATATATATATATATATATATATAGTGATGATCATCATATATATATATATATATATATATATATATATATATATATATATATTAAAAGCAATTAAAAACCTTATTTAATTAAATAATGCCAAAGTTTTACTGCATTTTTTATTTTACTATTCGGAGCAGTATTTCGCAAAAATGGCCAACTGTCTGTGGAAAAAATAATAGATAATTATATAACATGACACAGGTAACGATTTATATTGAACTTTTCAGTTTCGAAATAGTAAATATAGTCTTCACTTAATAACTTTATAACCTGACACCAAGAAATCTTTGGTTTCATTGTTAGTCAAAATTTTTTTCAGAATATAATGTCCTTAAAATATATTTTATTTTTAAAAGCTATTAAAAGCTTATCAAATTAGATAATGTCATAGTTTTATTGATTTTTTTTATTTTACTATCAGGAGAAAATATTCAGAAATAAAGGCAAAATATTTGAAAAGAATTATGAATGATTTACATTCCTCAATGAGTCCTGCGTTTAACTAATAAAACAAATTTCATCTACAACATTTAATTTCTTAAAATTTCATGAATTTACATGGAATGGAGTGGGGTAACAGATGTAAATATATATATTTTGACCAGCATTTTTAAAAATAAGAATTTAAAAAATAAATTAATTCGTAAGTGAATAAGTATTGATAGTTTCAATAAAATCCATCTATTATTTGATTTTTGCAAGAATTTCTAAATTAATGTGTTTTTCACCAGAGAAAAGAAATGAGTTACGTTAATATTACATTTTCCATTGTAAACTCTCGTAACGATTTGGTTACTCGTAAACGAAGATCAAAATAAAATTTTTACCAAAATTTCGAACGTTTTAGAAAGAATTAAAAGATTTTAACAAATAATTGAACATACTTTGACATTTCCTCTTAATAATGACATGATCATTTCGATGGAAAAACTTTATTTTAAAGTTTGGGATCATTTTTATTCATATGTTGTTTTGTAGCGATTTAGTGGCGGTATCTAGTATCTGAGGCGACGAGTGACATAACAGACGGAAGCCGTAAAAAAAAAAACAAAAAAAAAACAACAACAAAAAACAAAACAAAAAAACAAAACAAAAAACAAAAAACAAAAAAATAAAACAAACAAAAAAACAAAGCCAAGTATGGTGAATGAAATTGACATAATTTTATGTAGCTTAATCGTACGTAGCGTTTTTTAGTTTTTAACTATATAGTAAATTTAAAAATATAACAGCAGTTATCTAATATTTTATAGAATTTTAGATAGTTTAGTTTTATATCCTTAGGTTAGAAAATGATTCCTGAAAAGTAAAGATAAATATAATATAAAACTTTCTTTTAAAATAATTTTACAATTTAATAACAGGGAATGAAATTATATAACATGACAGAGGTAAGTCAATAATTTATGAAATCTTATGGCATTTATTAATTTTTATTTTTAATATTTATTTTTCCTATTCTTTAATAGATACCTCCACAAATTGTGAAAAAAATTAGGAAAGTAGGAATTAAAAATATAAAACTTACTTCAAATAGTAAAATAGTAAATAGTCTTCACGTATTAACTTAATAACATAAAGAAAACGATGAATGGAAAAACTTTTAAAATATGTTTGAAGCGTCATAAATTATTATAAAAATTAATGAAAGTGAAAACAATTCTTGTAAAATTTCATTATTCATCGAACATTTTTCTATTCAGACTATGATATCCTTAATGTTAGATACCTCCACTCCATTTTCGATACCTAAGTTTTATAATGAATTTTTAAAAATAAAAACTTTTTCTTTAATTTAAGCTCAATTGAAAGCTAAATTAGTAAATTTATTATTTTCACTAAACAAAATGCTCTGATGTATTTTAAACAGAAATTATATTCATTGAAATCTAAAATTTTGAGAATAACAACAAAACTTTTTTTTAACCAGTTTTTGAGTGATCGACACATTTGTAAACAAAAGTTAGTTCTCAAATCTTGAAAAAATAAAATATACATCTCTCACTCGTTATTTTTGGAAAATTAGCAAATTTAAAGTTAAATTAATCTGATTTGAAACAAACATTACTTGTTTATGGCATGAAATTTAGAATAAAAATATTTCTTAATCACAAAGTTCTGACTCGTCGACCTTTCAAGTAGGCGATGACAGCACCTATTATCAATCTGGAAGTATGGTGACCAAAAAATGACATAACCCAATTTAACATTTCGTAAAGGGAACAACCCTTAAAACACATGAGCTGTTAACGATAAGTCTCTTATAAGTTTCCATAACAAAAGAAAATGTGCTGTTTAACGTAAATAAAAAAATTAGAAATTATATTAAAAATCTTAATTTTAAATGACTTGTATTAAGTTTTTGAATTTTTGATTTTTAAAGAAATACTTTTTTAAGGAATTAATGAACGAAGACACTGAGTAACTGGAAGAAATTTAAAAGATGTTTGAAACTTTAAAAAATATTTTTACTAAAATTTTCTAAAAATAATAACTGCATGAATAATTTCATTCATTTGTAAATAAGTCCTGAAAGTTTCACTAAAATCAGACAGTTGATTTTGCAAGAATTTTCAAATTAATGTCTTTCAAAGGCCAAAAAAAAAAAAAAACGACTTGCGTATTATTACGTTTTCCTTAATAGTCACATTACGTAAATATGGATCGAATCGCTGACGGAAAACAAACATAGAAATTTTAACTGAAATCTCGAACGTGTTAGTAAAGATTTAAAAATTAAAAAAAATAATGACAACAAAATTTGATCTTTCCTCTTAGTATAAAAATTTTGATAATAAAACTTTGTTTTTTTTTTTTTTAGCATCATGCTATGCTGTTCTTCGGAAATTGTGTGGAGGTACCTAGTTTATATATATTGTTTATAAAAGTAATTAAAAGTTTATCTAAATAAAAAATGGCATAGTTTTATTGCACTTTTGTTTTCACAATTCGGAGCAGATTTTCTGGTAAAGGGCTAATTTAGAAAAAGAAGTAAAGAAAAGTTGATTAACATTCCCCAATAATTCCTGCATCTAATTAAAAATAAAAATTTCCCGGCCGCTCGCGAATTTCTAGACATTTAAGGAAATTAATTGGTGGTGGGGGTAACATATGTGAAAAAATGAGCAAGATTTTCTAAAAATAATGATTTTGGAGATGATTTATGAATAAGTCCTGAAAGTTTCATCAAAGTCTGACCATTATCATATCTTTGCAAGAATTTCCAAATTAATGTTTTTCACCGGAAAAAAATGAGTTGAGTTATATTACGTTTGCCGTAGTAAAAATAGCGTCACTCAAGGACGAAAGAAAAACAAAATTTTTAACCAAAATTTCGAACGTGTTAGAAAGAATTAAAAAATAATTAGAAATATTTTGATCTTTCCTCTAAATAATAACATAACATTTTGTCGGTAAAATTTTATTTTATTTAGCATGGAGCCTTTTTTTCTTCATACTATGCTGTTTTTCAGTAAATTCGGTACTTTCCTAGAGATATTTTCAGTTGAAATCATAAATCGTAAATGATGTTGTTTTTAATGTCGAAGATATTATTTCTTAAGAATAATTCGATTGTTTTTTTTTTAGATTAATCCGATTGGTTTTAGATTAAATATCAATATATTATTCAATCGCTTAAAATTTGTCATATGCATGTGATGGTTATTGCAATTCTCTTTCTATTGTTTCAGTCAGTTAAGTGCCATGCGCGATACACGTCTCGAAAGAGACTTGACTGACTGGGCAGAAGATTATCCCGCAGTAGATTGCCATTGCTTTCTGCGGTAGAATTGCGTAGACTGGTTGCCGACCAAGACTATAGAAAACAATCTGTCCTATTATTTAACCCATAACTGGAGGGAAGAGACGGATTAATACCTTTCCCAAGGGTATTTGCGCGTAAGTGAATGCAAGGAATTCAACTGGAATTCGAACTCGGTTCCCCGATTTCCGTCCCGAGTCGATATCCACTGCGCCACAACGCACATTCTATTGTTTAGTTTAAAGAATTGCGTAGATGTTTAAAAAGGGAAATAACTCTTTCAAGGGAAGTAACTTTCAAAATTCATTATAAATTATATTTTTAAGAAAAAAAGAATAAATTACTTGTAAGGTTGCACACACCATCGTATGAAGAGAAAAGGCCCTAAACTTATTAAAAACGAACGTTTTCCTTCAAAATGTTTGTGGCATATTTAAAAGGAAAGATCAAAGTATTTTTTTATTATTTAAAAAAAAAATAAATGAATCCTTTCTAACACGTTCAAAAATTTTGGTAAAAAATCTTGTTTTGATTTTCGTTAGTGAGTAAAACCAAATCGTTACGCGATTTTACAATGGATAATGTAATATTACATAACTAAGTTTTTCCGGTGAAAAACATTAATTTAGAAATTCTTGCAAGAATCAAATAATTGTCAGATTTCAATGAAACTTTCAGGGTTTATTGACTAATGAATAATCTTGGTAAAAAAATATTTAAAAAAAAAAAATCTGTTGTCCGTTCCTCTACGTCAATTCATGAAATTTCAAGGAATTAAATTTTTTAGATGAAAATAGTATTATTAGTTAAACGTAGAACTCATTGGGGAGTGTAAGTCATTTATTATTTTTTTCAACTATTTAACTCTTTTTCTTAAAATCTGCTCCCAATAATAAAATGAATAATGCAATAAAACTATGACATTATTTAATTAGATAAACTTTTAATTGCTTTAATATAATATATAATTGTTTTGATGAATAATATAAATTAAGGAGATTATTGTCTGAAGAAAACTTTTTTTTTATTAATATGAAATTTAAAAAGAATTGTTTTTTATTTTTTTAATTATAATAATTTAAAAAGTTTCAAAAATATTTTAAAATATTTAAAAAACTTGTAGACGTTTGGTTATTAGGTTATTAAGTGAAGAGTATATTTAATAATCGAAAATTGAAAAGTTTAATGCAAATCGTCGAGCCATCGTATTTTTAAAATAATTTTTATTTTTTGTGTATTCGAAAATTTTTGTGTATGGTAATTTCTATGTGTACATTAAAAGGTCATGTGTTTCAGGGTTTCTTCCCGTTACAGAAAAAATCCGGACAATTTTGTCAGTTCTGATCACCATAGACACTTAGTTATCTCGCATTTGTTTGTCATCACATGTGTATGCGCGTGCGCGTGTGTGTACAAACAGTTTTACTCTTTAATAGAACAGGTTTATACCGATTTTGAAGTTTCGTGAGGACATCGCTATGATTTTCTCACTCCTCAAGGTTGTTTGTTGCTAAGCCCGGATTTTTCTTGTTTTCTATGGCGTGATATTGTAGAAGTGGTCTTGTTTGTGAGTGGTTGATTCTTCTTTTTTTGTTTATGATTGGCTGATTTTTCTTTTTCTTTTTCATTGTGTAGTTGTTTGATTTGTTTTGTTGTATGCGTGAATGGCGTTTGATCAATTGGGATGGGCCTTTTTGTTTTATTGACCACTTTTTATTGGATTAATTTTTTTGTTAATATTTTGGAATCTTTTGCCGGCTTATTTTTTTTGGCTCATGGTTGGGTGTTATTGTATTTGTGTTAGTGAGTTTTACGTGTATTTTTTTTTATTTTATTAATTAATTAATTTTATTTTTATTTTTGGTTAAGTGGTTGTATTATTTTCTGTTTTTGTCGTGACTGGGTGTTTGTATGTATTTTTATTTTTCGTATTTATATGATTTGTATTTTTTTTTGTTTTTGTTTATTATTTTTCTGTTTATTGTCGTGGTTTCGTATTTGAAATTATATTTTTAATTTTTTTAATTTTAATTTTTTCGTTTATTTTTAATTTGTTAATTTTAATTTTCTTTATATTGTCTGCTTATTTTTGTTTTGATTTTGATTTTGCTGTGATTTTTTTGTTGTTTGTGAAGCAAAGTAGGTATTTATTCGCATGTCTGCATTTTCTTATTATCTCGCTTTTTTGTTTAGAATTTGGTTTTTGAAACTGATTATTGCTAGTTTCTCTTCTAGGCATAATTTACAGCTTTTGATATTTCTGGTGTCCTTTTTAATTTTTCCCATTTAATTTTGGTGGTAATGTTTGGTTTAGTTTGGTTTGTTTTACAGTATATTAACCTCAATGGGTTATTTAATGCCGACAATTTTTTAACGATAGATTTGTATGAATAGAATATACATTCTTTGTAATAATTAAGTGTGTAGATCAGGTTTCATTGACGTATTTTTGTAAAGTGGGTTTTGTTGAGAGTCAGATGTATTGCTGGTAATAATTTTTTTCTTTCAAAAATTTGTTACTGGTAATAGTTTTTCCTTCAAATATATATAGCTGGTAATAATTTTTCTTCAAAAATGTATTCCTAGAACCTTTACTATAAAAGTCTATTTCTGTACTTTCATAGTGCATGACCTCAGTTTGGAGGTTAACTATTTGTCCATAGCTGGGACCCTAACAGGTACTATCACTCCGGGTAAGGGTGGATATGGGAATAACAGCAATTAAGAAGTGGCTCCATGCTCCCCACAACCTCCCAATCAGAAGTCTTACTGCCGGATGCAGTTTATAGTCATACTCAGGACCGGTGGTAAAATTGTTTTATTTCTGGTTATATATATATATATATATATATATATATATATATATATATATATATATATATATATATAACGTTGTGTTGTTTTATATTATATTTTTCTGTGTTGAATTATGTTTTGTGATTATTGAATTTTTCTTTAAACGATGTTTATGTTGCTCCTCTGTACATCTTTTCGTCTGTATTGATGTTATTTGTCACGGTTCTTTATATATTATGGTGTTAGTAAGTCATTTCTTTCAGCAGTTACATTTGTTCGTATTGTCTTGTTGGTTTGTGTTGCCATTATTGGTTTTATTATTTATTTTCTTGTGGTGTTTGGTTATTATCATTTACATATTTTCCATGAAGCTGTAGCTAATTTTGACTCCATTTTTATTAATAATTTTTGTTAGTTTGTTGTGTTTGGGGAAGTGTTTTTCAGTTTTGTTGAAAAACATTTTCCCTATTTTTGTTTTTATATTATTGTTGTAGGGTGGATTAAATCAAATTATGTTTCTTTTTCTATTGGCTTTGCTTGGTCTCTCTTCGTTTATGTCTTCAAGTTTATTTGAGTATCCGCTATTTTTTAGTGTTGATTTCTTTGTTTTCATTGAATATTTTTATATTACTTGAGTTCGTAGATAGTCTATAGAAATGTGTCTGAATCTGTTTGGGGCGTGATTGGAATTTTTGTTGATATATATAGATTTGTTTTCTTTTCTGTATGGTTTGTATGTGCCGTTGCTTTGGTTGTGTGTTATATCTAGGAAATTTACTATTTTTAGATTTATTTTTATGTCTACTGTGAATCTTAGACTGTTGAAGATTTTTATAATTTGTTTTCTTATATTTTCCGTAGTTTTACTGTTACAGTTTCTTAGAATTATGAGTCCGTCGTCCCTGTATAAACTTATGTCTTTTTTGTTGATGGTCTTTGTTAGTTTGTAGATGATGAGAACGCCTATAATTTTGCATATTTCTGCGCCGTCGTAGCTTCCCATTGTTATGCAAAAATTGTAGTCATTATTGATATTGAGATTCTATGTAATGTTTTGCTAAGTTTAGTGCATTATTTAGTGTTTCTTTTTTGATGGGTGAGTAGAAATTTTTTATATCTAGTTGTACGAATGAGCATTCCTCTTTGTTAGTAATACAGCTGAACAAATTGATCATTTCTTTTGTGCTTTTCCATTGATTTATTTCTAGTTAACACTTTGTTTTTGGAACTTATTTCTTCTACTATTTGTTTATTTATTTTTCCGATGTTGGATTTTGTGGGTTTTATTAGTCTGCATGTTGGTTTATTTAGGAAGTTATCTCAACGGTTTTTAGTTTAATGAATGGTTCAATTTTCAGTAGTTGCTTGATTCTGTCGTCAAGTTTTAGTTTAACGGCTATATTTTTTGCTTCTTTGTTTATGTTGCTTTCTATGCTAGTGTTGCTGGTTTTATAAAATTTGGTAATTTCCTTTTGAACTAGTGTTTTGTGCTCGTTAGTGTTCATTTTATGAATTTATCAGCTTGTATGTATAGTTTTTTCTAAATTATTTATCATTTTCTGGTCTTGTTTTAGTCGGGTTTGGAAGTTATTTTATATTTTTTCTTGTTTCTATTTTGTTTACAGTGTTTATTATACCGGTTTCGAATACAATAAATTCGCTTTGTTGTTGTGAGCATTTTGTTGATTGGTATTCGAAGTTGTCGTTTTTGTTGTTTTTTTTTTGCTGATGAAGTAAAATGCTTTCCATCTTATACATTTTATAAAGTGTTCTATTTTTTCAGTGAGCTTAATTTTGTATTTGTGCATGTTTGCTGTGGGTATGTTTTAAGTAAATAATTGAAAAAGAAATTTCTGACCAATGAAAGGTGAATGATTCCCAAAACGGAAGAGATTTAATGAGCGAGTGTGAAAAAACCCAATAAACAAACATGCATGCATATGAACTTTCTGACCTGCTCACCGACCACTTATCTATATATACACGATATTTTAGGCCGTTAGAAAGAGAAACGGATCTCGATATGTAAAGTCACAAGTTTATTCGCCTGAAGGGAGTCAACTTTGGACTTGAAATACATGTAGCGACACTAATACCATTATGGGCACTTAATATATAAAACAAAAAGCAAGTAATATTAACAATAATAATAACAATAAATCTACACTTTAAACAAAACGTTCACGGCTTCTCGCACTTTTGTTCTTCGATACAAGTTTCTCTCGTTGAAACATCCTTTATTTCTGTTATTAATATATATATATATATATATATATATATATATATATACAAATAAATACACAATGTTTTAATGATCTTTAATAGAGAGGATAGAAATATTCTCTTTTTATTTTCTATCTGGTTTATTTGGTTGTTTATTAAAATTCTTTACTAGACTTTTAAACTGCGTTTTTTACTTATACTTGTACAATTCTTACATTTTTGATACTTTTTAAACTACTTCCATTTCTTACACTTTTTGCTACTTTCTTAAAAATTGTAATTAATATAAATTAATAATAAATTAAAATGATGCATTTCATAACGAACTGTTGATTCAGACATCCTGAAGTGTATATGATCGTTTCTTGTCAAAGAACGAAGCTGTCTGGAGTTTCAAAATCTCTTGCGCCATCCATGGCTGTAAGGTCGAGGAGGAGGAACCAGACTGAATGTGAACAACCCGCGAAGACCCCAACGGTAGAATAGGCAAATATCTACACGATATTAACGCCCAAACTGATGGAAGAGTGCAACGCAATTCGGGTTGGTGTAACTAAAGCGGACCTTGACAGACCAAGCATCTGACAGCCCGATGCAACTAGACTTTCCAGATTTCGCCTGTCTCAATCACTTTGAGCCGCGAGTGCCTAAGTATGCGGAGTTCTCTGTCGCGCAGAGCTGTACACGAAAATCAAATTCACGCGAATGGCCTCATTAAACTCTCTTTGACTATTCTTCAAGAGTAGGCTGGGCCTTCACAACCATCTCCACCAACGCTACCACCAGAGGGGAGAAAAGCAATGAAGAGAGAGGATGTCGATCCAAATAAAGAGAGAGGATTTCGATCCCGATGCTCAGATTTCGGGCGGGTGCCGGCGGCACTTCTTTCTGAAACTTTTAAACTTCTCTTTCATTCTCATATCTCTTTCTTTTATATTTGTACAATTCTTACAATTTTTTTATGTTCTATTTTCTTTCTTTTCGATCATTCAAACATTTATGAGGATCGAGAAGAGCTTTACTTGAAAGAGTACATAGCACCAATTACTACACAATGATATTGTAACACTTTGCAACCAAAACATGACAATTAAGCAGAATTTCAATTTCATTTTTACATTTTCTACCGATATACCGGCAGAATTTATTAAATACAAATTCTTAAAAGCATGGATTATAAAATGTCTCTATTTATATTACGGCAACTATTTGAGCACCGAATGTAGAACAATGAAAACAAGCATAATACGCGCTTGTGTAGCAAGTTATATCTTTACCGATTGTTTTGATATTTTAACCTTGTGTCAGACTGAATTTAATAAAAACTTACACCATATTTTAAAAAATTAATATTTGTATATTTTTAATGGAGAAGACGTAAATATTTATGATTTCTTTTTTGAAACCCATGTTAAACTGTTTGAACTATTCCAGGAGTCCCACAGATATGTCATTTACTGGATAATTTAGATAACATATATTTTTTACAAGCCAGAAATATTCCTTATGGAGGTAAAACGGTAGACGTATAAATTCCCAGCGCCATATTTTGCACGATGTTAGAGAAATCTTAGAAGTTTATTGAACTCTTTATTATTTGCATAGTCTCTAAAATATACGCCTTTTGAAAATGTTTTTAAAAATTTAGGAGTTAAGAAATTGGGTTTTGTGACACTTGAACTTCAGAGAGTTAATATACAAAATAAAGGGAAAAGTAAGAAAAATAGATGAGAGAAGAGACTACTAACTGGATGATAACTGTTGAAATTCTCAGGAAAGTGGATTGAAAATTTGAGAAGAAAATGAAAGACGGAATGCGTTGAAAAATTATGTTTCAAATTAATAAAATGAAATCCCGAGCAATTCTAAGGAGACTCGAACTTATATTTAACTAGACGGAATTCAGCAAGATTGAGCAAGACTAAGACTACCTGTCCTTCCCCATTTCCCGCCGATAAGAAAGAGGCATATATCCTCGAAGATGTCGATCCTGAAAATAGAAAAACATATGTCGTCGATAGAAAACACTGGTGGTTATAGCAATAACATCTAAAATTGTTCTGGACAAAGAGGCAGGAAAAACATCTGGCTTGAATATATATATATATATATATATATATATATATATATATATATATATATATATATAAGATATCCTTACAAAACTAGAGATTAGCTGCTACGATTAGGAACGTATTAATCACTGCGACAATTTTTATGGCCCGCATTATTTTGGATTTCCTTGAATACAAAAGATAAAGAAGAAAATAATTACTAACCCCGGAGTGACCATTGGTGATTGCCCGTGTGGTCTGGTCGATCGAGAAATCACCTAAGAACATCCAACGTGAGACAAAACTGATTAAACATTAATGACTGGAAACCTCCTTTTCGCCTACACATTCTAAAAGTTTAGATTCGTCGCAAAGACAGAGTACCAGCATTTATAGTAGGCTGAGATTGGATGCTGAGAAAGTGGGAGAAGAGAGAGAGAGAGAGAGAAAAAGAGAAAGAAAGAGAAAGAAAGAGAGAAAGATAGATAGGTAGATAGAGAGAGATATTAGTATCACCTATATGAAGTGATGGTATGAGATGAGACGTAAGTCAGCTGTAGTTAAGGAACAGCGCGATTCCTCTGACTACTCTCAAAAGTGGACTAAGCAACCCCTAAGTTTGGAAAATTACTCGAGTAAACATATTTTGGAAATATGGGATTGTAGAAAAAGGTTGATGCTAAGAGCGGAAGATTACCGAATCCCAGAGCCTGGTCTACTCTACACCTACTGGACTCAGGACTTCATATAATCTGGAGGTTTGGACAACTTGATGAGTCTGCACATTTCAACTACTGCAATTCACATCATTTGTCGAGACTTCTTGACCAAAACCTTGTTTCCTCCTTGAGGACCAGAACTTACAAATTTAAATTACTACTAACACAAGCTGTAGACTCCAAAAGGTGATCCCAGTGTCATTTGATTATAACAGAAAGGGTTAAAACCGCTGTATACAACAAATATATAAACCAAATTGTTGTTACATTTTTAACTCGAGTTATTTCTTTATTCCAAATAATTCGTCTTCGTGTAGCTCGTCGCCGTCGACCTGTTCTATACTTCAGTTTTCTTTATCAGTGATTTTCTCACTTTCTCCGCAGAAAACAATGGCAACCTATTGCTGGATAATCTTCTGCCCAGTCAGTCATGTCTCTTTCGAGACATGATCGCCCAAAGTGTGTATCACATATGACACTTAACTGACTAACTGATCTTCTCACCCTCTGAGATCAAAAACACAACGTGGCAGAAGAGTAAATGATCTTGAAACAAATAAATGCCAACTAGATCGAGTGAAACCGTTCTCCTCAACACGATACCGGCCACAAAGCAGCAACGCGTTAATGAATGAGGAGCAGGCTAGATGTTAATCACAGTGGTCTGAAGAAATCTGATGACCAATACGAGGGACTGGTTTACAGACTTGCTTGAAAGGGAAAAGGTCACTTTTAGACAAGATAGACGTTGGCGACGAAAAATGGCTGATTATTAGAATTCAATACTAAGAAAGTCCTAGTGAGATGCAGAGCAGCCTGTAGCATCTCGGTCTAAACAAAATATATTCATGAAGATGTTTGAGTTAGGTGAGAGTTAAATAGAGCTCAATGATGAATTGCTGAGGCCTGAACAAATTTTTAATGCGTAATGCTACAATGAGTAATTGGCTTGTTTAAAAGTTTTATTAGAATAAAAAAGACCTTTTTAGACAGAGTTAAAAAATTCGGCTTCTAGAATTTTCAAAATCACAATGGCCATTTTCAGTACCATGTAGCAGACGACGTCAGTGTTGAAATATGTTGTTTTCACAGTGTAATTTATTTTAAGTTTTAGATTATCACATGTTTCATTTTATGCAACATTTCACGAAGACTTCATCGAATCAAGTCCGGAGTCGTTCTTTTACGATGGTAGAGAGGGGAAGGATAATTATCTCCCTTTTTTTAAGACGAAGTCACGAGGATTACGTGATGGCCAGTAAGTGAAGTAAGTTCGTTCGGTGAGAAAAGTGGAGTTTTTTTTTAACCCGCCTAGAGACAAGACAAGACATGTTTGCCCACACCAGTTTCTGTTGATAGACCACTAGGGCACTAAATGCCATCCAAAACTCACAGCGGTAAGAACAGAAAGGGCCACATGACACCTCGAAGTTTGTAGAACATACTCCGACTTGATTACTTTTCCTTCGGTTATCATTGCAAGTAAGTCCCTCTTGCTTCTTGCTTTTCCATTATGTTCGTTTTATTCACATGTAGCAGTTTTTCTGTGTGGGTCAAATTAATACCAATTAGTTTTCCGACTAAGCATGAAACAATCTGTCGTTGCGCGGTGTTGACCTAAGTGTCAACTTTTATTTAAGTGATAAAACATAATTTTAATACATAGTATATTTATGGAATAAAAGTGCTTAATATCCAGAATAGAGTGTGTACAGATATAATAAGTGTAGGCATTGATATCAACACCGAGTATAAGCAGTCTGTCTAATGTTTGAATGCAATAATTGTGTTTATTCTTGAAACAGACTGTTGCCACTCGGTATTAATATTGTTACATCCTTTAAATAGATCACAAACAGAGAAGCTGGTACTCGAGTGAAAGAACAGCAACACGTGCGTAGATGAAAGAAGAGGGGTTTATTTTAAATAGAATACACTACGGCAAGACAGGGAATCTGTTGGCAGGCTAGTAACTGCCGAAGGAGATCATAAGTATAACCTGTGCTCACAAAATATGGCTACTAATATAGGCAATTCACATAAGCGATAGGGTGTGTGGTATATGTCATTACAACAAATATCAATGACCACACTGTAATATAATATATATATTGGGTATAATTAGCTGCAACTTATACATACAAAATTTATTATTACAGTTAATTTGTAAAAACGACTACAAATACTAGAATCACTAACCATAAAAACAATCTAACATCAATAGTTTCATTCAATTTAGGAAAAAAACATACAAATTATATTCCTTCAGGGGTACAAAATGTAATTAAAAATTTGACATATTTAAACTATGGTTCTTGACTTTGATTGATAAAATGTGTTATTATAGATATCTGAACATAACCAGAATGTACTTGGCTGCAATATTATGACTTTAACAATCAAGCATGAAGCAAAATAGATTATATATCTATTTTATCTAAAACATACCGAAAAAATTAGATTAATATATTATTTGATTTATTAGTTTTTCTCTTTTTAAATTTCGGATTAAATTTAGAATTACAATTTTAAATAATATGATTTTAATGCCCTTGACACGACGTGACTAAAACATTTGCCCGAGGCTATAAAAATCAATACTATACGAATAACCTTTTAAAAGAAAAGCTTTCAATATTTAGGCGACGCTTTATTTGAATCTGTGAAAATATTCGTAAGAAAAATGTGTGAAATTCTGAACTGATAACGTTTAGACTTATCTTTGCACATGTTTTTGGGCTGAAGAGAATTATCCTACAAATATTTGATTCTGGCTATAATATTTAATTATGTTTTTTAATGATATGAATATACCTTAACAGCAAATGCTATTAACAGACAAAATGAGCGACAAATTTTGGGTGCCGTACATCGACACACACTCACAAACACACACACATATATTTTTATTACTTCAAACTTTAGTTTTAATAGATACCCGTATTTGAATACGGATGTTCGGGCTAAATTTGACAGAATTTAATGGTTTTATTTTTTCAAATTGGTTTGGAATACCTGTAAATTATGCGCTGCATTGTGAAAATTATAGTTTTAGAGGTGTCAAAGTTAACTGACATGGATGAGTGGAGCCACCTGAATATTCAAAACGGGTAACCTGCATCATGGTGATTCATGCTGGTCAATAAAATGCCACACTCATGACAACTGTTCAATCCTCTTTGAATATCGAGAAAACAATAAGAAGTGAAATAGAGAGCAGCAACGGAGACAATGAGGCCGTGGCTTGTAGGAAAGAACACAGCAGACTCTTGTTCGCCTCCGTATACCAGAATTAATCCAACAAATACGAGAGAAAGGGATAGAAGATTTAGGCTAGCTAAGGCGCGAGAAATGGGTGTTGGAATTTCTATCATGAAGCTGGTCTTGAATGAAGACCTCCGCTATCAGTCATACAAGAGATGAAAAAGTCAATTTCTTACATAAAAGGCTTGAGAAAACCTTTTTTTGATGAAAAAAAAAATCAATATTTTTACACTGATAGACTCCAAATATTTGAATTTTCGTAATCATATATATTAACCAACCAGTGACATCGTATGAGACATGTGTTATTCTTTGAATTGGTAGACGATGAAAATTTCTTGGAATAAAAATTTTGGAGGCTCATTTCAGAATATGATCAGCAATATTTTCCCTCTTTAAAAGGGTTAATTAAAATATGGAAAAATATTTATTAACCAATGAGCTTGAGAATAATATATCTAAATTTCTTCCGGAGCCGATTATTTTATTATAAATATGATCAATTCATTGCTACGAGTCTTTCAGTGAGGCTTTGACTAGAGTGTTTGTTCAATCGGTTGCTATACAAACAAAACTGAAATTCTCACAATTAATTACTCACATGTTTTGCATATTTATCCGAGTATATAATATTACAAAAATAATGCTTAGCGATATTGATACATTTTTTAATCATATCGTCCCAAGTAAGGTGGGACCGAGGAAATCGTAGAAGCTAAATTTATCTATGAGCGTCAATGGCTTCCTTTGCCACCTTAGATCTTTGAACAGGGTTTCAGACACAGTTCGGACGACACTGTTGAGTTACTGAACACCCTGGTCAAGCCTTGGTTGGGGAGGTTTGCTACTAGAAGGTCATATGTGTGGTAACAAAATTCAACTCCCTGTCACACACCGAAGAAGAGTCAGAAGTGGTTATCAAATAATTTTTACGACTTAATCAGCTCCAACGGGGCGGGGTTGAGAAAGACACTAACGAATTTTCTGTAACACCAAGCCCTAGCTAACCGACAGGATTAAGGAGACGTTTGGAGATCTCCGTAGGGACACCGTGAAGGTCACATGTGCCAGATTTCGGCGTCGGATCGAGGTCGTGGTAGATGCTAAGGGCATTCATTTCCTTTAAAAAAACTACCAAATTTAGCTTGAATATCTTATATATATATATATATATATATATATATATATATATATGAGAGAGAGAGAGAGAGAGAGAGAGAGAGAGAGAGAGAGTTAATAAAAATATAAAATTTGTCACTTAGCTGATAGATTCATCACCTCGACTCCAGAGTTTCGTAGACATCTCTCCAGCAATCCCCCCCCCGTCTACTTCTCAGGAGATACCAGCAATTGATTGCCTATTTACTTGTTTTAGTTATTTTCAGATGAAGTTAAAAAATAATTGATACCCTTTTTATTGGGGTAAAGTTGATTTTTCTTCTTTCATTGTGTCTGTCTGTGTGCATATACGCGTCCGTGTACGTGTGTGCAATTGTGTGCGTGCGTGCATGCTCGAGCGTGTACACTTTTTCTCATGTGTATGCCTATCCATGCGTCGTGGTTATCCCTCCTTTCAGTTTTTCTCTTGTCTTTATATTTTCCCCTGTTAGTTTTATACATTTTTCTTTCCTTCACCTCTTAATGTCAAAGATAATTGTAGCAATCTTACAACCCTTGCTGTAGACTGTCTTTGCTTTTAGTAGTTAGTTGAGATTTTCTTATTTGAGGAGAGGCTATAGTTAGTCCACTATTTAGTTCCTTTGAATGAACCTAATAAGTAGGGTGGATTTTTAAAAGTAATAAGCTGTATACAATTAATACTTTTTCATTTTTTTGTGTATTTGTGTATGGTAATTTCTATGTGCACAATAAAAAGTTATGTGTTTCAGGGTTTATTCACTTTATAGGAAAACATTTGTACAATTATGTCACTTGTGATCGCCATACACTTATCTCATCTGTCAATCTGTCAACACATTTCAATTACGCTAAAAAGGTTAAAAAAGTTCAACTCTGTGTTTAAGAAATAGTTTTATTCTAAATTTCATGTTATAAATCAGTAATATTTGTGTAAATCAGATTAATTTAGCATTAATTTGCAAATTTTTCAAAAATAATGCCGCACAGATGTATATTTTATTTTTGCAAGATTTTTTTGTTAAGTGAAAACTATATTTACTAATCAAAAATTGAAAATCATTTTGTTCCAAGATTTTTCAAATAATATTTTTTTATGTATATAAAATATTATATAACGTCCCCTTTTTTAAAATATGGGCGACCATACACGATATTATCAGAAAGTAAGAGTGTGACTATAGTAAATTTAAAGTCAGAATTTCTAAAATTAGATTACGGATAATGTTTTCCAAGATTATTAATATTACTGAATATTTAAAATAATATAAAATGTGGCTCACCCGTCATTTTCTTTTGTTTGAATAGATAATGTCTCCGTAGAAATCTGTCAACACTTTTCCTTTCAATACATGATACGAAAATGACGAGTGATAAGATCATAAGAAGTACTTAATCACCTCTACTGTTTCTTTTAAAAATGAATTTCTCTGATATTTCAAACTTAAAGTAAATAATATTTTCTTCAAATCAGATTCTTCTTCTTCTTCTTCTTCTTCTTCTTCTTCTTCTTCTTCTTCTTCTTCTTCTTCTATGTGCCATGTACTTAAATCAGCTAATATACTTAAAATAAAGTTTCAGAAAAGTATATTTTACTTTTGGAAGATTTTTAAAACCGAGAATTAACTTTTGTTTACAAATGTGTCAAAATGGTTGATTTCAATTGAAATTGACCTCTTAAATTTCGATTCCAATCAATATAATTTCTGTTTGAAATACGCCAGAGTATTTAGCTGTCAAGACAAAATGTCCATATAAACACATGTACAAAATACCTTCGTTGTAATTCCACACAACTTAAAACAAATGTTCAAAATGTCCTCCGCTTGCTTCTACACACGCATGCACCTGTCTGATCCTTTCAAATTCTCCCACACGCTGTCGAATAGCTTCGCAGGTCTCCATGACACATTGATGAAGCGTATCTATTTTATTAATGTCTGCTGTTATGTTTGTCTTTTTTCTATCTGTTCTAATCCCTGTTCCGCCAACCATTTACAGAGACCCGTTAGGTAGATTATTCGCTGCTTTCCACTGTCCCTCGTACTTTCAACATATTCCTTTTGTGTCAAATTTTCTAAACCCACTTTCCTCATTATGTACATTATAAATATAAAATCACTTTTTCTAATTCTAAGTGTAAGTATCCTTTTTGTTTCCATTTTCCGTAGGTCTTCGTTGTTGCCCACATGTTCAGTCCATGGTATTCTCAGTATCTTTCTGTTCGTTGCATAATATGTGGACTGAGATTACGTAACAGTTTAGTACACTTTTCTTTGTTTCTAACAAAATTTGTCTGTTTCTTAATAATTTGTCTACATTATTTTTTAATTGGCATTTTTACAGATTAACATTTTTGCAAAGAGAATATATCTGCTCAATATAAAAGTACTTATATCAACGCCAGTTTTATGTGTTACATTCTAATCGTTAATTATCTCTAATTAGTCTGTCAGTTTCACTAAAAAATCGAAATTGGATGAGAAATAGGAAAAATCATTAGTTTAGGTTTTGATTACCAAGTAGGCGAATAAACATTCAAAATGATTTCACTCTAGATACTTACTAAGCTTAATTTGGTCTTGCCCAAGACTATTGAGTAGGTTGAACGGAGTTCATTACTAATTCAAGCGTCAATATTTGTCTATATTTCTGAGATTAGGTAGTATTATACTATTTACATTATTTGAACTATTAGTTTTCTCTAGAGTATTTTTTGATGTTAATGGTTTTTTCTAGTATTTTTTTATCAGAGTTCATGTTGCAATTTTTGATGTTAATGGTTTTCTCTAGTATTTTTTTAAATACTAGAGAAAACTAACATAAAAAATTGCAGTGTGAACTTTGGTAAAAATGGTTACTGAACATTAGGTTTGTAAGTCCCAGAAATTCAGTTGTTGTTGCCCTTAAGGACAAATGGCCCAGTGGATATAGACGTTGGTTAGTTCTAGTGATTTGACACAAAATTATGAGTTTAATACCAACAAGTAACTTAGAGAGTTGGGTTAGAGGGAGATAATTCATGACTACCAAAAGAGGCTTCGCACAAGGAACGAGAATGATATACCCCAGTGATTCTAATAAAGGGCTCGGTTCAAAATTTCTAGCAGAAACCTGAAGAAGGAAGAAGCGTACAACGGCCTAAACGTCGTACTAATAGCAACTAAGATGACGACAATAGTCCGAATAATGTAAATTTCAAACTCGTTAAAATTTTTTCCTTCAGTTTGGTAAAAGATCATAGAATATCTCAGATATTCTAACAGAAATGAAGGTCTAGTGGTTAAAAGATAGTGACGATGAAGATAAGAAAAAGAACAAAGAACATCAGAGCATTGCCAAAATATTGTATAAAAAATATATTGTATAAATATGCAATGTTTAAATAAATGTATCAACATACAGTGTAATAATATAGTGTGTGAATATAAAGTGTATTAATATAAGGTGTTAGTATACAGTGTATTAATATAGAGTGTGAATATATAATGTGTTAATATAGTTTGTGAATATAAAATATATTAATATAGTGTATAGTTACACAATGTATCAATGCAGGGTGTAAAATGTATTATTATAGGATGTGAATATGCATTATATTAATATAGAATGTAAATATACAGTGTAATAATATAGAATATGAATATAAAGTGTATTATTATAGGATGACAATATAAAGTGTATTAATATATGATGCGGATATACAATGTATTACTATAGAATGTGAATTTGCAATGTATAAATGTAGGGTGTGAATATAAAATTGATTAGTATAGTGTGGGAATAAACCTTGTAGGGCGTAAATAAAAAAGTGTATTAATATAGTGTGGGAATATGCAATGCATTAATATCAGGTATTAATATACAATATATTAAGATAGGACATGAATAAAAGTATAATAATATAGTGTGTGAATATACAATGCATTAATATAAGGTTAAAATATCCAGTATATTAAATAAACAATCTATTAACCCTCTAGGGCCATTCGTATCATATTTGATACAGTATTTCCCTATAAGGAAACATTTGGTATTTCCCTATAAGGAAACATTTGGTATTCATTGACTGAGCAGTCAGTACTGCTTTCATTTGAAATTTATAAAATATTTCTCTTAAAAAATTTTTCAGGAAAATATTTCTTTCAAGGCTTGTTTTCATACTGTATCAAATATGATGCGAATGGCCCTAGAGGGTTAATATAGGGTGTGAATATACAATGTATTAATATCAGGTGGGAATATACAACATATAATTATATGGTGTGAATATAAAGCATATAATTATAGGGTTTAAATATACAATGTATTTATATGTGGTGTGAATATACAATATATTAATATCGGTTATGAATATGTAATTCGCAAATATAAGCTGTGCATATACAATGTATAAATATCAGATGTGACTAACAGAGTATTAGTATAATGTATGAATATACAATTTATTAATATAGCGTGTGAATATATAAATATCGGATGTGGATATACATTGTATTAATATAGTGTATGCATATACAATGCATTATTGTAGGGTGTGAATATAGAATGTATAAATATAGGGTGGGAATATGCAATGCATTAATGTAGGGTGTGAATAAATGTGCGCTGTATATGTGATCATTTTCTGTAATCCATCTGTATTACGTGTTCATTTAATTTTGTAGTGAACTGAAACATATTTCACAACAATTTTATTTTCTCATTTTCTGTAAGTGTTCTTTCTTGGGTACATAATATTGTTTTGTGTTTTTTTTAAACATTGTGTTTTTTTGAGACGTTGTATCTTTTTTGAGACATTGTGTCTTCCTGTGGCAAGTCTGAAAGTTTCAATGTCTTTTTTCCCGCTAAATTTTGTTTTCAGTTCTAGGCCGCCATTACAATTTCAAGATATATTTAATATTCACAACCTGTATAATTTCTCCATCTGGAAAATACTGCCGTATATTTTTTTATTCCAACTTGTTTTACTAATTAAATAATAATTAAGTAATTCAATGTTATTTCGGATAATGAATTACAGCAGAAATGAATAGAGTTTTTCTTATCTTTATGAGTTATTTTTTGCGTTAAAATATAGTCGCCTATAGAGTTCATGTTGCAATTTTTGATGTTAATCCAAGAGACTCACTACACTGCGCGTTATTGCTATAGTTTCCGTAGTAGATATATATTTCTATTGATTGAACATGTATCGTCGACGTAAAGCAAATATACTTAGGGTTTACAGCATTTTTCAAATAAATGGCTCTCATAGAAACCAATAAAGAAGTTGATTAATACTGGACCCAATGGACTACTCATCGAAATCCCATTGACTTAGGCATACATAATATTATCAATTATAAACTCAACTCCTCTGTTATTATGTGTATAAACTCCAAGAATAACATTTCTGAAACTGGAACAGAACACAGGTAAGCCTCGGTGCAAATGTTTAAGGTATCTTGCAGTAGAGCATTAATATACAAACATTAATATACAAGCATTAATATACAAACATTAATATACAAACAATGTCAAAATACACTCAGAGTTTGTTTTTAGAACAAATTTCAGAGTTTCTCTTTTAGGTTTTCTGATTTCGTTAGAAAACTTGAAAGAGACAGAGATGCAAGGTTGAAGTTCTTCAGCCTATCTTTAGCTAATTGAAGCTGTACGGAACCAACCATAGACAAAATTGGTCTAAGAGATACATCATCTTTATGAACTTTAGGTAAACTGTACATAGGAGGACGTTGATAACCAACAGGTCTAACGCGATCGTACACCAACTTAGCAATTAGTTTGCTCTTATATAAATAAAAGTAACCATGTCTGTTCTCGCCTTTATTCTGTTGGTATTGTCACTAGAATTCACGGGACCAATTTTGCGAAATTTAAAGGAATCATATAAAATGGATTCCATTTTATCGATTTAATCATGACTATTCAAAATGACCACTCCAGAACCTTTGTCAGGTTTAGTGATGTAAATATAATTTCTAGTTTTTAATGACAAGTGGTTACTTCAACAAGTTAGAAAATCGTGATCAGCAGAGAGAGATGAATGTTCACGAGGCAATTCAGATAATCTAGTCTTGCATAAAGAAAGCTTATCAAGAGAAAGAGATTTATGCAAGTTTAACTGAGAGAACAAATGTTCAAACTCATCAAAAATTTTCCTTTACTTATTTTAGTGGGAGGAATGCAAAAATGTAATACTCTAGAAAGAACAAGTTTTTCCATCCTTGTAAGAGTGACGTTCGAAAATTAAATGTGTTTTTCTAAATCTCCACTTTCGGAACGAAAGTTGAAATAACATTTTACTTTCGTCAAAAGTATGCAAACAATTCCTTTCGTAGATGTGTTGGCATGAAAGGATCCCTAAAGGTCACACACACACACACACACACACACACACACACACACACACACACACACACACACACACACACACATATATATTAATACATTTATTCTTCAGGCTTGATTTGAAGTTAATTCTGTCTGAAATTAATATAAGTAATAGCAAAATAATAAACTAAAGTAGATAAAAGCCTAAAACTGAAAGCCACGAAAAACATTTAAACGATATTGTGATATGAAAATTTCAGTTAAGAAATAGAGACAATTAGAAGTAGCAGACGACACTGCTGCTAGCTTCTCATCTTAAACAGCATCCAGGACAGACACGTGACTAAGTTTCCAATTAGCATTCGTTGTTCGCTCATTAGTGAAAATCTATAAAACCGACAAAGTAATGACTCGATATTTAGAACTTCCTTACAATAGAAAACTTTGAAAACCAATTGCTGCTCTGTTACCGTTGTTGCCAGTTAGTAATGTTTCTGCTTCATTAATGGAGTTAAGAAAAGTAATAAGAGTCAGCGGAAAGGTGGCGGACTGGAAGTAGGATCCAAAATAAAAAAAAAAGAAAAGAAAAGAAGAACAAACAAAGAAAAAAGTGGTGAAGGGGTTTGGGAAAAACAAAAAAGTAAACTAATGCAATTTTGCTAATGGTTGCGTTTTTAAATATTACCAGCTATTAGGGGAAAATGATTTCATATTTTTGTGTACTTTTTAATGCGTGTATCAAATTAGAAGTTTCTAGTTCGTTGTTTAATCCTGAAATATATAGAATTGTCAGATGTAAAAGTTAACCTATATCTGAAGAATGCAGACAAAGAAATGTAGACATGCATTTATACAGACACAATTTTTCAGTTTTATAGAATTCTTTTAATAAAAACATGCTATATCTACAAAAGACATACACAGTAATGCAACATTATATATATATATATAATGTTGCATTACTACATTATAGCGATATATTTCTGCTAGATTAGAAATATTATATATATATATATATATATATATATAAACTTTTTTCATTCTTAATGCAAGGCATGAAACAAAATGCAAAATGTCACCATCCAGTGTTGATACTTATGTTCACACTGTTTGCATTTTATATTTATAGACATTCTGTCTTTTATATTGAGCACTGTGCTCTGTTAAATATAGAATACCTTAAAAACTAGAGCTCATCATAATGCTCAAGAATTATTTTTTCATATTACATAAAATTTTAAGGCGTTGTATTCTATTTTACAAAAGTTCTTTTTTCTATTTTGCTTTCTTGCTCAATTATATATATATATATATATATACAGAGAGAGAGAGAGAGAGAGAGAGAGAGAGAGAGAGAGAGAGAGAGAGATTTGTGCCCAAATATACAATATACAATATATATATATATATATATATATATTTGGGCAGCAATCTCTCTTTTATTCAGGTTTAATTAAAAATGACAGACAAGGTATTATGGTTTTGTTTTTTAAGTAATTTGCATGGGATCTTATGATTATTTATAAAATTAATTATAAAATTATTTTTCTATCTTCCTGTCTTTCTTTTACCCGTAAATATTTATTAATAATAGTAATTATGAATTACCTCCCTTTAAATTCATCTTCCAAAATTTAATTTTTTTATATTTTTTATATTTTTATATTGATATTTTTATTTTCATGCAATTTTCTATTAATCTTATGTTATACTCTTTATAAATTAAAAAAAATACACTAACGTAATAAGATTTAACTCTACGAACATCGAGTGAACTTAAATTCAAATCTCTTAAACTGTCAGTTTGTAATAGGCACCTGATGGTTGCGTAGTGTATGAAACTTCGAGTCATGCCAGAAACGTAGGATAATATGTATATTCATTTATATATAATTAATAACTCTGTTTATACTACGTTGAGAACTGTTTTTTTATTAACAATTGAATAATATTTTTATATATGTGCATATACTTGAGTGTATACCCATATGCATATTTATTAATTTATATAATGAGAGGAGAGAGATGACAAAAATATAGAAAATGGTGCAGGGGATGTTGAAGAAAGGGTAAGAGAGGAAATGGTCTTTGACGTTGCGCTTAAACTTTTGTAGCCATCAGAAATGCAAGCAAATGGGGAAGAGAGTTCCACAGGCGGGAAGTGCAGGAAAAGAAACTGATAGAGACGAAGTGGTGGTTACACTTGCTTATTTTGACGGTAAAAGGTTGAGACATATTTGACAATCTAGGTGCACGAATAAATTCTTGAAGGCGAGGCACCAGGGAATGAAACTCGTTAGAGCAGAAGATGTGAAAATACTTTTAGAAAAGACAGAGGAAAACCACGTCTCGTCGGTAAGAAAATAACTGAAAGTGAGCTGCCAACTCGGGACCGATTACATTTCAGATCCTCCTTGGATTTTGCTAAGAACCCCAAGATGATTATCAGGTTCACCCAACCAGATATTGCAACAGTATTAAATGCACGGACGAATGGTAGATTTATAAATGTGCAAGATGGATTCTGACGAGAAAAACTTCCTGGCTTAGCAAATTCTTAGCAGTAGATGTATTTATTGATTCGATGTATTCCTTCTACTAGAGATCGGCTGAGAGTGAGGCCGATGAGGCGCAGTGTATTGCTTTCAGAGAGACTAGTGTGATTCATATTGACAGAAGATAGGGAAGCTTCTTTATGCTGGTTAAAAGTGAATAGCTTACGAACCATTTTTTATCCTAGGCCATCACAGATTTGAGCCCATTTTCAAGAGCAGAAGCGAAGTTTATTTTATCAGCCCAGGTAGATTTTATATTGAGACGGGAGTAGATGGTGGTGTCATCTGCATAGATACCTACTTGAGAATTGATTACATCAGGAAGATCATTTATGAATATCAGGAAAAACGTAGGACCTAGGCTAGAGCCTTGAGGGTCACCTTCGTTCACATAGAAGAATTTGGAAGCATGTCCATTCAGAACGATATTCCTTTTGAATTGGATTACATCGAACAATCGTCCTGTTATATTGTAGCCCTGTAGCTTGCACCAAAGATCATCATGCCAAATCTCGCTACACACTTTCGAAGTAAGAAGCAGCGAGGCAATATTTATAGAGTTTGGAGAGAACAGGAGAGAGTTCAGGGGCACATTTCTTAAGGACGATAACTGGAATTCCATCACACCCACTTGCTTTATAGAAGTCAATGTTAGAGACCAGAGACGGGATTAATGTATACATCACTCAGTTGGGCTCAGTTCTAGGAGGGAAATCGGTTGTGGATACTCCAGGTGAGTTAAGTGTGGAGTTGTAAGAAAGTTTGCGAGCAAAACACTAAAATTTGTCTGCTGTGGATGTGAGAACCTTAAAAGTATTGAGTAGTAGATGGATCGAGGGTTTGCTGTCGTTTAACACACTTTTGTAGAGCCGCCAGTAGTTCTTAGAGTCAAATTTTCGAGATGCTATACGGTTTCATTCTATTAGCAAACAAAAGCTTATTATTATTATTTAGGACATGCTTGCATTCATTAGGAACAGAGACAAAATGTCAGACGCTTACCTCCGGTAAAGCCGGAAGAAGTGATTCCTGTAGGCAATGGCAGCCGAGCAAGCAGAAGAGAACCAAGGGGAAGAATGAGGCTTAAGCCGGAACTTCCTAGTTGGGACGAAAACATCCATGTCGGCTTTCACCTAGGAGGAGATCTCGGATGCGCAGTCTTCAACAGGGAGACTAAAAACTTTCTTCCAAGGAACATCACAGAGGAAGTTTAGGAACGCCTCCCAGTCCGCTCTTTAATAGCAGTAAGATATTCTGCTGATAGGAGGTACCTGCAGGGAGTGAGGAGCGGAAAGAGATATTAACAGAAACCGTGGCATGATCAGAATTGCCAAGAAGACAGAGCTGCATGACATGACAAGAGTCAGGGAAGGAAGTGTAGCAAAGATCTAGCAGTGAGCCGAGTCCATCAGGATTATATAGAAACGCGTGGGGAAATCCATTTGTGTGAGAGATTGAGTGATTGAACATTTTATGGTATGGACACTAGCAAGATCCGTGACAAAGTTTTCCAGCCACTTGGCATGTTGGGCATTAAAGTTACTAAACACAAATATATTAGCGAACGATGAGAGGAAATGGCCTTCTCTATATTGTTTGAAATACTGTCTAGCACAAAAGAGTTAAGAAAAGAAGGAGGCGGTAGAGAAAGAAAAGATAGCTAACCAAGTTTAGTAGGGAGAGAAACGGGGACACATGTAAGAATACTCTGGAGATTCAAGAGAAATCACCAGAACTAGAGGAAGATGTTCGCTAACATTAAGGCCAAAATCATGAATAGGGACATTGGGGTCCTTCTTAATAATGGGAAGATAACCAGTGATAGAGAAATCAGAGGAAGAGGTTGAAGGGCTAAAATTAGTTTCAGAGAGAGCTAGGTTGTCTGGGTACCTTTCGTGGAGGAAGGATTATATGCTGCAAAATTTGGTACGGATACCACGGAAATAGATGTTGGGGGGTTGTTTGTCTAGTTTAGTTTAAATCGTTAATAGTGTGTTGTCATGATTTAGTGTTAATTTCGTAAAGAGAGGCCTAGTAGTATCAGTCTGTTATTATCTTTTCTAAACAGAAAAAAAAAAGAGATATAAACCTCTACTCTTATTCAAAAGAAGAAGAAGGAGAATGTACCGGGCGATATTAGGGCCTATCTATATTTAAAAAGAAAAACTTACTAAGTATATATTTATTTTAAATATAACACACACACACACACACACACACACACACACACACACACACACACATATATATATATATATATATATATATCACATATAATTATATATATATATATATATATACTTCCCACTACCAGGGAGAAATTACTACTGATTCCTTCTCCCATCCCAACCCAATGAAAACTAATATATCCCAACCACTTCCTTTACCTAAGCTAACCTCTGGGCTTAGAATTTTTCTTAATTCTCTGTTTATAAGGGGTCGAATAATGCATGCCTTAAAATGACATGTTAAAAATGGCTACTTTCTCACTAAGTTTTATCTGAATTTACAGATATATATATATATAATTTCGCCTCCTGGCAAAACCTATTACACATAAGCGCATTAGAATAGCAAAAATTTTGTTCCAAAACAGAACAAGATATTAAAGGACACGAAAATCAATTATTACTTGTCTCACATTTTCATACAAATCTCAGGGATTTGGTGTTTCACAATATGAAGCGGGATAAATGTTACACTAAAAAGACTTAACAGACGTTTTTTGATACCAAAATTTTATTGTCAATTCTCAAGGAAAATAATCTTTAGAATTCCCACCGGATACCCTTTGATTCTGAAGCAAATGAACCGTGTTTGTAAAACTAAAATCATTCGTTTAGTTTAAAAATGCAGCTTTTAGAGTAATTTAATCTATAGAATCTATCCATTTTCAAAATTTTATTTTTTAGATTAATGCATTTTAAATATTTATTGAGGCGGCGCAAAATACCAGTGTTGTTCAACTTTTGGTTTATTTAAGTTCAAAGGCATATAGACAATATGATGTATTAAATAAAAAAGATGACATGCATAAAAGTTTAGAACATACTGTACTTTCTAAAGCTATTGCGATTTTCAATAGGGATGTAAAGATTAAACACCAACCCTTATTATTCGAACAGTCGGTTGAACTGTTGAAATATCCTTGACTGCTATTGCTCAGTGTATAAATTATGGGTCATTTGTCCGATTCGTTCATTAAAAGTAGAGACAAAAGATTTTCTCTGTAGACGTCGTTTTCAAGAAACAGTGAACATTTGAACAAAAAATTCTAAAGATCGTAAAAGCACTGATCTTTATCAAACGATGATGGAAAGGCAGATCTGAGGTGTATTATTGAATTTCTATTTATTTGAACTTAGTTGTCGGAAAATCGGTATAGCAGACGTGATTTATTAGTTTCCAAGATTGCACATTAGTTAACTTAGTGACTGACTATTGATTTATTAGATTACAACATTGACTATTAATCTTGATGTTATTTAAGAATACATTATTACCTAAAAACCAGTCCTGGAATTTGTTTATTTCAACGAGAGAAGAGAAAAATCCAATATATTTTATGTAAAGATTCCATCACTCTATCTATCTATCTATCTATCTATCTATCTATCTATCTATCTATCTATCTATCTATTAGCTAAACTTCTAATCACTAATTGTAATAAATCAGAATGTATCTTGGTCAGAAAGAGCAACTGCCCAAAATGCGAGCTAAAATTTGGAAATGTCAAGCACGTAGAGATATTAAAGTATATGGGAAGTGTTTTTACGAACGAAATGCTTATGTTTTACTCATATTCATTTTACCTATAATCCTAAAGAACAGCTGAAATTTCTAGGAACACAACAAGGAAAGAGGGCTTCGGGAATCTGACCCTCACTGGTTGTATTGAGGGCAAGAAGGACAGAGAAAAACAGCAAGTAACCTACTAACGATCTTGCGTAGATAGCAAAACATGGACCGAGAGGGAGTGTAAGTGGACAAACGTTTCAAGGGATGGGACGTCCCAACTGTCACTTTCTGATTCTTAGTATAAGTGGTCTTTTTGTGATCATCTTCCTTAAATCTTCTCATTGCTCACATGTTCTGTCCATTATATTCTCAACATCTTTCTGTAGAATCACATCTCTGTTACCGCATATACCTTTTTATCTCCGAATAAATTCTCTGGCATTTACTGTCATCAAAAGATTGATATTATATAGCAGTTCTTTTTTCAAACCAGTGTTTCTTATTTCTTTATGCTTTGCTTAGTTTTTGGAATTTTTCGCTTTGTCACTGCTCGTTCGGACTACTGTGTCACGGGCATGTCGACAAGTTTTTGAATATTTCAGTTGATTCTTTAGTATGGCTATATTTACCAATATTAATGGCAAAAATTGATTAATTTAAAAAACAAAACCGACTACATCGAAATATTTCCTACAAAATGGCATTAAATGGCATTCATGCAATTCTATTCTACAAAAAAATGGTATAAACACTGACTATACTAGAGAAAATCGCATAGGCAAAATTCTGTTCTACCATATTGTACAAATCTTGATTTTAATCTCGCATATCAAAATCAAATCTTCGTCTTCTGTAGCAATTTCTAATAATAAATCTCACAAAAACATAGAGCACATTATGCAATGATTCTAGGTAGCATCTAGTCTGGTGCTTCTTCTGTGTGTTTAGAGATTATTCATAAAATAAAAAGAAGAATCTGCAATGTCATTGATCCTGATCTGACATCTCGGTATCAGTGATTTTCTTACCGCCGTAACATAGTTTCTTGAGCTTTTTCCACAAATATTTTCATGGTAATCGCTCTGATGAGCTTTCCCCACCCCCACTGACAAATTGTACATATGGAGACTAGTTAGGACTTCCTACAAACTCTGGGATATTATAACATCTGTAGTAAAAATGGTAAGTAAAAATATATTGTTATTATATAAGGATTATTGTTATATATCCGGGCCAGTGATTGCGGCTAGCTAATTTGAAACAAACCTTTCCCCACCCCCTTTTTTGGCTCTGTACCACATTTTTAAAACTTTATCCTTGGTATATAGAGTTTATGAAATTAAGTGTACTACTAGATTGGATGCGTAGTCTCATTATTTTACAGCTGAAATGCGTATATGTAACCGGAAGTTGTACACTAACTGTTTATTCTCTCGCGCTACTCGATTCTGGAACTCTCTTCAGTTTTTTGCTTACCACTTAACTTTGATCTTCAAAAACTTAAATGCAATGTTAATCGTTATCTTCTATCTTCTTAATTCTTGTTCTTTCCTTAATAATGTTTTCTTTTTCTTATATTCTCTCACACTCAGTCACCCTCTACGTCTTAGTAACTTTATTGTCTTGTTTGGGATGAAGTGAGTGAAAAAAACAAAACAAAAAACAACAAAAAAAAAACAACAAAAAACAAAAATAAAAAATAAAAAAACAACAAAAGCAGTGAACGTATTAATTTTATTTATGAAAATATACCATGAGTAGTTTTATATAGAGATTTCTAATGGCAACCAACAAAACCATAGATGGCATTATGCAAGGATTAAACTCTCCAAAGTAGCAGTGGTGAATGTGCTAAAAATTAATTTTATCTACGACCATAAAGCATAATTATATTTTGGATATGCGAGTGGTGTAACGGATATCGTCGTCGAAACATGAATCTACAGGCGAGTTCAAATTCCGGACTAGTCTATTATGTTATGGGTCAAATAACTGGATAGACTGAAGTTTCATAAAGAAACTTCAAACTGTAGAGAAGGTAAGAGGAAACCACTCAATTATCGTTTCCAAGAAAGAATAAATAAAGACAAGTAATGTGAAAAGACATGATCGCTTTCGCACAGAAGAGAACATGATATATTTGAAAAAGCAAAAATCTCATATAGAAATTTGTATGATAGTTTTAACAAAACCATAGATGTCATTATATAAGGGTTCCAATATATAACGAATGCATTAACTGAATTGTATTACCCAGAACAATGCATAAGTAGTTTTATATCACTAATTCTAATGATGACTCTACCAAAAAAAAAAAAAAAAAAAAAAAGAAAAAGAAAAAGAAAAGAAAGAAAGAAAGATGCCGTTATATACACCATTGTGCAAATTAATTGAAACAACTGCTTTATTTTCCTTTCTTTTACCAGACAGTCAGTTTTAAACTCACTGGAGTTACAGGGTGTAATCGATTTCTGTTTTTGCCTCAGATTATGTCATTTGCTGTAGTGTGCAGTCATATGAATCTATTTTCGGGTGTACGATGAAATTTGTTTGGCCTTGAAAAATATTGCTCATCCATGATTACATCAGATTTTTATCACGCCTAGACACTATTGTCGCGATGGACGTTACTTCAAGGAAGCGTATGAAAATTGTAACGCTGACAGACACACGCGAAAGTCTTACAGAAAAATCGTGGATATTGTTGGTATCAGCCTTTTAACTGTCAGTCGTGTCATCAAGTTGAAGAAACAATCCGAGTCCATCAGTGCAAAATGGAAAGGAATATTTTTTATCATCATTTCACCCCAAGCAAGGCAGTACTGCCACTGGTGCGCGGTGGTGGTGGGGAGTTAATAAAAGGTGCGCGATAAGAAAGAGGAACAAGTTACAGGGAGTATCAGAGAATAGATAAGAGAAAAAATTGGGAATACTGATGTGAATAGAGCTGTATGAGAGCAGAGTGAAAAGGGAGAAGAGTATGCTACAGGAGTTGTCAGGGAAAGTATGCGAGTCAAAGAGATAAAAGATGGCAATTGACATTGCATTTAAATTCTTGGAGATTTTAGCTGTCAGGAAAGCAAGTATACGAAAGGGAATTCCACAGGCGAGAAGTGCGAGAAAAGAAGCTTCTAGAGTAGAAGTTGCAGTTACATTTGATTGATTTCACAGTAAAAAAGAAAGAGAACCTGGTCGTTAGTCTAGTAGCTTGAGTAAATTCATGCAGAGGTGGCACCAGGGAGCTAAGCTCATCGGAGCTGAAGCTGTGAAAGTATTTGCAAAAGAGACAGAGGGAAGCCGCATTACGTCGGTGAGAAAGTGACTGGAGTTGAGCTACCAGGTCAAGATCAATTACATTACAGATTATCCTTTGGATTTTGTCAAAAACCTTGAGATGAATAGCAGGGACACCCAACCAGATATGACAGCAGTGTTCAATGCATGGGCGGATACTAGATTTATATATGTGCAAGATGGATTCAGACAAGAAAAACTTCCTTGCCCTACACAGTGAACCTTCCTTCCTAGCAGCTATGGATTCAATGTAGTCATTCCATTTGAGGTCGGCTGAGAGAGTTAGGCTGAGGAGGCGCAGTGTTTTGCTTTCAGGAAGACTAACATGTTCCATGCTGATGGGAGGGTAAGTGCTATTGTCTTTGGTAGTTAAAAAAAGTAGCTTTATTTTGGAAGCATTAAAATTTACGAACCATTTCTCTCCACCACAGATTGGAGGTTCTTTTCAAGATCAGCAGCTAGGTTTGCTTTGTCAGTCTCGGCAGAGTAAATGGTGGTGTCGTCAGCGTAGATGCCTACTTGGGATCTGATTACATCAGGGAGATCGTTGATGAAGATCAGAAAAAGCGTAAGACCTTGAATAGAGCCTTGAGGGACACCCGCGTTTGTATGATAGTATCTGGAAGCATGCCCATTCAGTATTATTTTCATTACGCGATTTGGAAGGAAGGAGTGGATTAGATCAAACAAGCGTCCAGTTATACCGTAGCCTTGTAGTTTGCATAGAAGGCCAACATGTCAAATGCTTTGGAAATATTTAGGGCAACAGCTCGAGACTCTGGTATATATACCCTTTGATGGTCGTTAGCATATCAGCAGTAGAGCTGCTGAAGTGGAAACCATAATGTTTATCGGAGAAGAAGCTGTGGGATGTGAGATGTTGAACTACTTCAGCATTAGTAATAGCCTCGAACACTTTGCCAAAAATCGGTAAGGGGCTGATAGGGCGATAATTAGAAGGGAACAGCAGATTAAAAAAGAATGAAGTCATTGAGCCATATTACAGAAACCCATACTACACCAACAAAAATACCTCACCAGCTGATAAAAAATCTTGGCCTCACAAAGACAAATGCTGAGCTTTTGATGTCGAGACTCAAGTAGTAGAATTTATTAAATGAAACTGTACAAGTCACAGATCAGAGCAACCAACAGTAGTGTTTTGCTAGCTTTTCACACCTCAAGATAGGATTTGCTTCTGTCACAATGTGACCGACCTGTCCGAAGCAAATGGAATAGTCTGTAACGCAAGCGAGTGGCGCCTTTTTAACGACAGCTCACCCAGGAGGCTCAAAGTCGGGCCACTTCATAACGGGAACATGTATTCATATTTTTTTCTGGCTCACTCAGTGTAGCTCAAAGAGGAATACAGCAGTGTCAATATCTTTTTAGATACCTTGAAATATGAAGAGTACGGTTGGGAGGTTATCGGAAACTTTAAAATGGTGGCCTTCCTGATGGTTCTTTAAGGTGGCTTTGCCAAATTCCCATGTTATATTTTGTCTTTGGGGCAACAGAGACACCACAGCACACTAACACAGGCCGAACTGGTTACAAAGGACCGAGTTCAGTGTTGGAAAGCACAACGTCAAATGAGAGCCAGTATTTGACCCACAGAAAGTATTGTTTTCTCTGCTACACTTTAAATTAAGCCTTAATTTTTCACTACTCTAGATGAAGAGTCTTCAAGTACCTTCAACACTTTTCCTTAAGCTGTCTCCGGCAAATGTCAAAGCTGATGTCTTCGTCGGAACGGAAATAAAGAAGATTATAGTGTGTACAAAATTCCTCAAGGACGAAGAAAGTATTGTGGAACAATTTTTTCGCATTGGTTTGGGCTTCCTAGGGAAACACATGGTCGAAAAGAGACTGTGGTGAAGAACCCCGGCAAAATAGAGTTCATATCCTCAAAGTCCATATCATTTAGCTCATCTTCATAAATTCAAGAACATGAGGGCATACTCAAATGAGCAAGGCAAGCGTTTCAACCAGGATTTACTGGACTTTGAACGCTCCAAACAAGAATTGTTTAACAGAAACATGACGAAAGACTATATTTTATAGCTGATTCATAAAAGAAGTTTACATTATAAGCGTAAATCACCAAACATTACTCATTTTTAAAATTTTTTGTGGTCTCTCTTGTGTAATTCTAGAATAAATAAATGCTACTTTTCAATCGTGAGTCGTTTTGTTTTAACTTTGAGAACAAGAATGTTCACATTCACCAGTTTTTTTATTTGGACTAAGTACATTTCAGAAATAACATTGTACTAGTCACACAAGAAGTTTGAAGGAAATATTAGTCATTTTTCATACTTTTAGGCGTAAACAAATAAGAATTAACAGCTGCTACCCAAGGACAAAAATCGTGTCACACAGTATCATGGACGTTGATGAGTAATTAGGATGTTCCTTTTTTGATCATGAGATCTAGGTTTGAATCTCATCATGTGAGAGTGGTGACTTTTTGATGTCATCGGCCTTGGGCGGCAATTCCATTATGAGACACCCACTGGAAAGTGCCGGAAAACCAGACCATGAGTGGATTTAAGCATTGTGTGTGAAATTAGGTAAATAGAACTTATTGAAAGCTGTCGATAGTTGTACCAGCACGAAGTCACAAGTCATTGTGACTGAGGTCTTGAGATTACTGGCCTTGCTCCATTTATTTATGCATTCTCTTTATGAAATTGTAATTAAGATCCATCCAGCATAGTTGTACTCAGATGCGTCTGTGCAGTTCTTGGATTTCGTTCTAGCTGCCTAAACAGACGGGTGTCTCCGAAACGCGTAGTCGGTTATTATAGAAAGATTAATTGTAAATACTTTTAATTCAGAAATCCACTGCCGATTATTTTAATAGAGGATTTTATTGAAAATTATTCTACTTTAGAAATTCATTCAATACTATTTTGCTGTAGATCTTAACTACAAATTGCTTTATAAAAGAACCCATTGGAAACTATTTCTATTATTGAATAATTTTAAGGAATGTATTTTTGCATTATTATACAAGAAATAAACAACCCCCCCTAAAATGGGAGAAAGGGGAGGCTGGTTATTACTATTCAACTAGCTAGTGACAATTACTGATTTATTCATTTCATTATTTTTGATTTCATCAAAACTTTACAAATATATTATTCATCTGTGCAAACGCAACAATATCGTGATAGTGGCTTTTTAAGCTCAGCCTAGAAGTGGTACAAGGTCGAAAGTATCAGATGAACTCACTAATCAGTCGTAATTGCTTTAGCGAGACAACCAAATATTTTTTATGAAGTTTTGATTAGTTTCACATATACACTTATTTTGTGTGGGGATTAAAAGAAATAATCAGTTGTGCACAAATAACAAAAACCTCCAATGATTATTTACAATGTAGAACTTATATAGAACTTATGGTTCCGTCTATTAATTCTAACTGTAAAAGGATAAGACCTAACTGCTAACATGCTACATAAAGATCAGGTCCCAAAAAGAGAAAAGTTACGACCATATCACGTTGAAGCACCGTTTCCGTATGATCACCGAAGTTAAGCAACGTTGAACCAAGTTACTACCTAAGTGGGTGACCGCTTGGGAATACTAGGCGCTGTATGTTTGGATACCCGAATGGATAATGACTCGGAATTTTTTATCGAAAATCCGTGTTCCAATTTCTGTTGAGCTCGTTATATTCACTTTTGCGCAAAATACTCTTAGGAAACGTATGATTTCGCATCTTATTTCCCCAGCTATTGGTTAATTAGTAAGATTTGTATCATTAAAACTATTATTATCTCCCCCTCCAAATTCTTACAGCATAAAATATTTTCTGGCTTTAAATAACCTGCAAATGGCAGATAAGGCGTAGAAAAGAAATAAATCAAAAACCGAAGAGATTTCTTATTAGACAGGCAAAATGAAAGTATTTAGGGAAAATGAAAAAGAAAGCTACATTATATTGGTGCAAAAATTGCTGAAGCCGAGTTAAAGACTGATTTTTTCTTTAGATTTTATTAAGCATCTCTAAAACAGAAACACTGGAGCAGATGTGTCCGCAGTATCTATGCGTTTAATCTTGTCTGGTGCTTTATGAAACGGTAAATTTTTTGCTAATAGTTTCTTCTCTGGCACTTCTCACTTCTTGCTTTTCAGTCAACTCTGATTTTCAAGAATTTAAATGCAATGTCAATCGTTAATAATAATGTTTTTTCTCAGATTCTTTTATTATCAGTAGCCGCTTGCATTTTTGTGACTTTGACTCCTTGCCAAAGTTGAAATGGTTAAAAAACATATTTACAAAAAAACAGGGGAAAAACCTGTTATTATCAGGGCCTAAATAATCCAAATATAACAGAATAGAAGCATTTACTAGATAATATAATAGTATAAGATTAAATGATAACAAGAAAAAGCAGTCAAAGAGTGCAAACTTTTGCTAAGGTAATACCGACATCATCTCAGCGATATGCAAAAGATGATTATTAAAAAGAGAAAAAATAACTGCAATGATCTTGACTGCTCTCAAGAGGGAAAATACAAAAATGAACTCGACCGCTCTCCAAATTAAATGCACTCCAAAAAATGAAACAGAGGAGATCATTCAGTATTTAAAATTATCTAGGGGAGGTGATTCAATATTTGGAATTTGAAAGGCAAAAATTAAATTTTATAAAATTAGAAAAATAACCCAGAAAATTTATCCCGTGCCAGATCGAACACAAAATTTAATCAGTTTGTGTCAGTCATGGGGCCAATCATTCCTGAAAGTTTCATCCGAATCTACCTTGAGAGTCATGAGATATCTTGACCACGAACAGACACACAAACAAACGAGTGCGAATGAAATACTTCCACTCTATTGCTGGACTTAAGAATATGACGCTCTCATTTGGATCTAATAACAAATACGAATATAACAATGAAAACATAGTTACGGAAATTAACGAATATTAACGAAATGGTTATAAACAACCGACAATTTGAAATTATTTGTTTGAACATTATTTTTGATCGATACTCGTATTTAAGTAGATATTCTGTTTATAATCAAACAATATATATATTTATTTCTAACGGCCTGATTATTTACGAAAAGTTTTTGTTACGAAAATATGTGTCATTCTGCAGGATTCGAACCTGTGCCCCCTATCCACATAGGGGAAGCCACCAATTTCCGTAACATGTTTACATTTGTTGACATTATGATACAATGTAGTGCAATTATGATTATTTGCGTGAATCGAAAATTGTGTTATATTGGCTTGTTTTGACTTCGTTTAGACTGTTGGTCGAGAGGTCTAAGACGCGCCGGATCAATTGGTGGCTTCCCCTATTTAAATCTTTGATTGTGGATGCCTTTATGTTAACGTCCCTGTAACCTCTCTGAAGATGGCTCATGTGAGCCGAATGCTTAGAACAAGTATAATAAAATGTATCCAAATGTTGAACAATTTTCCTCTTTATTTCCACCTGAAATTAAAGCTAAAATACAATGTTTAGAACTGCTCATGATTAAACATAATATACATTCATTGTCTGTTATATTTAACAGTATATATATATATATATATATATATATATATATATATATATATATGTGTGTGTGTGTGTGTGTGTGTGTGTGTGTGTGTGTGTGTGTGTGTGTGTGTGTGTTCAAGAATAATTCATTTTCAGAATTAAAATTTTTATTTATTCTAGTCATTTCTTCCGTTGTGTTAAGGTGTTCGTATATCACAGATATACTAATGCCTAACATGATTCTTGGAGAGTGGAAAAAAATCATGATATTTCTTCTCACTTTCAAAGCGCTCTATTACCGCTATGGCTTCCATAGACAGTTCAAATTTATATAATTATCTTAGATTAGTTTAACCCAGCGAATTAATAGTGGGGCAACTAGTAAGGATCGATCTCGTCACATTAACCAGTGATTTGTGAGTCTAGCCTGCAAAGTGCCAGTCTTCGGCAGGCACCCATTATTCATTATGTCTTATCAGACGCTGTCTTCTGTTACTGCAATGACTTGTGTGTTTATCTCGGAAGTTGCTGAGAGAATGATTGATTTTGGTCGAGTACTCTAGAAATCCGGCTTTTTGTTGGCTTAGCTCAACAAATATTTTTAAAATGGTATAATGGCTTTATAGGATACAAACTTTTGATAAAGTTTTGTAAACATTACAGCTGCCCTCGTAAAATCCGTTACATTAACAGAAAATATCCGCGAAGAGACGTTCTGAAGATGTTGAATAAACGTTCAAAGAGGATATTAGAAAATGAAAGCAACGAGACTGTTTCTGATTTATTTCTAACCGTCACTTTTATATTGTAGTTACACTCTTGTTAAAGGCATGAGACTAAACTGTCAACACTTGCTAATGCTACAATATCGTAATTCATTTATACACGCAAACAGCGAAAAGGAGTTGATGTTATCCTTGAAATAAAAACACGCATGTGCATACACACGCATGCGTAAACACAGTGTTTAGTTGTAGCTGAATCATTATAGAAGAAAAAAGAATTCTAAGTCATTGTGGAAATAAAAAGATGAAGAAAGAATGAGGAGAAAAAGAAAGCAAAGCAAATATATAAAAGAAAACAATAAGTCAAAGAGAAAACAGAAAGAAAGAAAGAACAGAGAAACGAAAAAGAGAAAGATATATAAGAAAAGATTGGGAAAAGAGAAAATAGGGATAGATAGAAAAAAATGTCAACGTAAAATTCATAATGGTGGTAATATGGGTGTGAGGTTTGAATAAGAGCAAAACGTAATGGTAGGAGGCTGAAGAGTGTTAGGCTTCAGTTTCCTTGGCCGATCATATCTGTAAACAACGTTGGCAGTTGTGTCAAGTAGAATTGTCAGTAAAGGATTCTTTTTCACTTTCTTCGTCTCTCTCTACCTCTGTCTCCCTATTTTCGTCTCTCTCTCAAGTGGTAACTTCTCTTAAAAAACTGCTTCTATTGTTTTTCAGCTTGTTTTGTTAGCGCACGCATGAAACTAAGTCTCATTTTCTTCTCGTTTTTCCAGCTCAAAGACGAGACAATCCGCCATTGTGTAAATCTAGAAAAGTCAAAAGCAGAAAATGTGTTTGAAGGGAGAAAAAGTGAAATAGACAGATAAAAGGAATAAAGAAAACAAAACAAAAAAAGAGGAAGAAACAAAAGGAATAAAAATGAAGAGGGAGATAGACAGAAGGAAGGAAGCGATTAAAACTAGGAAAGAAAGAAGAATAGAGATGAAAAAGAAAATGAATAAATAACTAAAATGTGGGAAGTAAAAAAAAGGGAAACAAAGAAAGGAGAGGAAAGAAAAATGGAAAATGAAAGACGGAAGATATAAAAGAAAAGACAAATAAAGAAACAACAAAAAGAAAACAAATGCATAAATAAAAAAGTAAAAAGAAACAGTAGAAGAAAGAGAAAGAATAAAAGAAAAAACAATGGCAGAAAAAAAAACGTAAGAAAGAAAGAGAAATGGAAGAAAGGGAAACAACAAGAGAAAAAATAAAGCTTTTTGTAAAAGAAAAAAAGAAAGAAAAGGGAAATAAATGTATGAATACATAAATATGAAAAAGTAAGAAAACAATGAATGAATCAAAAAGAAAAAGTAAGACAAGTCTGTGAAAGAAAATACAAAATAAAGAAAGAATGAAGAATATTTTTAAGGAAGAAAGAATTGTAAAAACAAAAGGAGCAACGAAAGAATAAATTAAAAATGAAATAATGGAATAAAAGCAGAAAAAAAGAAGAGAAGCGAAAATGATAAATAAGTAAATAGAGATAAAAGTCGCTAAAACAAATTGCTAGAGAAAATAGACAAAAATGAATTAAAACGAATACGAGCAGGAAAAATACAAAATGTAAAAAATGAATAATGAAAGAAAGACAGAAAGTGCTAAAGGAAATGCAAAGAAAGAGAGGGAAAACTGAAATAAACGCAATTACAGAAAAGAGATAATTAAAAATGAGAAAAAAAAGTAAAGAATGAAATATATAATGAAAAAAGTTAAGAAATATACAACGAAGAAAGAGAAAAAAGACAAAGGGAAAAAAGAATAAAAAGTACAGGAATGAAAGAAAGAGAAGAAGAACGGAGGAAAAAAGTTGTATAGTTGGAAAGTATGAAAATATAGAATAGTAGCGAAAGAAAAGACAAGCGTGTAAAAAGAAAAAAAGTTCAAAAAGGAAAGTATAAAAGAACGAAAAGACAAAGAAAGAAAAAGAAAGAGAAGTGAAGCAACAAAGAAAGAAGCACTAAAAGACAATATATATATATATATATATATATATATATATATATATATATATATATATATATATAAAGGCAAAAGAAGACGTGAAGAACGGTTTTCAGAAATTAATTATTAAATACAATAGGTAGAAGAAAGATACGAAAAGAAAAAAAAGTGAAAGAAGACAGTCATCTAGAAAGAAAGTACAAAACCACGAAAAAGAAAGAAAAGAAAAGAGTGAAAGAAGAAAGGCATTCCGAGAGAAATTATAAAACGCATGATAAAGGAGAAAAAAGTAGAATAACAAATTATATGGAATGAAAGTGGGAACAGTAGAAAAAAAAAGAGTATGAACAAAGGCCTTTGAAGTAAAATAAATGCAAAAAGAAAAAATTGAGTAAGAAAAGAAAATGGAATTAGAATAAGAGAGAAAAGGAAAAAGAGAAAACTGAAAATTGAATGAAAAATGACGGACAGTATGAGAGAAAAAGAAAGAAAGAATGAAGAGAAAGGAAGGAAGAAAGAATAATAGAGAGAAACGTAAGGCAGAGAAGGAAGAAGATGAACCGGAAAAAGAAATAAAAGTAACATGAAGAAAGTAAAGAAGAAGAAAATAAAGAGAGCGATGAAAGCAATGAAGAAAGAGAAAGAGAAATGAAAGAAAAGAGAAAAACAATAAACTAAAAGATAGTAAAGAAAAAGGGGAAGAAAGAAAAATAGTAAAGATGAAAGATTGCGAGTAACACACACACACACACACACACACACACACACACACACACACACACAGAGGAGAAAGAGAGAATCGCAAGAAAGATGTAGAAGAGTTTGAAGGGAAGAATGTAAAAGGAAATATTAGAATCGAAGATAAATTTCATGACAATTCTTGATTTCATTGCGAGACAGAACAGGTAAACGCCCAAAGCAAAAATTCTTCATGCCTCCCTCGACACGTTTTTACTAGAACTGTCAAGAGGAACCGGATGTTTAAGTGTTTTCTTGCTGTTGTTTTGTAATTTGGCCTTGAGACTTTATTCCCTGAAACAAATGATCATCCAATACACAGTTCTATTTTTACTTTCACTTTCACTTTCACCCAACCAATAAAAATACGTTTACAAGGGATGACACAGTAAAGAAATGCATCATTGTAGGTGGTTAATTCAGAAAGAATATCGAAAATTCACTTGTTTTGTGACAGGTGAGAACAGACGCAAAGTGCATCAAGGTCAAATTCGTGTAATATATCGTAGCAAAAGAATTAATGAAAAAGATTATAGCGACGTGTAAACAGTATTATTTAGCAATTCAGATTTTGTTTTTTGACTCTCAAATGAGTGTGCCCACCGTTTAGAGACCTGTTCGAGACGAGCAGCATCGTCATCATTTTTGTCTTCTTATTAAACAGTTTCACCTAGCATATTTCGACTTCCTTCGGCAATTTTTGGGAAAAAAAAATTCTTTTTTTATACATATGTTTTATAAATTTCGATCCTTGTACTGGATGTACAAGGATCGAAATTTATTCATGTAAAGGTTTACTATTAAAATGATTATGATGAATGAGATGTGAAATACAAATGAAACACTAGGTGATATGAAGTGAATATGGTTGAGAAGGATAGATAACGACTGACTCTTGGTTTGAAGTAATTTTCACCGGGTCAGTTTCATGAAATGTTAATCCATTGGAAAAGCTGTTCGAGTGGAACTTTCTGTGGAAACGATGATGATCCATGGGGAAGTAGCATAGTGTGTCCTCATTGTAAATGTCTGAACTGAAGAACTAAATAATGGGACTCATTTCGGCATTTGCCATGAAAATAGCGATAGAATATTGACAGGTTTGTGATGTTGCATCAGTGGGAATGAGGATGCAAAGTTGAAAACATGTTTTTTCCCGACAAGGCTGTGCAAATGACGTTGCAATCTTTTAAAAGTTGAAAGTGAGAACTGGATTCATATTTGCCATTTTAGAGTTGACTAAAGAATCTAGTCTGGCCAATGGAGGGAAGAGATGGATTCACACCCCAAAGTCTGTTTGTGTGAAAACAAAATTACAGCCTTAAATTCGAACTTGGTTCCTCAACTCCATTTGACACAGTCCGCACTGAGGACTTGTAACAAGTAAAGTTGTGTGATCAATTTCTAAGTACACTGAATATCAGTCAGTTAAGTATATATGTTATACACGCTTGAGCGATTTGGTCTCTTTCGATTGACTAGGCAGACGATTTTCTCGCAGTAGGTTGCTATTTCTTTCTGTGGTAGACTGATTACCAACCAAGGCTATAGAATCCATTATCTTCTGCTATTTAACCCATAGCTGTAGGGAGAAGAGATGGATTCATGTCTTTCCTAAGGGTATTTGCGTGTAAGTGAATACAACGAATTCAACTGGAATTCGAACCCAGCTTTTTGATTTCTCATTCCGAACCGATATCCATTGCACCACAACACGCATTCTACGCTGAATGTGGGAAGATAAAAAAGTAGATAGTACAGCTGTGATGTGCGCTCACCCGATTACTTTAGGACACTTACACAATTATATGGAGTAGAAATTATTTTATCTGGCCTAAAAGCAACTGGTATTTTATGACTGCCAGTAAAATCAAGATGTGAGAACTCTAAAGCCACTACCAGGGTAAATAAAGAAATGGAAACTTTTCAGCCAGAATATATATTTCCTGTTATGGTGGAATATAAGCAGGTTGTATTCTAGATCTCGAGTCGTCCTCTAAACGTAGAGGGTGGCAGTGAGAATGGCTCGGAGATGGGAAGAGCTGCAATTGGAGTTTTCACTGACCGATAGGAAGATCTGGTCGGTTAGTCTGTTGCAAGAGAAGACAGAAGTAACGGCGAAGATGTACCAAGTTTTAATTAATGACTCCTCGACAGTACCAGGTGATTAAATAAATTTAAATTACCCATTTCGAATAGGTTTATCATGATTAAGTTACCCAGTATATTGTAAACAGGGTTCGTATATTCTTTTCACGCTTTGGCAACATTTCATTTTCCGTTTCTTTGTTGAATAAGTGAAAAATTGACCGAACAATCCGTCTATATATACAGTAACTAAACACTTTGAGTGAGAAGTATTTTTTCAAAAGAACCGGAAGTATATACAATACATCATATATCTGAAGAATATTTTTTCTTAGCTCTAACTGTAAACCTCTGCACGCTAGTGGCGGTCCCGCCTTGATTGGGAAGAAATAATTAATTTAAAAATATATTAGAGAGTATTGTTGGCCGAAAAAGATGGATAAAAACCTATAGTAAAGAAAAAATTCTTTTCGCGACAGTTGATTCAATAAGCGCCGCTCAGATGAAAAAACATTAAGTATAGAGTACCCAGTGATGATCGAACTCACTAATCAGTTGTGAAAGGTCTAGCGATGTAAGCCTTCTTACCATTACGACATGGTGAGGTGTCCAAACGACTTTTTTAAACATAGCTTGACAGGATGTGTGTTGTGGCGCAGTGGATGTCGGCTCGGAACGAGAAATCGGGGAGCCGAGTTCGAATTTCAGTTGAATTCCTTGCATTCACTTACGCGCAAATACCCTTGGGAAAGGTATTAATCCGTCTTTTCCCTCCAGGTTAAATAATAGGACAGATTGAGTTCTATAGCCTTGGTCGGCAACCAGTCTACCGCAGAAAGCAATGGCAACCTACTGCAGGATAATCTTCTGCCCAGTCAGACATGACCGCCCAAAGCTTGTAACATGTATGGCACTTAACTGACTTATTTGTGACACAAAGCGCAAATATGGAGCACACAGTGAAGATCGAACTCACTATTTAGTTGTAAATGATCTTGTGAGATAAACTTTCTGACCGTTACACCACGGTGATTGTCTAAGCGCAGCTTTGCAGCACAAGGCCGAAAGTACGGAGCACCAAGTGAGGATCAAAATCACTATTCAGTTGTAATGATTCTAGCGAGACAAACCTTTTCTCGTGAGAGAATTGATAAACTTATTCCAACTTGGTAAATTAATATACTGACGTTCAATAAGCAAAATGTTTAAAAATGTGTTTCTCTAATTCTTCATAATCCCGCCGGCATATTAATTTTTAATATCCATGCAGAGTTATGGATGAACTACTTCATTCTTTAAGTTAATATATTCTATATTATTCATGCAAGGATTCAGATGTATTAATGCATATTTTAACAAATTTATGTATCATCTCATCAGACTTATTAAAATTTTAAAGTGAAGCAATCCATTAGACAATTAGAAGTCCTACGAGGATTAATTATTTGCGGCCACAATCTTAACAACATGAGATGTACAGATGACACAGTGTTGATAGCAGACGCAAAATGAAACAATAGAAACAATAGAATTAATACTAAAATCAAGCAAGTACAAAAATTTAATATATTTAGGAATAATTTTAACAGAACACAGAAAATACATCACCAAAACCGGAAGGCGCATTGAGATAGCAAAAGATTCTTTTCAAAAGCTTAGCAAATTAATCCGGAACAGAAAAATTTCGTTAGCAACAAAAAAAAAAAAAAAATCTTATGTTTAGAATCAGAAAGAGACAGCTTAATTTTAGAGAACAAATAATGAAGAAAGAGGGTTTGAAGAATTTGACATTTACAGGATATAATGAAGGCAAGAGATAAACTGCCTAAAGCCCGTGGTAATGATTGGCAGAACAAGGATTAGGAAAGATAGCAAAAGGACAAAACTTACTAAGAACTATAAATGACAGGAAGTTGTGGAGAGTCTGATCACCAGTATTCTGTAGGAGCACGACACATAGAAATATTTAAGTACTTCTGTTTGAAATTTTAGGATATGGACTCATTACTATTTACATTATTTACATGCGTACTATTATCCGAATCTTTGTTGTTATTAGCCCAAATTTACGGTCGTTGTGCTCTCCGGTCTTCATCAGGTGTTTGATGACCACCTGGACCAGACTATACACTACCCAACCCAGAAATTAAAAACACAATTATCATGGTACCAGATACATTCACGAACTTAAGCTTTTATCTGATATTCTTTGCCACTACTATAAGAAAAGGAATATACGAGGTTCCTGGTTATTTTCTTCAGTGCGTTGTCGAGTCAAGCCAAACGCAGTGTATTCAATTTCTTAAAGTTAGGGTAAATAATATAAAAACGAAACTAACCGGACTCCTACAAGTAAGGTGGGCGAAACATCGAAAAATTGATCTGATCATGATCATGTATGTAGGAAAAAGGGTAGATACCAACTCCGGGAATGATGTAAAAATACTTGACACGGATGAACACTGTCAGACATCTGGAAGACATCAGCGCATATGCTTGGCTATGAGGATCTTCTTAGTAGGAATGTAGAGTCTTGTACACCCTGGCGAGAATGCGGAATCAACATTCAAAGAAAATCCGCAACGCCACACACCAATTAGTAATTGACGAAGTACAGAGTGGAATAAGATGTACTGTTTGATATTAGAAATTTAGTTTTTTTGCGTTTTTTATTCGTTTGTGTGACAATAACATTACACAACCAAAGCAAGAGGATCCATAATTGGAGGAAGATGGATTCATATCTTTTCCAAGAGCATTAGTGTAAACGTAATTGTAACCGACAGAATTTGAATTTGGCACACTGATTCCACATCCTCACGCTGTTAATCATTACAAAACTCGCACATTCTATTATATTAATTGGTGTTAAAAACAAAAACAAAAAAAACAAAACAAAAAACAAAAACAACAACAACAACAACAACAACAACAAAAAACAAAAAACAAAAAACAAAAACAAAAACAAAATATATTTTACAAGATCACATAAACCAAAATGATTAGGCCATGAGATATTTTTGCTTTGGCTGTTAACGGAAGACAGGTTTACTTATACCTTTATTGAATGCCACGGCAAAATCAAAGACGAGATATTTTTGTGAGGATATCTGGGGAAAGCAAATTCATGCCTTTACGTTTGGTATATTTTTTAGCAAAGTAATCATAAGCAACAACAACAACAACAACAACAACAACAACAACAACCGGTACTGGAGTTAGCTTTTCGTACTGTCAAGTTTGGGAGTAGGTGTAATGCTCTATTGCTGTGATGACCCTCTGCATTTTAGTCTAGTTATTTACCTCAGCTCACTCCCCTATTTTGTTGGTCATTGTGTTATAATAAAGAAAGATAGCTTAGAGAATTGAACACTCAGTACATAATGAAGACAAGAGACAGAAAAACACATCAAGTAACCTAACTTACAAGCTTACGTAAATCCATGGAAGAACAGGTTCTGGGAAAGATAATAATGGTGCAAACATTGCCATAGAGCTACAAATGTTAGGAAATGGATAAGGTCTCATGATCTCTCACATACTGAAGAGTTAAGGCACAGAAAAAGAAGAACAGTTATAGGTTCTGGGAGGGATAGAAAGGAAACAAACAACTTAGAGCTAAAAAGAACTGGAAATATAGAGCTATGATCGTCCATGTCTTAAAGGGATACTTTTTTTTAAAATCATCTCACCCCAAGCAAGGCATTCCACTACCACTATTGCGCATGGGGCTACATAGGGGAAGGTAAAGAGAAGGAGTGGTTAGACATAGGGAATGTCAGGAGGAAGGTGACAGATGAGTAAGGATACCGAGGATAAGGGTTGGGCAGATGGGAAATTGCAAATTCGTATTTAGGGGGCACTAGTGATCTAAGTTCATCGGAGCAGAAGCCGTGAAAGTATTTATAGAAGAGACACAGGGAAGCCACGTCGCGCCGGTGAGAGAGAGACTGCAGGCGGTCTGCCAAATTGGTATCGATCACATTACAGACCCTCCGCTGTACCTTGTCGAGAAGCCCGAGGAGAATAGCAGGAGCACCCGACCAGATATGGCAGCAGTATTCAAGGCACGGGCGGATGGCAGATTTATAAATGTGCAAGATAGATTCAGACAGAAAAAAACTTTCGGGCCCTGCACAGAGAACCAACTTTCATAGCAGCGGATTTAGCAATGGATTCGATATAGTCATTCCATTTGAGGTCAGCTGTAAGTGTGAGACCAAGGAGGCGTAGTGTTTTACTCTCTGGGAGGCAAGCCTGGTCCATGCTAATGGGAGGTAGGTGCGATTGTCTAATATGGTTAATTGATAGTAGCTTTGTTTTCGAAGCATTAAAGCTTACGAGCCATTTCTTACCCCAGTCCACTACGGATTGGAGGTCCTTTTCAAGCTCGGCTGCAAGGTTAGATTTGTCGCCTACACCAGATTTTTGGTCGAGGCGAGAGTAAACTGAGGTGTCATCGGCGTACATACCTACTTGGGATATTATGGAATCAGGGAGATCATTAATGTATATCATGAAGAGTGTAGGACCTAAGATGGAGCCTTGGGGGACACCTGAGTTTGTATGGTAGTTCTGGGAGGCATGTCCGTTTAATACCACCTTCATTGTGCGGTTAGAGAGGAATGACTGGATTAGTTGAAACAAATGTTCAGTTATACCATAGCTCCGCAGTTTACATAGAAGGCCAGCATGTCAAACTCTGTCGAACGCCTTAGATATATCCAATGCAACGGTTCGGGCTTCGCCATTCTGTCGAGTGCCTGGTATATGTATTCGGTGATGGTCGTTAGCATATCAGCAGTAGACCTGGTGAAGCGGAAACCATATTGCTTGTCCGAGAGGAGCCTGTGTGTTGTGAGATGCTGAACCACCTCGGCGTTGATAATGGCTTCGAACACTTTGCCAAAGATCGGAAGAAGGCTGATAGGGCGGCAATTTGCAGGGTCAGAGGGTTCTCCAGTGTTTTTAAATATAGGAACTACAGAGGAAGATTTTCAACAGGCAGGAAAGCAGGAAGCCGATAAGCAGAGGTTGTAGAGCTTAGAAAGGACAGAGGAGAGTTCAGGGGCACATTTCTTTAAGACTATGGTTGGGATTCCGTCACCACCGCTCGCTTTGTGAGGGTCAAGTTTTAAGATTATCTTAGAGACAAGCGAAGGTATAATGTGGACATCATTCAGTTGTGCCTCGGTTCTAGGTGAGAAGTCGGTTGTAAAAACTCCAGGTGAGTCCAGACTCGAATTGTTCGAGAATCTGCGGGCAAAGCATTCAGCCTTATCTGCTGGGGAGGCGAGGACCTCAAATTTGTTGATTAGCGGGGGTATTGTGGACTTGCTCTTGTTAAGTACTCTTTTACAGAGTCGCCAGTAGTCTTTAGCGCCGAATTTAGAGCATGCTATGCGTTGCTTCATTCTGGCAGCAAACAACATCTTAGCTTCGTTAAGTATCCTTTTACAATTATTACGAGCTGAAGTGAAAAGGCGCCTGTTTTGGTCCGACGCGTAGTTACGATAGAGTCGGAAGAAATGATTCCGGTGGGCAATGACAGTCGAGCAAGCGGGTGAGAACCATGGAGACGAATGAGATTTAAGCTGGAATTTCCTAGCAGGGATGAAGGCATCGATGCCAGCCTTAATCCAGGAGGAGACCTCGGATGCACATTCTTCGATGGGAAGACTAAAAACGTTGTTCCAAGGGATATCACAGAGGAAGTCTCGGAACGAATCCCAGTCTGCTCTTTGATAGCAGTAGGATATTCTACTTGTCTGGGTTTCATGGGTCGGGCGGGAGTGGAGTGAAATATTGACGGACACTACAGTGTGGTCAGAGTTTCCGAGTGGGCAGAGTTGTCTGGTAGTGCAAGAGTCTGGGATGGAAGTGAAGCAGAGGTCTAGAAGTGAGTCCCTTCCATTAGGGTTGTCGGAGAAACGTGTGGGGAAGTCCACTACTTGCATAAGGAATTGGGTGATTGAAAAGTTCATGGTGTGGACACCAGCAGGGTCGGTGACAGCGTTCTTCAGCCACTTGGTGTGGTGGGCGTTAAAGTCACCAAACACGAATACATGGGCAGAGGGATGGGAAGAAATGACTTTGTCGATATTGTCAGAAATGATGTCAAGTAACGAACAGTCAGGGGAGGAAGGAGAGCGGTAGAGAAAGAAGAGATAGCTAATCGAGCTGAGAAGTGAGAGGCGGAAGCACATGAAAGAATGATCTGGGGATTCAAAAGATGACACCCTAGCTAAGGGAAGGTGTTCGCTGACATAGACACCAAGCCCATGCATATGAACATTGGAGTCCTTCCTGAAGATGGGAAGGTATACACTGTGCATAAAAACTAAGGGATTAAGAAGGAGACTAAGAAGAGAGCGCTTAGAGCTACAAAAGATAAGAAGTTGTGGAGCACCATAACCTCTCACATCCTAAAGAGACAAGGTACATAAAAAGAAGAATAGCTACAGAGATAAGGTAGAAAGGAGACAAAGAATAGGACGTTGTAGAGAGCCCTGACCATTCACGCCCTGAAGAGACACGACACATAAAAAGAATAGCCACAGGAACCGAGAGGGTAGAAAAGAGCTAAAGGATATGGAATTGTGGCAACACATGATCATCCACATCCTTAAACAGTTTTCTGGCGATGGCGATGGCACAGAGCATAGGGATAAGTGGATTCATATAATTTAGGAGGGCATTATAACGAAGTGAACTTTGAACTTGAATTGCGATTTCATTTTACCGTATCGATAACCATTACGTCACTTCGCGTGTTTCATACTGGCATAAACGTTAGTGTAAACTCGAACACAAGAATTTGAGATAACGTTAAATTGGGGGAATAATGAAAATGCCGCAAACCAAGTTGTCTACTTTTGAAATGAGATATTTTATCCGCATCCCCAGGAGATAAGACAGAAAGACGAAGGAGATAAAGAAAACAGATGGGAGATGGTTTCAGATTGAGACAGTTGCGTTCTCATGAGGTGGGCCAGAAAGATAGAAAAAAGAAGGACATAAAGAAGGAAGGAAGAAAGGGGTGAGAGAAAAGATATAGGAAAGAAAAAAAGGAGGAAGAAAGAAAGAAAGAAAGAAAGAATGTGATGCAGAGAGGAAAAGAGAAAGAAAAAATATAAAAGAAAGAAACAGAGGTAGGATGGAAGAAAGAAAGAAGGATGAAAGAAAGAAATGGAAGAGACAAAGAATGGAAGAAAGGGAAGAAAAAAAAAAAGAAAATAAGTAAGCAAGGACCGAATGGAGAAAGAAATTATAAAAAGAAAGATGCAGGATATTTAGTGCTATTGAGTGACAGAGTTGTCTCTAACAAGAACAATCAGAATCAATTCTTTTGGTCGGTACTCTGAAAAAGAAAATGGCTTACAAAAGGCGTCAGAAAATGAAGTGTGTTGAATGTAATTCATTGGCCACAAAGTTGAAGCTCTTCTGGGCAATGATGAATAAAAGTGATGCGACGGAAAACGCGGAAACTCTTGTTCACTTTTCACCCAAAGAGTTAATACCCCCGGCCCTACCATATCTCCCGATTCCGACTAGTGTTATCAGCAGAATGCTTTAATCAACTGTCAAGATAAGTCTAACGTCGATCATTTCTTAACAGGGATGGCGAGTACATCTATTAACCTTTAGATATCTTAATTGAAACCGTACCAATGACTTTTGTAAGTTTCAGCGCTGATAATTATACTTACTTAGCTGCATAAAGTTTAGTAAGACTTTCTCAATCAAGCGAGGTCATTGTCTTTTTTCTTGTTTTTATCACGTTTCGGTTATTATACATTCAAGTCTTTTTCAAGTGTCGGTTGTATTCAATGAGACTTTATTAGGACAACGGGAAGGAAAGACTAACTATCAATTCTAAGAACACGGGATGCATTGTTGTTTACAAGAGAATCAATCAAAGATGGGAGCTACAAATTGGAGATGTCAACATCAAATGCGTACAGAAGTTTAAATAACTCATAAGTGTTTTAACAGACGACGGATATGGTGATTTCAAAAACTGAAGGCACATTGGAATAACTAAAGATGTTTTTCAAAAGTTAAAAAAGAATTAAGAAAGAGGAAAAAAAAACGTACTAAAAATGTGAATTGAGTTAGAGACTTCAGAAGTTCAGTTCTATTCGTTATCTAAGAGGATTATTAACCTATGAACCTATGAAACCTATACGAAAAATTTAATTTTTAAGTCAGACACAATAAGAGATTAGCAACATTAGTTAATAATGAAATCAAACAATTCTAATTAAATCTTATATGATGGGTAGAAAGAGATTAACCATGATAATTAATAATTAAACAGAATAATTATAACAGTAATAAAGGTTTTGTGATGAATAGAAGATTCGTTTTCAGTGATCTCGTGGTTACATAAAATATAAATTAAAAGCAAAAAATCTAATTCCCATGACCCCATACAAAAAAGGAAATATTCTACTGGCGAGAGATTTAGAGATTTAGCGCGTAGAATAGAACAGCTCCAAAACTATAGCACAGTTCACACCCACTCTCGTCTATTGAACAGGTGAAGAGGCTCATTCATTGTTCCCTGTTTAGGATGTGGTTTCCGGCTTTCTCTTTTCCAATCTTTTCACACTTACGCAGCCCCTTGCGCATCAGTGACGTTACCGCCTTGCTCGGGGTGATATGATTAAAAAAACTGAAAACCATAGATAAGTCAACTTAACCAAATATCATTTTCCTTCATTAAATACAGTCTTTACTTATAGACTTATTTACTTCAAAAATTCTATTCATTTATCAACATAAACGCAAACCAGAAATACTCTACTCATAACCAAATTACAAGAACCTTCTTACTTCACCGAACTTTGAATAATAAATCCTTCTGATTATAGATGTTATTGTGATGAGTATATGCTGTAATTTACTAACCAAATACAGGGGTCAGACAAGGACCATCATAACACGTTCTTACAGTAGATATTATTAGGCGCAGTAAGAATAGTAACGCATAATAAAATAAAACATTTATAGCAACATCTTCAGTGTTTTGAAAACAAGTAGAAGTTTATACCTTGTTTTCTGTTTAGGATTGGGTTTCCGGTTCCTTCTAAAGTATTTACCTTCTCTTTATCTTCCAGTAGCCCCCTTGCATCTTAGTGGCATTGTCGAGTCGCGTGTGGTGAATTGATAAAAAAAAAAAAAAAAAGAAACCAAACAAATCAACAAAAAACAGTAGTAAAAGATATTTATTTAAAAAAGCACAAAAATATGGAATCAATGGGGGTAAGTAAAGGGAGCAGCTCAATTTATGCATTAGGAGTATCAAAATTAAACAAGAATGAAAATTCAGTTTGCTGGGCAATGTAATAACAGCCAACTGAGATTTAGTTAGAAATTAGACCAAGCAGAGATATAACAAAAGACTGAACTAGGGACGAAAATCGATCATAAAGTAATACTTGTTCTAATTAAATTCTAAAAGTATTAGTTGAAATTCATAGTTTTTTAAGTTATAGATCATAAGTTGTCTAAAATTGCAGGGAAAACTTTGTGAAGTTGTTTTTTTTTTCCTACACAAATTTCAGCTTCGAAATGTGAATCCATCTCTCTTCCTTCCTGGTCGAGATCAATAGCAGGAAAGCCTAGGTTCTCTAGTTTTCATTGGCAACCAATCTAGGAGAACGACAACTTAGAATTCAAAATGGGTTGAGTGCGAGGCTAGCAACTTTATTGTATAAAACCTTTTTACAGAATCCATAACAGTAACACCTAACATGGTGTGGCTGCGGCTCTGTACTTCACATGTAAATCTACATGACTTATGTACATGTATACATATTGAGAAAAGTGACTGGACTTTCTATCTTTGGTTGGTTACCAATCTAAGAGAAGAGCATCTCTGAAGACAAAACCGGTTAGGTCTGAGGCTAGCAACTCGATTCTATATAAAGAATCGTACTTTTTACAGAAATCACAGCGGCAACACAGCGTGAAGAGACTGTGGCACTAGTGTGGTGAAACAGAGTTAGCATTGCTTTTTGAGTGACTTTTTTTTACTGAAATAAAAAAATAATATTAGAACCAAAGAAGAGAGAGCTGCAATGTAATGTCTACCCACCTATATAGTAGCAAAGTCAAATATAAAAACAACCAAAATAACAAAAACACGAAACAGCAGAGATATGGTGCTGCTGATGAATGCCAAAAGTACATCGAAAAGAGGTGAGAAACGAGGAAATTCTAAATGGATTAAAAAGAATAGGGAGAATGTTGATAATAATCAGAAAGAAACAGGTGGAATATTTGGAATACATATTAAGGAAAGAAGATTAACAGAATTTATCACTGTTCTTATCTATCTATCTATCTATCTATCTATCTATCTATCTATCTATCTATCTATCTATCTATCTATCTATCTATCTAAACCAGTTCTTATTTCTTTCCATAATGTATAAAAGGAAACAGAAGCAGGAGAAAACAGCGAGTAATTTACTTGACGAATTCTAGCAAATAAATGGTGGAACAATTACCACAAAGATGAACACGTGTCATGAAGAAAGAAGTATATCTGTGAGCAACAAAAACACGTCTTGACAGCACAAACAAATACATTAGAAACAAGATTAGTTTGAGTACTGAATTAATTTTCATTTTGCTGCAAGATATTCATAGATAACACATAATATAGAAATTGGCTGAATTGTAGCTTATGTGTGAAGCCTCGACTAAAACTTTTCGAAACTGTAAATGGTATATTTAAAACATTTTGTCTTTCCAGAAAGTACGTCTATTGCGGTGGGAGTTCTGACGATGTAACATACCAGAATCAAGGGACAAACTATTTGGAAACATGAAATAGGCTGAGAAGCCAAATAGATTTGTCTAAAAAATGAAAAAAATCTTTCCTCAAGTTCCACATTAAATAATGAAATATGCTAAAGACATTTCACCAAAAATTTATATAGTGGTCGTAAAAATGTGAATAGATTTGCGACTTTGTTTTCTTGATCGTATAAATGATTTAGTTTTTCCTTACTGGCTTATCAGCAAACTCATACATATCTGGCTTTGATTTAACTTCTGACTTATTCTTTTAATCTTAGTTCCTCTAAAGGTTTGTCTAGTAGTCTTGGTGACACTATGTTTGCAAAAACCATTGTCATACTGCTAATAGGGCGTAAAATTGTTGCATAGTAGACATGTATGTATGCATGTGCCGGTAAGCAAGTGTCTAATGGTATACAGATGTGTGTGAGAGTATCCATGTTTGTGTGTGAATATATAGTTATATATACGTGTATAGATCGGTATGCATGAATGTATAGCTATATGTATGAATGAAAGTTTGGGTGCATGTGCGTATAGATGAGTGTATGCATTTGTGTAAGTGTGTAGATATGTATGAATATACATGAGTATGTGTATGTGCCTGTATGTCAATGTTGATCTATGTATTCGCGTGTGGAAGCATATTTGAAAATATAGACACCTTTCTGTTGTTTCGGACTTTAGTTTTCCAGAATAACATATATGAGAATGTGCGTTGTGGTGGGACGAGGAATCGGAGGGCCGAGTTCAAATTCTAGATAAATCCATTGCAATCACTTAAGAGCAAATACCTTTGGGAAAGTTATAAATCCATCTCTTCTCCCTCTAGTTATAGGCTAAATAGCAGGACAGATTGGATTCTATAGCCTTGGATGGTAACCAGTCTACCGTAGACATTAATGGTAACATACTGCGTGTATTACATATGGCACTTAATGTGACTAATATATTTTAAATTTGAATTTGATGCTAACTATTGGTTTATGGTCAGTTTTCATCTATCTATCTATCTATCTATCTATCTATCTATCTATCTATCTATCTATCTATCTAAGCCTGTTCATATCTATTTATCTACGTATCTATCTCATCTTCTTCATATATATCTAAAAGAGTTCTTATTTCTTTCCAGACTGTATCTAGCATAAGTGAATACAGACCTAGTATTGTTGTTTCTTTTAAAGTTAATTTTCTTCTAAACCAGAATATTGAAATCCTATGCAAATGATGCAAGTACGAAAGAACACTTTCATGACATTAATCTATATAATATCTCACAATTTTTTGAATAATCAAATTGTATTCCAAAATATAAGTTAAAAGCTACAACATAAAATACGCATATCACCGCTCCTTGTAATTATGTCCATACAAACATATATCAGCTGGAAAGCTGAGAATCATCTACCATGTATTCAATTTTGAAAGCAGAATACCATACATATTTTTATTACTTCAAAGATCTCCAGAAAATTAAATTTAGAAGTTATGAGATGATATGCCGTTAAAAATAAAAATACAAAAAAACAAAAAAACAAAAACAAACAAACAAACAAACAAACAAACAAAAAACAAAAAACAAACAAACAAACAAAAACAAAAACAAAAACAAAAACAACAAACAAAAAACAAAACAAAACAAAACAAAACAAAATTAAGGAAAAACACAATTATATGATCATTACCTTGAAGAAAACCTTTTTACAACAATCGACTCTGGATTTGAATCACAAACACGCTTAAAATTTAGTGCCTGGGAACAAAGATAAAGAAAGTGGTGTTGTGAAAGGTATGAACCCATTTCTTTTCCTCCAGCTATGAGTTAAATAACAGACTAGACTGGAATCTCTAGCTGTAGTTGGCAAATGATATAGAACAACAACAACAGCTCTGATATAAAAACTGGCATGTAGATTTTATAATTTTCACTAGTGTCACTAGGTATACCCGTAAATTGTATTTTCTTCTGACCTTTTGATTTCTTGTCAATTATTATCTTTAAAATGTAAATGCAACGTCAATCCTCAGTTTCTGTTTCCAGGAATCCTGTTCTTTTATTTTCCGTCATCATTTAAAAAAAAAACTCTCATTAACTCATTGCGTCTTAGTAGCTTTATCGCCTTGCTTGGAGGGAAATCATTAAAAAGAGATACTTGAACTGTAACTAAGGTGAACTCAGCATAACTGCAATATAAAAATAGGTTGGCAGTGTGAGTGATAAAGAAACATAAATGGGCCCTAGAAAATAGGTATGCTTGGAAACGAATAACCATGCTGAAGATGAGAAATCCTGCTGGTTTTTATTGTGCCTTCAAGTCGAAAAATATCTGATGATGCTGACAAAATTATTTGAAATAAAGTGATCGAATTTTCTGGGGTTTGGTGAGTTCAGTTGCGCATTTTCTGTAGGCAATCTCTCATAAGGCAGCGATGGTGAAAACTTTATCTCGACAGTATCAAACAAAGTAAACATAAGGAATATTTTATATACTTGGGTACATAGATACCACAAGGTCACTCACTGAATTATTGACAGACTTTCTTAGCTAAATCTGTTAATCTCTTTGGACTTAATTCCTGGCTTTTTTGTCTGCGGCTGGCCCCGGAGAAGTGAGACGATAAATAAAATGTGCATTTGTGCGAATGATCAGCTGGCGATATCGATAAACGACTGACTTTGTTTTTATGAAATGAGAGTTTTCCCCATTCTTAAATTGAGTTAACATATTTCCAAATCTAGCAAGAATTCTTTTTCTACTCATATAATTTGGCCGCTCATAGAGTTTTGAATGTACAACTATTGTGATTTGTCATATATGAAAATCATAGTTTCTCAACTACACAGCTTGGTCAGCGCTAAGACCACATGAGTGTGAAAATTATTGATCATGCTTTTGTAAGTGTCCAGATCTACGGAAGAATACTGAGACTTACACGTATAGTTGGAGTATGAAACGAGAAAATCGTAAAGAAACAACAAGAATCTTTATACTCAGAATCAGAAAGAAACAGTTGAAATTTCTTGCATACATAACGAGGAAAGAAGACGTAGAAAACTTAACCCTCACAGGGCATCTCAAAAGCAAGAGAGATAGAAAGCAGCAGTCTACCTACCTGGTGAACTATGGAGAACGAATGGTGGAACAGTCACAGGAGTCATGAGAGAGAGAGAGAGAGAGAGAGAGAGAGAGAGAGAGAGAGAGAGAGAGAGAGAGAGAGAGAGAGAGAGAGAGTGTGTGTGTGCTAGGGGCCAGAAAGAATGGGCAATTGTAGAAAGTAATGATTACTCACGTCCTGAATGGAAGTCGCATATCTAAGAAAAGTCTACGAGTTTCCAGCCCGGAAGCGGCACTTCCCCCATTGTACTAAAATTATACTAATTGTATGAGTTGGTAGATACCAAGGTGACAGTAATTCCGGGGACTGCTCAATTTTGGGGCTCCGTTCATATCTCCGCTTATAGGGAATCCATATTAAAATGACCTCTTGTCACATCCTATGGCTATTGTCGTTCGGTGCAGGGGGCAATAAATAGAAACAGAGGAGAATATTCCTTGGCTTTCGGGCCGCGATCAAGTTGTAGTATTTGCCCACGGGTGAATAAACTACATTTTATCTCTCAATTGTGTTTCTGTCTTCGGACAGAGCGAAACTCAGTTGTGATTCTTATCTGTGGACAGAGAACTGAAAATATTACAGAGAGGCATCCAGTCTTGGGGAGCAGTTACTCATGGCAGTACATTCGCTCATTGCACTAAAGAGGGGAATCAATAGTAATACTGATGTTAGCGCAACCGACGGTTGCGGAGACTGAAGTATCTTTGGCTCTGGCCTGAGTGTGCGGACTTAGACTGCTCACATTAAATTGGCCTTGTGCCACATTCTGCTAGCCTGGGGCAGCAGATAAATGCTAAGTGTGGTATCTACTTTCGGGCAGACAATATAAATTTTATCTCACAATTGTGTTTCTGTCTTCGGACAAAACAAAAAATAAATGAAAGCTATCTAATCTCGGGGATTCCAACCTTGCATCAGCACCTCCCACATTACCCTAAAAAGTGAGGTTAAGTGGAACAACGATACCAGCGGAAAGTTGACTGCGTGGACGGGGTAATTTTTGATCTTGGCTCACGCTTGGTGTTCTCATTTTAAACCGGCCTTGTGCTATATCCCACCAATGTGGAGGGACGAGTAAATACTAAGTGTAGTATATTCTTTCGTGCGACAAAATACATTTTATCACTTAATGGTATTTCTGTCTTCGGACAGAAAACACAAAAATAATTGAGAGATGTTTTCTTGCGGAGACTCCAACTCTGAGAAGCACCTTCTATATATGAGTAAAAAGGGTGTGCCAGTGTAATATCGATGACAGCGCGACGTTGGTTGCAGTGACATGGCAAATTTGGGCCCCAGCCCATGGGTACTCACTTTGGTTTATTACTTTAAACCAGCCTTGTTATCCCGTTATTCTGTGGGGACGAGTAAATACCGAATGTAGGATCGACCTTCGGCCAGACAAACTATATTTTCTCTCTTAATTGTGTTTCTGTCCTCGAACAGAACATACACGATAACTGAGAGATGCTTGGTGATTTTAACCCTGTGGCAGCACCTCTTTCATTGTTCTAAAAACGAAGGGTAGTTGGAATATTGACGCCAGTACGATATTGGTTGCGTTTCCTTGTTTTTATCTTTATCACGCCCCCGTGTTTCTATCTTTGGACAGTTCACGGAAATGCTTTGATGGATTTCTTTCCGGTTCTCAACGAAGATGCAAGGCAGGTATTTTGTAAGAGGAAAAAAATATTCATCGAGTGTCAAAATCATGAAAAATTCACGTACGCATTTCGTGAGTCGCGCCTTGTAACCGAAAATGACAGAATTTAGAAACCGCTCCTCGGTAACGAGCTTGATCACGTCAAAAGCAACCGATGATAAAAAAATCTGAAAAAGAAAAGTGTTTCAAATAAGAGTCATCTACTTCAAACTGCAACGTATAATGGCATCAGCTGGCTATAAATCTCTCTTTACAAAATGAGATTCTACTTAGTAGAACAGATATTTACCCTAATTTCAAGAGACAACTGTGAAAAATTCTAACAAGCATTAAGCAAATCTCTTCATGTTTTCGTTCCTTTGATTTCTCCATAGTATCACAGAGTTTCGAGGATATGATATCCACACGCCAAGAGATTGAAAGTAAAATTCAGTCAATTTAACTTTCAAGTCGATATGATATAGACTCCAAAGGTCTATATCATATCGACAAAAATCTTAGTCGAGATAGATAGTTAAGCATTTAATTTTATTCTCATTAATGCCCTATATCATGATATCGAGCACTTTACGCACGTTCGCTCGCTTACACTTCCCCACACACATATATAACCCAATCTCTACTGCTTAGTAGTTCGGTGATTGAAGTCTAAATTTAAATTTTTAGAGCCGTGGGAGTCATACGAGACTGTAAAAAATGACAAAACATATTACCCTATTTTATGTGGTAATTTTTTAATGCGGAATTACCCCTATTATATGCTCCGTCACTGGGACCACCATTCACATCTTGACTATTTTGTGTGCACAACCGAAATATGCACAAGGTGTTTGTTAATTGAATGAATTTTGGGGTCGGAGTTGTTTGTAGGTTGTATGCGTTGGTAGGCTAATGATGTTTGTGGGTTTTCTGCGTTGGTTGTTTGTAGTGGCTGTAAGCATTTGTAGGTTGAATATACTTGTGGACCGGAAGTGCTTGTGGGTTATATATATTTGTGAGAAAGGTGCGCTTGTGAGATGTATTTGTTTTTTGGGTCGGACGTGCTTGTGAGGTGTATCCGTTTGTGAGACAGATATTCTTGTGGGTTATATTCGTTTGTGAGCAGGATGTGCTTGTGGGATGTATCCATTTGGGAAACGGATATGCTGTGAGTTGTATTCGTTTGTGGCCCGGATGTGCTTGTGGGTTGTATTCGTTTGTTGGCCCTATGTCTTTCTAGGATATACCCGTTTGGGAGACGGGTGTGTTTGTGGATTTGATTTGTTTGTAGGCCGAAGATGTTTGTGGGCAGTCAGCCTTAGAGCGTTATTTACAAAACAGTTATCGTAGACCGATTCCATTTTGTTGGATAAGGTAGAAAAACTGGCAATATATGCTGTCGTGGTAAATATTAACCTCCAGATAACTGTTATTTTTTCTTCTTCTTTACGTCGCATCAGTTCAGGGTGATCATGGCTCTTCAGTACTTTCTATCCTTTGAGGCCTTTAGGGTAGTTTCTCTTTTCAACATTCGTCCCACTTCCTATTCTGTTATCCATTCATACAAGTTCGTTAAATAGGTTTATCGCTGTCTTCTTATGTTCCTCTTGCCTTCTATATGTCATGTGAGTATCAAATTCTCCAAGCTCACTTTCCTCATTATATATCATAGAAAATTCAAATTTCTCTCTCTGATTCCAAGTATAAGCGTTATTTCTATTTCCTTTTTCTTTAAAACTGCATTGTTAATCACATGTTCAGTCTATGGACTTCTCAGCATCTTTCTGTACTACTACATTTCTGTTATTTTCTTTTTATAATCGTGTGGCCCCAAGCAAGGCATTTTACTGGCACTGTTGTGCAGGGGGTTACATATGAGAAAGAGTGACAGGTTACAGAGAGTGTCAGGAAGAGAGTATGAGAAGGAAGAGAATACTGATGAGTAGGGTGGATAGAGAAAAAAGCATGAGAGATAGTGTAATATAACAATCTGGCCCTACCCGAGGAAGGCTGATGCAAGCGAGGGTGTTTCCGGTCGTTGAAAGGAACGGATGTCGTTTGACCTTATTTCCGGCAGCAGCGGAAATAACTACAGAGGCAAACAGAACAGGTGTCTCTGAGAATTACGTGGGCGTGCGTGGGCGAGGCAAAACCGGAAGAAAAAGTCCCGGTTCTGGAAGATTATAAAAAGACCTCGGCACACGGATTCGCCAGTAGAGGAGCAACAGAGATCGGCCGGTGAAGAGAGAGACACAACAGATAAGACTACACTCCCGTCAACCCATTAGAAGCGCGCTCTCTCAATTCTCTGTTCCCTATGCTACACGGTTCATCGTCATTAATAAAAATATAACTTTATATTTTTATATATATGCGTGTTTGTTGTTTGTCGATATATAACAGACGCATAATTGGTGCCTAGTGACTTGCTGTTTTGAGACAACAAAACAGTTAGATGCGAGCTGGTTGCCACGGCGACGATTGAAATTCAACGGACTTAAAACTACCAGATAGAAAGAAAAAAGAAGACGAAAATAGAAGCAGCCGCACGACTATAGACATCAGCCAAGGTAGGTGACTCTTTGATTTGATAGTGTGTGCGTTCTGCTCTTGTTTATAAGTCTAGTTAGAAAAAAAAATGGAACAGCATACTTTTGCCGATCTGACCCTAGAATTGAGAAATGTGGATTGTTCGGTGTCGAACACATTAAGGGTAGAACGGAGCGGGGGTGCAGGACTACATGCAGAGAGTAGTACGCCTAGCGGAGAGCGCATAGGTTGGGGTTGACGGGAGGAATAAAGTTGAGATATTTACCTATCTGTAAGTATAAAACATCTGAGTTAATGATTTATTTTTTTGTTTAATATTTTACCATATATGTGAAGTGAGTTTACTGGTATGTTGCTTAATTAATCTTACTTTTATTGAGTAAGTGAAATATAAAATCATGTAAAGGAAGTTTCTTCTACTCTTTAAAGTGGATAATTGGATTAACTTGTTGATAACAATGTTTTCTTTGGTTTGTGCAGTGTTAGGTTTTCTTTTTTTGGATTTCTTTTCAATGACTGTACAATACAAAATGATTTACATTTCTATGTTTGTGAATTATGCTTTTGTGCAGGTTCCCATCAATTCAACATCCTCTGTGAATTTTCATTTATGTGACTTGGGAAATATCTTTTGAAGATATATTAATTTCTGAAAACTTTATATTGACACGGATAGACCTGCAGATTCCACAGTTGATCGGAACAAAAAAGAAATGACAACTGAAAAGTCTTGTAGACTTATTGGCTGATATGCTATAGGATTGGGAAAGAAGCAGTGGGAGGATTAACGGTAGTTTAAATGAAATTATTTCTAGCCTTAAAGGGATTGTAGGGTCCATGGCAAACGCAACACAGGGGTTGGATAAACGAGTATCCAGATTAGAGATCCTTACCCATAGATACTGGTTGTACAAGATTATAGTCGATTAATTAGGGAAATATTTCTTAGACGTCCGTATGGCTTTAAGCTATTTGGAACTGCAGCTCAACTTATTGTCGATTGGTCATTTGTCTCCTAGCATAATCGCTCCGCACGACTTAAGGGGATTGATGCATAAAATAGCTCAGACGCTCACCCAGATAATTTCAAATTAGCAAGCGATCCAGATAAGGACATCTGGTATTATTATAAAACATTAAGTTGTAGGACACTTTTTGACTCAAAATCGATTGTGGTTGTGGTGGACGTCCCATTGGTGGATAGAGAACACTCCTATGTAGTATATAACATTTTGAATTTTCCTCTTCCGTTGCCCACACGATCAGGTTCAGCGTTCGGATCCAAGTTGTCGGCCAGGTTTGAAATGGAGTCAAAAATGATCGCGGTAAATAGGGCTGGAACACGCTATATTCTCTTGGGCCAGGCTGAAGCGACACGGTGCTCGGCAAGTACCGACGGATTGTGCGAGGTATCCGGTCCCGTTTATGCTACCAATTCAAGAGAATCTTGCGAGATGTCGCTTTTTCGGCATAATCAAGCAGGAATAGAGAGGAACTGTCGAGTCACAGTTAAAACGAATACTCGACTTCCAATCGCAATCAGGGTAGACCGGGAATCTTGGATGGTCGCTGCTACCAGGGATTTGCACTTTGCAGTTCTTTGTGGTGGCGGGTCTCGGAGCAAGCTTGTCGCCCAGGCCCCGCTGGCCAGTATACGGATAAAGGAGGGGTGTACTGCGTACAATGATCACATGGTGTTGGCTGCACAGGTTAACGGTGACTCAAGATTTAGAAACGTAGGGAAGCTACAGCTCACACCCATAAACGTCTCTGGTTCAGTGGTTTGGTCCCCAATTACGCAGAAATTTCCCAATTTTTCAGTGGACACCATGCCGGTAGAATTGCGCGATATGGAGGAGATTCCTATCCGCAAACTAGTAAATACCTTGGAACAGATAGATATGGAAAGATTTAGTGAAGGATATGAAGAACTCCCGAAGAAGTTGACGATAGGAGTCATTGCTGGCATAGTCGGCGTTATGATAATCCTTGGAATAATAGCTAGAAGCGGATTTTTATGTGAAAGAAGCAACAGTGCTTCGGGAAAGGAAAGGGAGTTATCCGTTGTGAATAGTACTCCGGGGTCAACGGGTGTTCAACACTCAAATGTCTCTGCGTTAAACAGAGAGATGTCAAGAAATCAGATATGCTTGGATTCGAATCCAGAGGAAGTAGTTCAAGGAATAGAAGACATTGTACAAACTAAGGAACTACGAGTCACGGGTCCATTTTTTAAAACTAAATTAATATAGATGAAACCTCTAATCCTCCACAAGTAAATTGCATGCGGATTAACGTTGGAATCAGGGTAATTTTCTTCATTTTCTATTGAACATTTCTCGGTCAGACTATGAATGATATGTACTGCAGATAATGGCCATTTTTCTGTGTTCAAACATAGTATGTTTGAAATTAAATTAAATTAAATGAAGTTACATGTGTAACAATAAACTCGAGCAGAAACACGCATGGTGTTGGTCAAAGGTCATTTACTCGATGTCAGTTTAGAAACCGGGGCGCGGTTACCGCCTATGATTATGTGGTCGTGCATCGAGGCGTCTACGCTTATGGACAGAGTCGAGAAAGAAAATGAACATTTTTAAGAACTTTGCCCAATTCTGTGAAAATGGATATTAAAAAAAAAAAAAAAAAAAGAACAATGAAACATCGAGCTGGTAGAACAATTTTCACGATGGACACGAACATTGTTGGGTTGCCGATGTAGGCTCCCCTATATATTTTTTTGTTGTTTTTTTTGTTTCGGCATGCACATGTTTTGTTGTTTTGGCGTGCACATGTTTTATACAATTGTCGGGTTTGTGTGGCATGGGGAGGAGTGTGAGGGTGTTGCGCTTAAAATGTTCTTAGGTGAACATTTTGGAAAATGGGAGGGCGAGGAGTGTAATATAACAATCTGGCCCCACCCGAGGAAGGCTGATGCAAGCGAGGGTGTTTCCGGTCGTTGAAAGGAACGGATGTCGTTTGACCTTATTTCCGGCAGCAGCGGAAATAACTACAGAGGCAAACAGAACAGGTGTCTCTGAGAATTACGTGGGCGTGCGTGGGCGAGGCAAAACTGGAAGAAAAAGTCCCGGTTCTGGAAGATTATAAAAAGACCTCGGCACACGGATTCGCCAGTAGAGGAGCAACAGAGATCGGCCGGTGAAGAGAGAGACACAACAGATAAGACTACACTCCCGTCAACCCATTAGAAGCGCGCTCTCTCAATTCTCTGTTCCCTATGCTACACGGTTCATCGTCATTAATAAAAATATAACTTTATATTTTTATATATATGCGTGTTTGTTGTTTGTCGATATATAACAGAAGGATGTTAGTTAATGAGACAGGAAGTGACTATTGATTTTACATTTGAGTTCTTGAAGATTGTAGCTGGCGTGAAAGCAAGTATGCGGAAGGGAATTCCACAGGCGGGAAGTGCGAGAAAAGAAGCTGATGGAGTAGAATTTTCGTTTACAATTTATCGGTTTCACAGTAAAAGTGTGATACCTAGTTGCTAATCTTGTTTATCGAGGAAATTCATATATAGAGGGTACCAGTGAGCTAAGTTAATCGGAGCAGAAGCCGTGAAAGTATTTGAAGAAGTGACACAGGGATGCCACAATGCGTCGGTGAGAAAGCGACTGTATCGTAGCTGCCAAGTCGGAATCGATCACATAACAGATTCTCCGGTGGATTTTGTCAAGGACACCTAGGTGGATAGCAGGAGCACCCGATCCGATATGGCAGCAATATTCAATGCACGAGCGGATGGCAGATTTGTATATGTGCAGGATTGTTTCGGACGGGAAAAACTTCCTGGCTCTACACAGAGAACCGACTTTCTTGGCAGGGTATTTAGCTATGGATTCTATATCGTTATTCCACTTAAGGTCTGATGTGAAAGTTAATCCGAGGAGGCGCAGTGTTTTAGTTTCAGAGAGAGAAGCTTGATTCATGTTAATGGGCGGGAGAAACGATTGTCTGTGATGGTTAATAAATAGCAGCTTCGTTTTAAAAGCATTAGAATTACGAGTCATTTCTTACCCCAATCCACCACGGATTGAAGGTCCTTTTCAAGCTCGGCAGCGAGATTTGCTTTGTCACCCTCGGCAGATTTTTGATCGAGACGAGAGTAAACCGTAGTGTCGTCAGCATATATGCCTACTTGGAATCTTATTACGTCGGAGAGATCGTTAATATAAGTAAGGAAAAGTGTAGGACCTAGAATAGAGCCTTGAGGGACACCCGCGCTGAGTAAGGGACTGAGTGATTGAAAAATTCATGGTGTGTACACCAGCAAGATCTGTGACGGAGTTCTCTAGCCACTCAGCATGATGGGCGTTAAAGTCACCAAACACAAATATATGGGCAAACGGATGGGAGGAAATGACCTTGTCGATATTATTGGAGATGCTGTCAAGAACGGAGCAGTCGGAAGATGAGGGGGAGCAGTAGAGAAAGAAGAGATAGCTATGTCATCTTCATTTGTGAGATATACATTAGTCATATAGGATGACTAATAGTACAAGGCATTTCAGCACTCATGTCCTCTTTTCTATAAAAAAATTCCTGTTTCTTAATACTTTGCTTTACTTTTGGAAGACATCATTAGCTGTTCCAATGAGCCTTCGGATTTCAGTGTCACATTTTCCTCCGTTCCCAGATATTTAAATTTTCATACTTTTTGATTTTGGCATGTAATCTTCTAATCTTGCTTCTTCGGATGTTAATTTTGCTGACAGCCCTAAATTCTGTTTTAAAATTTCTGGTTTGACGTGTTTCACATATTAGAGCTCTTACTTTTTTCTATTTAACTTTTTTTAGGAAAAAATATGTCATTAATTGCTATAAGACCTGGTATTTATTCTGCGAGTAATTTTTATTAATAGATAAATAAATATTATATGCCTTCAAGTACGGCAAACAGATTTTAAATATCGGAAATATTTTATTGCTATATCGCAATATTTCTCAAAATGTTTGTCAAACCTACCAAACAACCTTTAGGAATGTTCAGCATCATTAGATTTCTTGAATATCGTGAATATACTAAGCTCACATATTTATTAATCACTTAGATTGTTTTCATTAAGCCAGATTAGTTAAAAGTTTACTTTGATTTTATGAATTTATTTGCTAGCGATGGTTAAGAGCGTACTGGCCGCATAACGATTACCAGCGCTGAAAGTGCAATCCAAAAGCCGAGTTCAATTTCTGGTTTGGTCTGTTGCATGCATTTTTTTACTGATGCACTTAGAAAAGGCATCAATTCAATCTTCTCCTTCATCCATGTGTTAAAAACAAAACTGGGCTTTTTATTCCTGAGTAGCAACCAATCTAAGAGAAAAAGTTATTCTGAAATTAAAACCGCGGAGAAGGCAACGAGAAAACATTTCGCGACCATTCCTATCATAGAAAATATAATACTGCCTCCATATTTTATCTGGTACTTCAGCTATGTATCTAGAGATTCGGAACAAAATTCGAAAAAGAATCTCTAATGTTTTTAGTCCTGACCCAGCATCGCCGTTTCAATCCCTTTCTCACCGTCATAATGCCTTTTCTATAGCTATTTTTATGGCAATTTATTTGATGATCTTTTCTTCTTTGGCACCGTAATTTGAATTTAAGTGTAGTACTAGATTGTCAGTTAAGTTTCATCATTTTGCTGTTGAAACTTCTAGATGTAACCGTCAGTTCTAGTCTATTAATTCTCTCGCTTTTCTCGCTTATGGAACTACCTTCTGTCTTCTTGCTTCCCTGTCAACTAGGATCTTTAAAAATTTAAATACAACAATTGTCATTTTGTTCTTTCTGTAACTCCTTGCGTCTTAGTGGCTTTAATGCCTAACTTGGGGTGAAATAAAAAAATGGAAACTTTGCAATGACAATATAGATACTTGTTAGAGCAGACTTCACCTACTACAGGTGAATGCTGAGAAACTATAACAAGAATACGATATAAAAATCCGACTTGACCTGAAAACTTCTAGATGAACAAAACTTAGGCGATAGAGCAATAAAGCTCAACCTAATATTGTTCAATGAAGATACCCTAATAGGACTACGTGTTAAGGTGATATGGGATTTGATTTTGTTTCAACGGAAGATCTAGGGTAGGATTAATTTCGATTCGCTGCTTTGGAGGAAGAAAGTCGATTTTGCCCCGGGTGGCGCGACTGATTATTTCCGGTTCATTTGGTTTGGTCACTGTGTCTCATTTCAACAAAATCGATTCTAATAACATTTTTTCTGTCTTTGTTTACCTCCAAGTAAGACGCAGAGGATAACAAAGAAAAGAGAAACGCAAATTTGAATCTGTAAAGAAAGGAACGAATACAGTTTCAAAACAAAAATGTCACATCTGCCTTACGAGTATTTTGTGGCTGTAAAATCCAGTATAACCAAATGATATGGACAAAGACTCAATGAAGTCGAGTTATATAGTTCAGTATGTGAGGTCTTCTTTTTAAAGATAATACTTTGGAAATACGAACATACTCTACATTTCTTTTAGAAAGAAAACATAATTCAAGCAAATGTCTTTTCCTTAATAGTAGTATACTCTACCCTAATTTCTCTTGCCTTCAGTATGTTCTATGAGTCTCAAATTCTCCAAGCCCTGTTTCCTCAAAAGGTGTACCCAAAATTTCAACTCTTTCTGTTTCTAAGCATAATCGTATTCTTTGCTTTTGTTCTCGCTACACACAGTTTATGTTCTTCTCCGTTTCCTTCTGCAGAATCGGATTTCTGTTGTCTCAATTACTTTCTCATCTGTGATTTGATTGTTCAGCATTAACTTCCATATAGGAGGGTCGATATTACATCACATTTCACCACTCATTAGTCTGTCAGGAAAATTGGTTTTTACTATTTTGCTTAGATTGTATAAGGTAACTTTCGTAATTACTATTCGCCTTCGGATTTTGGTGTAACATTTTCCGTCCACTGAAAACGCTACCCCAGCCTGATTTTGCGTCTCTATTGCATAATTCGCATCTTGAGTTATTCCCCTTCTATTTTCACAATCGATAGTCTTTTCTTCTCCTTTTCCTTTACCTTCTTTTATTGGAGTTCTACCACTTTACTATTTGAGTTTGGTACCAACACTGTATCATCGGTATATCTTATATTGCCCGTCAATAATTAATTCCAATACGATTTCTGATTCTCTCCGTATCGCTTAGCTGCAAAGGTTGAATAATGGCAGTAAAATATAATGATTTACTAAGCATAGCTTAGTTTTGACACAAGGACAAGATTAAGGAGCACCCAGTGAAGATCGAGCTCACTAATCAGTTGTAATTGACTAAACGAGATAAACTTGCTATTAAACCAAGTCAACGTACCCAAATGATTTTCTAAGCAAAGCATAGATATGGTGCAAGACGGAAAATGTGGAGCACTCAGTGAGGATGAAACTCACTAGTCAATCGTAATTGATTAAGTGAGACAAGCTTTCTAATATTTAAACCTCATCGAAGTCCCCAAGTAGTAGTAGAATGTATTTTCTATCTGTTCAAGTGTTACATATCAACTAAAAAAATGTTAAGTCATATGAAAGACCAACGAACATTTTTGAAGTATTTATTTTATTTATTTTTTCAATCTTTTGGATGAAGCATTTGACATCAGGATCAATAATAAACAAATAGTGTCCGATATCTAAGCGCTTTCGTGTTTCATGCGTCATTTACAAAGAAACAAAATTTAAAAAATACGTTTAGAGATTTTTTTAAAACATTATTCATGCTTTACATACACTTATCAATATCACGTCGTCATCTGATAGTCTACAGTGCGGTTTATACCTTTTTGTATTTGGCGTGACATTGAAACTAACGCGTGACATAACGTATAAATAATTTCAAAATCTTTAGACATATTTTAACAAAAACAAATATAATCTTTAAAAATAGCTTATGAAAGTCGAAAGTGCGTCGAATTCGGATAGTGTTTGTACAACTTTGATTCTCAGTAGAAGTGTCGAAAAAGGGAATAAAAAGATTTCAAAATAAATGTTTTTGACTTTATATATGAAGATCACATTTCGGCGCGAGAGCGACAGTCATCATGTCCTGTTAATGCCTATGTCTACTCTCTCCTTTTATAAATGACCATAAAATTTAAAAATAGATCAGCTTTTGAACATATTATTTTAACTTACAATTAATTTAATTTGAATTTAATTTAATTCACAATAATATTTTATTTAAGATTTTATCATAGTTGCAATAAGTTTGTGTTGGTAGTTTATCTCTGAAGATGATCTTGCAGCAGATCTAAACTACCTTGATAGGAAAAAAAACTACGATGCTTATATTGAAGAATTTCTTAAGAACTACTGCACCTATGACACCAGGTCTATATGATTTGATGGGATGCAGTTTAGAGATGGTAACAGAAACCATGGACGGAGTTACCATAGACTCGGTTCTAAGTGGAAGTTAGGCAAAGATAATACAAGAGTAGAAAAAGAAGAGAATTTCTGGGGAAAACATACTGCTTTATCAGCTATATGTTAACACTTCAAATTGAGTGAAGGGAGAAGTGAGAGAAAATTTACTCTTCTTTGAGACACAGAACCACAAGTATTCACGAGAGCCAAACTTGTTAGAAATTACACGGTGTCTCATTCTATCAAAAAACAAAGACTTAACCTCTTTTAGGACACGTTTAAAAATTATTATTTTGATCGGAACTATCACGCTGATACAACAGAAAAAATTGATTCATGTTGGATAAAGTGGTTAAAACGACAGGCGGGAACCAAGAAGAATATTGTGGTTTCACCAGGTATTTACAAGATGATACCAAGTCATCGAAGTTAGCTTTAACCCAAGAAAAAAATGAAGTGGCACAATTCTCAATAAGAAGGCTAAAATATCAATCCAAGAAAATCACAAAATCCTAATAAGTATGCTGGTAATAGAAGAAATCTTGCGAAAAGGAGGTTCGTATATAACAGATAATTCAAATGGAATATTAACAGATACTAAAATTGCTAGCAGAAGAGGTGAGGAACAAACTAAGTACAAAAGCTTGTTAGGAAAAATGAGTAGAAAATCTTTGACTAAGAGAATGAGTAGCGGTTAAAATTGAAAGAATATTGAAACAATTGTATGATCCACTTGACGTCATGAGTACTAATATAATATAAAATGTTCTCAGCAACCATTGCTATACTCTCATTTTGTCTAATTTGTTAGTCCTGTGAAGAAGGGGAGAGATAAATTGAAAAAGAGTTATGTAACAGAATACAATAAAGAACGTGGATAGCACACGATAGAATTCACCAGAGGATTCAAGAGACAATTCCCTTGCCATTAGAAGATTTTCCAGGATGCAAACAGCAAGGCCATGCATATGTATCATAGAATTTATTCGACAAAGAGGATGATAGTCAACAACACATAATTCATTGGTAATGATTAACGAATTTAAAGTAATCTCGCAAAGCGGTAAGATATCTGGAGAAGGTTTCAAGAAAAAAGAGTCTACACTACAGATATATGTATGAATATCAGGAATATTGGAGAAAGGTTAAGCGAGAGTAGGTGATTTTTTATTTACTGATTTACTCGTATTTCTTTTCATTATAACTGTCATTCGAAGATTCATTTTAAAAGAGAAAAAGGCCAACATAATCATTACTTGTCTATATTTCTGAGATGCGGTAGTATTTAAACTATTTACATTATTCGGACCATTGACCTCATCTTGCTTACCATTTGTACGACCTTCCGGCCGTTGAACACTCCGACCTTCTTCAGGTACGAGTAATTGCAATATGAACTCTGGGAAAAATGGTTACTGAATATTAGGTTTATAAGTCTCAGAAATTCAGTTGTTGTCCTAAAAGACATATGGCTCCGTGGATATAAACGTTGGTTAGTTCCAGTGGCTTGACCCAAAGTGTTGTGAGTTCAATACCAGACTACAGCAGTGGTGAACAAGTAAATTTAGAGAGTCGGGTTAGATGGAGATAACTTATGAGAGTTATCACAAGGAATAAGAATGATATACCCCAATGATCGCAATAATGGGTTCGGTTTGAAATTCCTAGCACCTGAAGATCTAAACTAAGACCGAAAGATGAGAACAATACACCGAATAATATAAATATGATAATCATTACTGTCCATTCTCTATGATAATACAAACTAAAGCATAATGTAGCGTCAGGGTTGCTTAACGAGTGTACATACAGGGAGACCTACCCATGCGCACATGCACTGCAAATATGCCTTTCTAAGGCGTTACCAAAGATTTCAGGGATGCAGCAACCTGTAAATTACCAAATTGGTACCCTCATAATGAAAAGTTACAACCAAAACGTTAGAGTTAAATCATTAATGCCATCTAAGAAAAAAGTCAGTAGTCCATATCCTAAAACTGAAACAAATGATATTTTTTCTTAAGTTGTATTTCAGGTATTGTATTTGACATGTGAACGGATTGCACTGAGTTTCGATAGGTGACAAGTCAACTTACGAGAGGAATGATACATGTGTTCCCGAGATAAGTATTTAATGCTGTTTATTGTTATTATTATTATTGGATATGAAATCATCCAGATGGCATGAGAATTCATAAACATTATTATTATTATTTTTTTATTTCGAACTCAGTACACAACAAATTATTTAAAAATTGAACGAATACATTAAAACTTTAAACAGACATAATGTCAGTTCTGTTTTATCAAACTCGTGCCAATCAATACTTACCGGATCTATCTATCTATCTATCTATCTATCTATCTATCTATCTATCTATCTATCTATCTATCTATCTCCAATCAGCTCCGTTACATTCATTTACGCACACATATCCATTTCTCCCTCCAGTTAAAGGTTAAATAGTTGGAATGTATCTGTAAAACCTATTTATATTTTGAAAAAGTTTAATAAATATTCATTTGCAAAAGCATAAATAAAGGGATTTTTCTCACAACCTAAAATATGTTCCGGTTTTAAAGGGTTGATAAGCCTTAAAAACAAATTCAAACCCGTTTCCCTTTTTAATTCTCACACTTTTTATCAATGTCATTATATCTAATTTTCATTATAACTTATTATCATTGTCATTATATCTGTTTCAAGAGTTGATTTCCTTTATTTCTCATAATTTATAATCTTATTTCTTAGACTTCTCTTTTTTTTTAGCAAACTATCTTCAATCTTTGTACAGCAAACTGCCTCATCAAATCTGGATCCAATAGTAGAAGGAGGAAAATTGTGTTGTCAGTATTCCAAATAAGAAAGACTGGCTTGCCTTGAGAAACAGACTTTGAAATCTTGGAAATGTATAGGAGGAAAATTGTGTTACACCAATTTTCCAAGAAGGTAAGGCCCACCTTGAAAATTAGCTTTCTAAATCGTATTTTATTTTAGGCGAGTTCGAACACTGGCCATTGGATCATTGGAAATTTAGCAATTACACCAGCCTTGAGGCAGGCAATTCAAACCGTTTGTTCTGTTTATCCGTATTTATCTCTTTTCCTCACTATTTCAAGAGACTTTTTCTTCTATAATACTCTATCAGTCTGCAAGATCTCATTTCTTTTTCCTCACAAGTTTCACCCCACCTTTATTTTGAGTTCCTGCCAAATCTGCTGGTTCATTTATTCTGTCTTAGTACGTAGTCTTCTTAATTCATCATTCTCCAAGGAAAATCTTAAAGACAAATAAATTTTCCTTTTCTTTTTAAGTTTCACTTCACACTTTCTCCTTTCTTTTTTCTTCTCGTTTCTTTTCCATTCTTTTTTTCTTTTTTAACTCTTCGGAGTGATCCCTTCATATTTTTTTATATCCCTTGCGCTGTCTATGTCGGCACCTGCATGTTAGAGATGTCTTTTACTTGTTCCGCCCTTTCTAATGTTTAACCAATCCGCCTATATATATCCCACGCCCCACTTTGTGTAATTTACTCTTTTGTTATATTAATCTATTTTTCTTGGGTATTTTCTTCAGCACTTTTATATTCAACATTCGGTGTGACTCTGCCTTAGTTACGGCGATAGACACAAGAACAACACACTTGTTCTTGAAATGAAAATGTTCCTTTGAGACCGAAAACAATCCAATGGAAAAAAAGCTAATTAACAGAGATCAATGGAAATGGATGAAAAAACAACGCCTTCAGGTAATGTGCGTCGACGCGTACAAAACAGATGTAAAAGACAAATAAACAAAGCATCACTCTTTACAACACACACACACACACACACACACACACACACACACACACACACACACACACACACACACACACACACACAGAGGCGTATTTGAATTTATCCGGAAATAATTTAGTAATTTTGAATATTTAGAAAATCGGTTTGCTTCAACTTCATGTAACTTGATAATCAAACAAACAGCCCTTTACTGATCATTTGTGAATAGAAATTCTCTCGTGGAGTTACTCAATCGACACAGAGAATGGCATTGATTGAGCTTGTAGTCTGTAAAAACTTTGCATCTAAACATTATCATGTGAATGTTTCGCCAAAAGAAGAGCACCAACTTGTAATGTAAGCCGCAACCAACGAATTCCAAATTTAGTTGTTTGTGACGCGTGGCTTTATCCCAAATATAAAATTGCCGTTGAAACGCAGTGGATGAAATTAAGGAAAACCTAACGAAGCAGCTGATGGTGATTCTCAAAGGACAAACACTAATGGCTATTTTTGAAAAGGGGAAGAGGCACTGAGTTAAAATGTATGAATATCGAACGGAAAAGTACTTTGAAGACTTTTTTTTCTAATAGAAAATAGAACGAATGAACGTCCAGTCATGATCAGAGGATTTCAGGCTATATTTCATTTTGAAACAATGCAAAAATGCAAACATTAATCTTATCTGTATGCATGAGTTATGTCGATATTTGGGAGACAAATCCTGTTTCAACAACAGCAAAAACTAAAATGGATATTATGTTTAGAATTTTAATTCTAAATATAATTTTTTAAAATATGTGTTTTGAATATTCAATATATTTGAATATGTGTTTAGTCAAATTCATTTAGATTTTCTCTTTTTTGTTTATGTTTCCATCATTTCTGTTAATAAATATTCCACATTGTGATAATAGAAGATCTGCCATGAATCGGGAAACGTTGTTAGAACCTGGACGTAATTTAAAAGGCATTAAAAATATTTTAAAATAAAAAAACAAACAAACAGCGTCTCTTGTTTGTGTGCATGTGTAGTCGCATCAGTATATACATAAACTTCTGATGAACACCTAAAAGACGAAACTTTTCCCACTTTGTCATACTTGTTTCCTCTAAAATCGTTTTATATATATATATATATATATATATATATATATATATATATATATATATATAGCTAATAAGCATATTTATTAATATGTAATACAGCTCTGTTCATACATTAAGCACTGTTTTATTAATACCTGAATAATAATACTGTATATATGGGCACCCTCAGATATATATTAATTAATTTACGTCACTATATATATATATATATATATATATATATATATATATATATATATAATGGTGAATTATGATAATGTTTGACGCCAAGATTGTTGTTTTTTCAGTGGCTTTACTGATAAAAAGGTATTTGGGCAAGCAGGTTTTTTTTACCATAAAGTGCTCGATTTCGGAGCACGTTCACGCCGACTTCGGAGTTTCGTGAGGAGACCGTTATGATGCTCTCACTCACCGGGGCTGGTTTTCTTTCTATTCGTCAGCATGAACCATCTCAGCTAAAGTGACAAATTATTTGCAATAAAAAACCTGAATTGCGCAATAACTCGTTTACAAATCACACACACACACACACACACACACACACACACACACACACACACACACACACACACACACACACACACATATATATTATCTTTCCTTTTTCTCTTTCAAGAAGTGCTTACTCCATGTAATCTTTATTTTAAGTTTATATTTTTATATTTTTGTTTTTATTTTCTAATTGATGTCTCCCGTGGTGTATGAGTGTTTAAAATTTGTTAAATCTTTTATGTTTGAAAACGCATAATTTTTATATTATTTTTTTTGTTTTTTACTTTTTTATTCTGCTACTGTACTAGCTGGCCATTCATGCCTGCTTCTGAACACCTCGAGGTGGTGTAATGGTCGCAAGCTTGTCTCGCCAGAAGCGTTAAAATTGATTAATGATTTCGATCCTCACCGGGGGTCCTATACTTTCGGCGTTGTGTCACATCTAAGCTACGTTTCGAAAAACACCATTCATGCTTGCTTCTTGGGATTGACTTAAGTTACACTTCCGCCTTGCTTAATATATTAGAGTTCTAATTAAACATTGCATGGTCATAAGGTTCTGTAGGTAACCGATTCAATTGCTTAAATATGTTATTCTCATCTAACATTCAAAGAACTTAACTGGTGTGAAACAGATTGTTTTTGAGAGGAATGACTGCAAGTTGTAATTCTTTGGATATCTTGAATTTAATTAAGCTAAAACAGTAACTTTCTTTTTAAATAGGAGTAGATAGACTTTCCTATCACTCGGCCCATACACCCCTTCTCTTAAACAGGAGTAGTGGCTCATCCCTTTTTTTCTGTTTAGTAAGGGTTTCCAGGTAACTTTTTTCTCTTCAGGCCTTGATAGTAGTGCTGTCACGAGTTTTGTGTTATGCGTGATGGTAGTAACGTCTCTTCATACTGAGGGTACAGAATTGGCACTTATCTGGTAGCTACTTCCCTTCTGGTTGTTAGAAGAGTGAAATATAGCGTAGCGTCTTGTGGTTCTTGCATGGGTGGATGTTCTTGAAAGCACCTCTGGTAGGCAACCTTGAGACCATACTATTCCGCAGTCTATGTTAGTTCCCTTCTCGCACATGTTACATTTGACGACCGACTGCTACTATTACTCTAGGCCTTTCCTTGACAAAATAACTCTCCCTGACTATAAGCAACTAAAGATATAAAACTAAGTCATCCCAACAATCAACTCCTAAACATTTATTTCTCAAAGATTCGTGGTATTTGTACCAAATGTTGCAGTGTAGAATCGTTTCTCTTCGAAAAGACTCCGGACATCCTAGCTCTCTGTGAAACTAATCTTAACTCTAAAATTTCCTCCTCTGATATCTCGATTACTGGCTACATTTCACTCTTTTGGAAAGATTCTAATGTTCACATGCATGTCTTGGGGGTTTATGCCCGCGAGCATCTCTCTCTTGAATCACCAGGCAATTCTGACATGTGTCTCTGTCTCTCTCTACTAAACTCAATCAGGTATCTCTTTATTCTCTACTGCTCCCCTTCCTTTCATGGTTTTTGTTTACTAGATAGTATTTTTGATAATATAGATAAGGCCATTTTCTTACATCCACTTGCACATATATTTGTGTTCGGTGACTTTAATGACCATAATGCAAAATGGCTTAAAAACCTGTCACCGATCTTGTCGGTGTCAAAACCCTAAGCTTCTCTCACGCAGTCTCTTACGCAATTGATGAACTTCCCCATGTGTTTCACTGTAACCATGACGGACACTATTCTTTTCTAGATCATTTCTTTACCTCTATCACTGACTCATATCGTGATAAGCAGCTCTGCCCTCTTGGCAACTCGGATCATGTGGTGGTATCTTTTCGCTCCCTCACCAGCCAAGAACCGCCTACCAACAGAATATCATTCTGTTATCAACGTGCGGATTGGAACTCGTTCCCTGAATTTCTTCATGGCATCCCCGTGGAATGAACTTTGTAATCTTTCTTTAAAAAATGCACCTCTGATGTCTCCTCTTGGATGAAAGCTGGCATCGATGCTTTCATATCATCAAAGAAACTTCAAGTTAAATCTTATTCACCCCCCTGGGTTCTCACCTGCATGCTCGGCCACAATTGCCCACAGGAATCACTTCTTCCAACTGCAACAGAGTGACACATCTGATTACAACAGACATCTCTTCGTCTTTGCTCGTAATGAGTACAAGCGTATCCGATATGAAGCAAATTTATTGCTTACTGATAGAATGAAATACCATACAGCATCTCGCAAGTTCGGTTCTAGAGTTTATTCGCGGCTTTTCAAGAGTGTGCTGAACGACAGCTAACCCTAAATCCCTCTTATATTCAATCCATTCAAAGTTCTCAGATGTGCAGCAGACAAGGTTGAATCCTTTGCTCGCAAATTCTCTTTCAACTCACCACTTAACTCGTCTGGTGTACTCACACTCGATTTTCGACCTGGAACAGAGGTTCTACGGTGTGATATGTGCATCTTGTTTCGGGCATAATTTCTAAATTATGCTTTCTTTAGACAAGCGGACGTGATGGAATCCAAGTCGTGGTCCTAAAGAAATGTGTCCCCGAGCTGGCCCCAGTCCTCTCTAAATTATACAAATATTGTCTCTCTGCTTCCTGCTTTTCAGCTTGTACGTTTTCATACGTAGTTCTTGTTTTAAGAACTCTGGGGAACAATCTGACCCCTCTTACTATCACTCTATTAGCCTCTCACCGCTTTTCGGCAAAGTATTCGAGTCTCTAATCAACGCAGAAGTTGTTCAGCATCTCACCTCTCATGACCTACTCTCTGTCAAACAAGATGGATTTCGCTTCGTCAGATCTACGCTGATGTGCTTAACGGCCATTAATGAATATGTATATCAGACTTCTATGCAAGATCCAAGGCTACGGTGTCACAGGACCATTCTTTGATTTAATCCAACCTTTCCTATCAAATCGTAAAATTATGCTCATTTTGAATGGGCACGCTTCTAGGCTCTTGCACATGAATGCAGGTGTCACCCAAGGATCTATCCTAGTTTCTGATATTTATCAGTGATCTCCCTGTTGTCATTAGTTCCCAAGTAGGTATTTATACAGCTGATGCCATCGTTTACCAACAAAACATTTTTGAAGGAACTATCCGAGTGAATTTATTTCAAAACTTTTTTGGCATTAAATGACCCACTGAGGTTGATATGCCATAAACCCAACCAACCAACCAACCAACCAACCAACCAACCAACCAACCAACCAACCAACCATTGTTTCCGTTTCAATAAGAAATCCGTCAAAAGCGACAAAGTAAACCTGGTTGCTGCTCTTGAAAAGAACACCAAATCAGTGGTTAAAAGAGGCAGGGAATGGCTTGTAAGTTTTAATGCCTCGGAAACAAAACTACTCTCCTTTAATCATCAGAGAGAAACTTTCCTGTCCGCTTTCAGAATGACTGATGCTAGTTTCCTGGAGAGCAACGCAGTGTGCCTCTTTAGCCTCACTTTTTAAAGCGATCTGAAGTGAAACGACTGCATCTGTTGAAAGGAAAGTTTCGCTCACTGTGCAGTGCCAAGAAGTTTCTTTTTCATCAGAGTCTATCTTGCACATGTATAAATCTACCGTTCGTCCGTGTATTGAATACTGTTGTCACATCTAGTCGGGTACTCGTGCTGTTCCTCTTTGCAATGTAATCGATCTTGACTTGACATCTCGATTGCAGTCACTTTCCCACCGACGTGACGTGGCTTCCCTCTTTCTTTTCTGCAAATATTTTTATGGCAACTGCTCTGACAAACTTTTTTCCTGATGCGCCGGCCACATGAATTTAGGCGTTCTTCTAGATTGGAATCTTTTTTTCCGCTGAAATAGTTAAATGTAAGCACCACTTCTACTCCGACAGTTTATTTTTCCACACTCCCCGTTCGTGGAACTTGTCTCCCTGATAACTACAATCTGCAAAAATTTAAATGCAACGTCAATCGCCATCTTCTTTCTTCTTAAATTCCATTCATCTCTTGTCCTTTCCCCAATACCCTCTATACCGAGGTTTTCTCTCAGTTTCTCTCTTTATAACCCCCCCCCCTGCGTACTAGTGGCATTCCCGCCTTGTTTGCGTTGAAAGGATTATAAAAATATCTTTATCTCATATTCGTATATACTGTCATTAACTTTTGCGATATTAGAATTATTTCACTTGTGCTGGAAACATCAGATAGTATTTTTACAATGGTAACGATGGACTCAACCCATATATTTAATAAACCGGAAGTTGACTGACATGCTGACACCGTGAAAAGTAGAACAATAAGTGGAAAAATATATTTATAGAATCACTTGTGAAAACTTGTTTATTGTAAACTCACTGATTCAAACAAGTTTTGTAGATAAATTATCGGCATATTCGGTCGCTCCATAAAGCACTTGACTCTTTCTGACATGCTTTGAATTCATAAGAGTAGTGAATTTTTTTTGTCTGGTTGTAGCAACGTGTTCCTAATTTTTTCGAAGCTTTATTTTTCACTTTCTAACCTCTTTCCTACTGATGCAACCTTGCATACCCATTGCTACTTGACCGCAATTTCCATGGCAAATGCTTAAATATATTCCACTCTTAAGTCCGACTTTTTGAGCATTATAACAAGGAATCGCTATGTTACGTTCACCCACATTTCTTTCATATTCCATTTGTGAAGATAAAGCTCACCTCATACAAACATTTTCTCCGAGAATCGCTACATTGTAGAACAAACTTCCGCGTGGATGCTTCCCTGGGCACCACAATCGTAACTTCTTCATGCCCAAGGTCAACCACTATCTTTCTTCTCATAATCTTCACTCTCTTTTACTAACTTTTATATTAATATCACACATCTCATTCTATAATCCTGTATCACAAGTGGTTCTTTATTGGATAAAATTTAGTAAAATACAAAACAAAAAACAACCCCCCCCCCCAAAAAAAAACAAAACAAAAACAAAAAACAAACAAAAAACAAAAAAACAAAAACAAAACAAAACTGAACGAATCTTATCTCGCAGAAATCGGGTGAGTAATTTCTTCATTTTAGATAATCATGTATTCTGTATGTATGAAAACTTTTTTTTGTTTGTAATTAATTTTTAAATATTTCTTTATATTACAAAATCATTATCGAAATTACAGAAAAATAGAAAGGGGCGTAAGACAAGGATGCGCCTTCTCACTGGATAAATTCAATCTTTTCAGCAAGGCGATCCTGAGAGAATTAGAAGTCATACTGGATTTCATTATTAGTGGCCATCATCTTGACATAAGCTATGCAGATGACACGGTGTTGATAGCAGGCACAGGAAGAAAACAGCAGAAATTCATACAAAAGTAATAAAGGAAAGCAAGAAGAAAGGACTAACAATCAACTGTAATAAAACAGAATATATATTTTTCAAGAAAAGAAACAGTTCAAGATACGAATTGAAAATACCAAAACCAAGCAATTACAAAAATTTAAACATCTGGGAATTGTCTTAATGGAGAATGGAAAATTCAGTACCGTAACCCCAAAGAGCATTGAGAGATCGGATGATACATTATCATATCTATGCAGTGTATTAAGAAACTGTTATTTTAATATCGGTTCTCTTAAAATGCATGGAATTCTGGACAATCTCTTCATAGATAAGGTACAGACTTGAGGTAAAAGAAATGTGGTTCTACAGAAGGATGCTGGCAAATTCATAGACAACGTGTGAGTAACGAAAACACTTTCAGGAAAATGGAAACAAAAATGCCATTTATACTTAGAATGAAAAAGAAACAATTGACTGAAGAAAAAGGGTTGGAGAATTTGACACTCACAGAACATATTGAAGACATGAGAGACAGGGAAAAACAGCAAAGAACCTTCCTAATAATTTTGTATAAATATAAGCAGGTATTAAGATAGTTTACAAATTACAAACGTAATTATGAGCTACAAAGGATAGAAAGTCGTGGAGAGTCATAATCGCCAACATCCTGCATAGATACTACGCATAAAAGAAGAAGAGTGAACTTATGAAATTTCCTTTTTATTATTTAGGCTTTTAATCAAAGATGTTTGCAAAAAAATTCTACAAATCATTTTCTTCCCTATTGAATATATTATATATATGTATATCGAGTTATTTTTTAATGTATTATGGGTTATATATATATATATATATATATATATATATATATATATAATTACTAAACAGGATTTAACTTTATTAAGACTTGGGTCTTTTAAATAGGTTAACCGGGTCGAGAAGTTAAATCGTAATGTCAATCGAAGTAGCGAAGTGATATACTCCCAAATAATCTACGGGGTAATGCTATCGTGTTTATCACCTTCGATAGCAGTGAATGCTGTACAGTTTCCTCATAGATGAAAAAGGGACCTGAAGTGACAGTAATGTAGTTCTATAGAAGGGTGTTGAGAATGCCATGAACGGAATATGTGAGCAATGAGGAAGTTTTAAAGAAAATGAAAACGAAAAAAAAAAAGAAAAAAAAAAAGGAAAAAACTAAAACAAAAACAAACCAAAAACCAAAAACATTCATAAAATCAGAATCAAATAATTGAAACTTCTGACACATATAATGAGGAAGGCAGGCTTGGAAAATTCAACACTCGCAGGACATACATAAGGCAGGAAGTAGATAGGGAACAGCTTGTAACCTACCAAACGAGTCATGACTGCTTTCACGCTGAAGAGACAAGGCGCATAACTGAAATTTCCGTTTACGTTTTTCATCTTTTTATCATAATATTCTTCAAATCTTCTTTGATTCTATCTTGACAGGGACTCGTTGACCATTAATTTTAGTATCGACTCTTTTAAATAATCTGAATTGTAAATACCTCCTCTCTCTCTGTGCTGCTTATTCCTAGCGACTATGGCCTCCAGAAACAGTGTCCATTGCGCTCTCTTGAGGGTCGTGGTGCCCCAACCACATCTCTTGTTGGTTTTAGCCACTAGTTATATCCTTTTCAAAGTTCCACGTATCAGCTGACTAAGATAAAGTGGGTGCCAAGCGACGATAGATCTCTGAGGTGACCCTAATTGAGATCAGCGATAACCAATCCATCATGCTCACCAGAAATTAGCAGCAGCGGGTGGCCGAAATTAGTCACTATCTTTCTAAAATCTAAAATTACGACAAAACGAGATATATGCGGTGGGTGTTGAATAATTGTGTAAAATCACATACGACCAGTGTGTCATCGATGACGATCAGAGACTGTCTAAGCAAGAGAAAGCCTTGCACATTAAACAAAACAATATAAAGTTTCGATCCTTTCCGCATCGGCTTTATCAGTTTCTTTACCTTTTCTCTCTTTTTTATCTTTCTCTCACTTAATGTTTTTATTCTTTCCCTTATCCCGCTTCGCGTTTTCATTTCTTTCTTCTCTCTTTTTTCATTTCTATCTCCTCATTTCCTCCCTTAATGTTTGTATTCTCTCTCTTATTTTCCTTCTCGGTTTCTTTTCTTTCTTTTCTCCTTTCTTTTTTTCTATTCTATTTCTCTCTACCTTAATATTTATATCCTCTCCTTTACTCTCCCTTTCAGTATATTTTCATTCTTCTCTCTTTTATTCTTATTCTCTCCATCCTTCCCTTTCATTGAGTCAGTTAATTGCCATGCGTGATACACGCTTGGGCGATCCTGTTTCTTTCGAAACATGACTGACTAGGCACAAGATTTTCCCGCAGTAGGTTGCCATTATAGACCAAGGATATAGAAACCAATCTGCTCTGCTATTTAACCCATACTTGGAGAGAGAAGAAATTAATCCCTTTTCCAAGGGTATTTGTGCGTAAGTGAATGAAATGAATTCGACTTGAATTTGAACTTTGCTCTCCGACTTCTCATTTCGTGCCGATATCCATTACACTATATTGCACATCCATCAAAAGCTTTACGAGATTCCCTCCCTTTAATCTTTATATAATTGAACAAAATTTAAAGAAAGACATGGATATGTACGCATATATATAATGTATAGCTGCTAGAAGTATAGCTGCTAGAAAAAAAGCTAGACCAACTCATGATGGAAATTTGCAACATCCGAGGACACATGCTTGATATTAACGAGAATCGATAAAAAGGGATAAACTCTTTCTGCTGAAATTAGGAAATCATCTATTTTACAATAAATTTCATTAAAAACAAAGAAAAGAGTACTAAACTCTTATTTGATATCGGTCCTTCTATATGGTAAAGATTACTGGGCAATCTTTTCAAAAACGAAGAAGAAGCTTGAAGCAACATAGATGTTGTTCTACAGAAAGATGCTGAGGATACCATGGACCAAACATGTAAGCAGTGATAAAATTTTAGATGAAAGGGAAAGAAAAAGGCCAGTTATGCTTAACATCAGAAAGAGACATTTGAATTTTCTCGGACACATAAAGAGAAAAGAGGACTTGTAAAATTTGGTACTCAAATGTCTAGAAAAACAAGAAAAATAAAATACAATGCTTAATCTTTGTACCTTGTCAGTCGTCTTTAACAAAACACACACACACACACACACACATATATATATATATATATGTATGTGTGCTTGTGTATATATGTCTATATAACAAAACTATACATATGTATGTGTGACTCTAAATTAAGGCAACTGATGAGTGACAGAAAGTCTGTTACTCGACGTATTACCGAAAACATTGTGATATGATCATTGCGGTTGGATCAGAAGAGGACATATTCTCTAAGAGAGAGAGAGAGAGAGAGTGAGAGAGAGAGAGAGAGAGAGAGAGAGAGAGAGGCATGAAAACAATTACGGAAAGTATTGGAATAAAGAAATTCACTTTTTCTGTTCACGAGGTAAGGAAATAGGAAACAGTGTTAGAGGGGAAAAGTGATTGACATTGGGAGAAATTATTAACGAAACCTCGGGCAACTGATTGTGCTGAATACTTTTTCCGACATTGAATGACAGGTAGTTGTCATAATTTACGCATTGTAGAATTGCGTGCGCGCACACACACACACACACACACACACACACACACACACACAGGTGGGTGAGAAACAAATTTTCTTACAAAACGCACTTTCATCTCGAGGGAGTGTTATTGACAGGCAATCATTTCTTAGCTCAGAGTATAATGACATTCGAAGGTATTTCTCTGTCTTACTATTTCCGTCACTGTCAATCGCAGCATATTTATTCGCCAAGCTTAGTGTAGTACGACAAAAGTCAAATTTGATAGCTGGAAGAAGATTGTATTGCGCCAGTCTTCCAAATGCGGACAGCTTGTTAGTGTTGAAGGCCGGCATTTGAATTCCTTCAGTAATATGGGCGAAATAGGCAGATCCCTTAACCAATTAGGTGTCTCTGTCTACGTTTAGGTTATTTTATATCATCGTCAAGTGCCGATATGTACAAAATCACTTTTCGGCATTTAAACATCTTTTGCATTTTGAGACGTGCGACTATTGTAAAGATTAATGACCCAGAAAAATATATTGTCGAGTTCAAATTCCATTACGTTATAAAATGTTTTTTTTACATGCACGTAGAAGGGTGTGATATTTTAGATCTATTTCATATTTTATGACCAGCGGATGGGCTTTTTTGAAGTCGAATCTTCTAACCGACGCCCACTTGACCGAAGCGAAAATAAAAGAACAAAAATAACTGAGAGGTTTTGAGGCCAAGTGATAAGAAACCAGACATTTAGGATTTCTGGCTGCTGCTCTATGTTAACAGTCGATTGGTCGGTTCTGGTCAAACCTTGGCAGGGGAACAGACTGTGCTCTGAGTAGTTCCAATACCACTCGTTTGAGATGCCAGCCACATGTTGTGATGTTGAGATGGACAGAGAGTTGGTAGGAGGGAGAGTCGAAGGGAAGCGCTAATAAATATATAGCAAACATTTTCTCAATTGTCACCTATCTAGCAATCCAGATCAAGCAAGCAAAGTCCCAAATAAAGCACCTTATACTATTTACATTATCCGGACTATTATTCTCATCTTTGTTGCCATGTGTAAGACATTTTGGCCTTTGAAAGCTCCGGCCTTCTTCAAGTGCTTGGAATTTCGAACCGAACCGTTTATTACAAATACTGGGATATATCAATGGCAACAAAAGACGAGGACAATAGTCCGAAAAATGTAAATAGTGTAAATACTTCCTCATCTCAGAGATATAGACAAATAAAGCACCTTATCTGTTTTAAAACAAACAACATTTCATATTTGTTCAAAACCGTTAGAAATTTCTCAAATCAAAACCGGAATCGTTCTTCTGTGGCTGACTAAACAATTTAGTGAAAAGATGACAGTAGGTCATAGAAATTTATTAATTTGCATAAATGAAATACTTCATTAGTTAGTCAGTCAGTCAAGTGCCATATGTCATATACGCTTGGGCGATCATGTCTCTTTCGAATCATAATTGACTAGGCAGAAGGTTTTCTCGCAGTAGGTTACCATTTGTTTCTGCGGTAGATTGTCTACCAACCAAAGATATCGAACCCAGTCTGTCTTGTTATTTAACACATAACTGGAGGGAGAAGGGTATTTGTGCGTAATTGAATGCAACGAATTCAACTGGAATTTCAAACGTGGCTCCCCGAATTCCAAGCCAATATTCATTGTATCACAATGCACTTTATCATGTTAGAAAGTTTAACATCAAACGAATAAGTGAGGCGCCGCACCAGAGAAGTACATCGTATGTGAATAAGTACAAGAACCTCCTATTTAGATTAGATGACTTTTCAGATTTATATTCTCTATTTATATTCTCTCTCCTTCACTTTAATGCTTTCAACCAAGGCTATAGAACCAAATCAGTCCTGTTATATGACCCATAGCTGAAAGGGAAGAGACGGATTAATACCTTTCCTAAGAGTATTTGCGCATAACGGAATACAACGGATTCAAGTGGAATTCGAACTCGGCTCGACCATTTCTCGTTCTGAGCCGATATCCACTGCACCGCAATTATTTTCCTCCCCTTTTTCTTTCCTATTTTCATTTTTTTCTTTCCTTGTATGTTTATTTCATCTCTCTAATTGTTCTATCCTCTCTTTTATCTCTCACCATTCTCTGTTTCTATCCTTCATCCTTTATTTTTCCTAGTTCTTCGTTCTCTTTTCCATTCATTTCTATCTTCTCTTCTATCTCCCAGTATTTTGTTTCTTTCTCTTAGTCTCTCTTTTTTCATTTCTATTCTGTCTCTCTCACTATTTTAACTATTTATATCCTCTCCCTTACCACACTTCTTTTTTTTTCTCCTTTTATTTATTTCTAGTCTCACTCTCTGTCTCTGTGTACTTTCGTTTAATGCTTCTATCTTCTCTCTTATCCCTTTTCATTCTGTACCTTTCCTTTGTTCTTTCTTTTTTTTTATTTCTATCTATTCTCCCATTTCCCGTCTGTAATACTTCTATCATTTTCTTTATTCCTCCTACTCGTTCTGTTTCTTTCCTTTGTTCTCTCCTTTTTCAATTTTCTCTTTTTTTCCTCTTTTTTATTAATTCTTATCTCTTGTTCTATCTTCTTACTTGTTCTATTTCTCAGCCTCGCTTTCGTATTGAATCTATCGGTTATAAACCTCCCTCTTACTTCTTTTACGCTTTCTGCATACCTTCTACTCATATAAGTTCACGTTTTCTTTGAGTTTCATTATTGCTTCGTCAGAAACGTTGTCACAACGCTTTTCCTATTATTTCTGTACACAAAACTTCAAGAAACTGATTTTTATTCAACACACCCACTAACAGTAAGACGCTGACAGCAAATCAAGAAAATGATAACGAAGCAGCAGCAAGGGAGAATGGAAATGAAAGCGACAAAGCGTTTATTGAACATTACACGTTGGGCACAAATTCCCTGGGCAGAAATTTATATTTCCTATTAATCTCATCTGTTGAATTAAGTAATGTCTTTGTATTTTACTTGTTGTCTATGTAGAGATTTTATGTGAAGCATTTCTTTTGTTACACCCGGAAGCCTGAAAGACATGAGAAGGTAAATATACAGATAATAGATAATATATTACGGAATAGAGAAGAATTATGAATAGGAAGCTTTGAGAAACACCGGTTTAAAACTGTGATCGCGATCGTAAAAGTAAACAAAAGAAAACAATAACAAAATCCCACAATGTTTCGACTGTTTTTGTACAATTTTCTATTTTATTGTATTTGCTCGAACACTTACAGGTTCTTTGGCGAGTTTGTGCGTGTGCGCGCACACCATCAGTCAGTCAGTTAAGTGCCATACGTGATACACGCTTGGGCGATCATGTCTCGAAAGAGACATGACTGACTGGGCAGAAGATTATCCCGCCATTGCTTCCTGCGGTAGACTGGTTGCCGACCAAGGCTATAGAACCCAATCTGTCCTGCTATTTAACCCATAACTGGAAGGAATATACGGATTAATACCTTTCCCAAGGGTATTTGCGCGTAAGTGAATACAATGGATTCAACTGGAATTCGAACTCGGCTCCCCGGCTTCTCGTTCCGAGCCGATATCCACTGTACCACAACGCACAACTCCATCACATAGTCTTTTAAACAATTTATAGCGATAATCTCTTCGCGTATACGAAAGTAGATCAATAAGGCCGTATCCAGATACAATTATTAGGGCTCCTAGAGATAGATGTTACAAAAATAACACATCAACTTAAAAATTTTAGGTATGTTCATAAATAGACAACGTTAAATCAAGACTCATATAAATACCCTTCATAGCGTACATCCCATTCAGAAATGTTTAAACAGACTATAACAACTTTCTCAGATGAATGATTAAATATGACTTCTAGCGAATGAAGCCTGTAGGTCTTAGATAGACTCCTCCTTCTTTGATCCTCATAGACTGGTTCAAACAGAACCGTATAATGATATAATCAAGATGTTGAAATTCAACACAACTTCAAACAAAAAGTTAGGAAAGAAAAACAGCTACTGGAATTTAGAAACCTATTTTCCTGGTGAATTGTTTTAATAAAAAGATTTTATAATTTTCAACCTAAAATGGCACTCGCTGTTCCGTCAATGAATATAAAATGTTTCCTTATAAAGAAACAGGTAATATTCCCATTATCATTACTAGAAAATTATAACTCCATAAAACACGATGCTGTTTTTGAGCTGCCTACTGAAGTAATGTTAGGGTGAAATTATAATTAATTTTTCTTTTTATAATTGGCGGACGAAGTTCCTACAACACTACAGAGGTCATCAATATTAATAACAGACGTAAGGTATTTTTAAAGGTTTACTCATTTACCTTATAAGAGGAAAGTGATCCTGAATAACCTAGAACTCCTACCAGGATTTATTATTGGCGGACACAATTTTAACCAAATGAGATATGCAGAAGTTTGCCAAAATTCTATCTAAAGCAGACTCTCTGCCTTCCGGCGAAGAGGAACCCAAACGAGGCCATGTCGAAGGGCCGTGTTTCGTCCTGGGGCAAATAGACGAGAGCTCGAGCTCGCGTATGCGAGATCTAGGGGGGAATTTTTGCCCGGGTATACGCACTCAGAATGTCCCACGATAAAACGGCCTTGTGCCACATACCACCTTTATAGAAAAGCTCGAATAAATGTCAAAATATGCAGATGACACTGTTGATAGCGGACCTTGATAGGAAGCTACAAGTGCCATTATTAAAGGAAATAAAGAAAAGAAGGAAGAAAGGACTAATCATCAATTGCAGGAAGACATGTTTTTCCGCAAGATAAATCCATGCGGACGACGAAGTGGAGATGTCAAAATCAAGCAAATACAACTATTTAAATATCTGAGGAATTTGTCACCGAAATCTGTACGCGTATTGGAATAGTAAAAATATCTTTCAAAAGCTAAGCAAAGTATTAAGAAACAAGAAAACGTCGTTAGAAACACAAAAAAGTACTTAACATCTATGTAATATCAGACTTTCTATACAGCAGAAATGCCGGACAATTTCTACCCAGATGAAGAAGAGAATTCAGGTTATAGAAATTTGATTCTATAAAAGGATACTTAGAATCCTGTGGGGTAACGAAGAAGTTTTAAGAAAAGCAGAAACAAAATGAATGCTTATACTTAGAATAAGAGAATTGAAATTTCTAGGATATATATTGAGGAAAGAGGGAATGGAGAATTTGATAATGACAGGACATACTGACATATTTTTTAATTATCCCTTTATTATCTTCCAAAAAATAAACCGTCCTAAAACGAGAATGAAAAAATAGAATAGGGAGGATTGAGGAAATGATACAAAATTGAAATTTTTGGAGAATCTAGTTAATAAGAGAAGCAAAAAAAATGGAAGGGAGTTCTATGGGTAGAAAGTGCGAAAAAAGAAACTGTTGGAATAGAAGTGAGGATTGCATTTATTTATTTCAACAGTAAAATGGTGGACCTTGTTTCCAATCTAGTTGCACGATTAAATGCATGTAGTCAAGGCAACAGGGGAAAAAGCTCGTCAGAACAGTTGATGTGAAAATATTTGTAGAAAAGACAGAGGGAAGCCACGCTACGTCGGTGAGAAAGTGTGGAGATGCTTAGCCATGATCGATTACATTAAAGATCGTTATTTGGATTTTGTCAAGAATTTCGAGGTGTACAGCAGGAGCACCTGACCAGATATGGCAACAGTATTCAATGCCAGGACGAATGGTAGATTTATAAATGTGCAAGATGGATTCTGACGAGAAAAAATTTATGGCACAGCAGTATAAAGTAGCTTTCCTTTGACTAGATGAAGCAACTGATTTAATATAGTCACTCCACTTTATATCAGTGGAAAATGTGAGGGCAAAAAGGCGTAGCGCGTTACTCTTCTGGAGTTTATCACCAGCCATGCTGATGACAGACAGAAAATATACTCTGTATATCACTGAATAATGACCGGCTATTTGTTACCAAACACACTTATCTACTGGAGCGGCTAACCAAGTGCATGATTGCAGACGCCTTTTCAAGCACGGCAACATATCTCACAACGCCGTCGTGGGGTTCCTGCGAACCAAATAGATCCTATTACTCTTCACATCAAAAGTCTGTCCAGGCACTATCAGATGATTAAGTACAGCCTGTAAGACAAGACCTCACCCAAATATTTCACTCTGTGTTTAACATAGTTAAAGGCTAAAAATTACTAACCTCAGCCATGTTTATCACGCTGGGCTTTTTGCAAGCGTCATGAAATTTCTCACAGATGCCTTCGTTCGTGGTCAAGATACGTCTATCGGGTGATGTAAAATAATATAAACGAGTGTCTTCAATCAGTGGTATTTCCGTGTGCTTCTACACATATATCTGCAGCCATGTGCATCACCTCGATAGACATTGTATTCAATTAGCTTTAAATAGAAGACCCTGGTCCTTTTTGATATGCAAGGAGTCTAAACTATCGCCACTTCACACACATCTCTCAATTTTACAGCCCTGTATAATTTAGAGTTTATCTCTTTTGACCCGCTAATATGAGTTTAGTCGGCGGCTTTAATCACCGAAAGACCTCATGCTACAACCAAACGTTACTCTCTTTACAATTTTAACATGATTTAAAATTACGTTTAAAAAAAATAATTGGTATGTGTTATTAATTTTTAATTCAGTTTAAATTGCCATTTATAAACAATGTCCCTGCCAATAAAATTTTTTATTCAATTAATCATGTTAATTTAGAGAAAATTTTTATCAAACTTGTTAAAATTCAGTCGTAAGTTAGCAGAAAAAATATCGGCGTGTTTGCATCTAAAGAAAATATGAAATAAATTTGATTTTGCATTCTAAAATTGAACAAATTTTTATAAGTATAAAATAATTTAAAATATTCAATTTTTATTAATAGAATTCAATAATTTTAAGTTTGGAAACGTCAGTTAACCATCTTATTCCTTACAGCATTCGTAATAACCATTATTGTCGTTTGACATTTCACATCACTACAAATTAGTGAAACGGAATCAAAATAATCTCTTTAATAAGGTCTTATTAAAACTGTACAGTTTAAACAAGTTGAAAATGCTAAATTATTTTTTTATTATTCATAAAACATTACCAGATTATTCAAATATTTTTATCATAGTAAACTGTATGTATCTATATCTAAAGTAGAAAATTTATTTGAACTTAGAAAATAGATGTCTTTTTCAAAATGTTTTTATGCAGAAATTTTATAGCAGAAAATACAATTACAACGATTTTTATTACAATTTATTTTACACTATCTGCAGTGGTATTCGGTTAGTTAAAAAAAAAAAAATTCAAACATTCACCATTTTCCGTTTTTAATCTACTTTTAAAAATCTCCTTTCTTCTCTCATTCTTTTCTCTTCTTTTTAGTTTTTTACATCCTTTTTCTTTCTTACCGTTTCTATTATAATTTATTCTGTCCTTTTTTTTCTAATTTTTACCTGTCCTTTCGTCTATTAATTTCTTTGTCTTCTTTGTTTCGCAATTGCTATTACGTAATTCGATTCTTCTGTTTCTCGGCTTTCGCCTCTTTCCTCGCCCTTAAATCCAGTCCACCCTACCTGTATTCCTATTTTTCTCTTACTTTCCCACTTCATACCTGCCCTTCAGTTGAAACGCAGCTCAAAGTCAAGACTCCGGGCAACTAAACTATTGATCGTCCGGCGACCATCATTTAAATATGACCGCATTTCATCAAATCGAGGCTGGGTATTTTGCTATGACGTATACCATGTACATTTCCACTGGTGAATCTGATTAAAAGGGTGGGCTATATTCGTAATCGAAAAAGGCGCTGGATGTGAATAAAGGATATATATATATATATATATATATATATATATATATATATATATATATATATAATGGAAATCAATATGAAAAGGGAACATTGATGAAGCAATGAGAAATAAGTAATAGAAGAGAAAGGAAAATAGAATAAGAGAGAAAAAGAGATTATGTATAGAGAAAGTGGACAGAAGAGAAATATCTATCTATCTATCTATCTATCTATCTATCTATCTATGTCTCTCTCTCTCTCTATCTCTATATATATATATATATATATATATAGAGAGAGAGAGAGAGAGAAAGAGACAAAAGGAGCAAAAACAGAGGGAGAGAGAATAAGAAAGAGCATAAATGAACAGGAAAAAGGAAGGAGAGAGTAAATAAAATAAAAAGAACGAATAGGATATAGCGAGGTTGGTAAACAAGTTAGAGAGAGAGAGAGAGAGAGAGAGAGAGAGAAAGCGAGGAGAAAGAAAGAAAGAAAGCGAGCGAACATGAGAGAGAGAGAGAGAGAGAGAGAGAGAGAAATAGAGTAAAATGAAAAGAAAAAGAGACAAGAATAGCGTCAGAAAAATATGCGGAAAAAGAGGGAGTAAAAAGTAAAGCGGGAAGAGTTGTTTGTACAGAAATTTTTATAGCGGCAATTATTCAGATGAAGTCAGTATAAAAAAAGGATAAAGAATGAAAGAAAAGAAAAAAGAAGTGAAGTAAAAGAAAAAGAAAAAGAAAAAGAGAAAATGAGACATAAAATTTTGAAGGTAAATAGCTACTAAAGAAATAAAAATGAAAAAGTGAACGAAATGTTAAGAAATAAAGAAAGAAAGAAAGAAAATATACGGGTAAGGGGAAATAGAACTGAAGTAGAGAGAGAGAAAGAGAGAGAGAGAGAGAGAGAGAGACACACACACACACACACACACACACACACACACACACACAGCCAGCCAGACAGACGGACAGAGAGACAGAAAAAAAAAAGATGGAATAGAAAAAAGTGCATACGAGAAAAATAGAGGGAGATAGACACAGGCAGGGAATAGAAAACAAAATAAAAAAGAAGAGAAGAAATTCTGTAAATTTTAAGGATGTACACAATATAGATACATATATTATATATATGCGTGCGTGTGCGTATGTGTGTGAGTGTGTCCGTGCGTATGTGGTATATGTCTATGCTTAATTTAATTTTGTTAGTTTATAAAATAATATAAGAATAAATATTCACTGTAAAGAAACATGTGTTATATTTAAAAGAACTATTTTATAACCAGTCCGGAATGTCTCAATAATAATACACGAAGGCAGATTTAAATTATGCAAGTCCATGGTTAATACCAGTTTTTATTGGTATTGGCTATTTAATGCTGATAACACTTTCAGAATATAATGTTATAAAATTTATGTGACGGATAGAAAATTCTTTCTTACTGCAGATCCGAGCAATCTTAGAATAAGATATTTTTTTATCTTAAGGGCTTCTATCTTTTCATTTAAGAAAGCTCTATGCAGACCTTTGGCGTATCTAAATTACTAGCATTTCGACTGTTATACTTTGTGACTATTATTATTTATTTTAGAGCTTTACCGCGGACATCTAAAACCCCATCAACCGAAATGGTCAACCGAAATGGGTAAAAATTCAGTGTAGATGTGTATGGCATATGTCGACCTGGTCTAACTTAATTGTATGAAGATTCAAATTCAGGAAGAGTTTAATTGTTAGGTTAGGATACGTTGATTTTACGACATGTCAACCTTTGTTTATCCCAGACTGAGGCTGTGTTTATTTTACACGAATTGGTTTATCTGCAGTGGTTACAGCCTGACATAAAATTACATGTCAAAGTATCTACTTCTTTTTATTCTCGCATTTTTTTCAGATTTATCGGGATTTTTGGAAACAGCTCTTATATACACCCTTGTGCAAATGAATTGAAACAAAACAATATTTTCCTAGGATCTTTCACACTTTCCTCGATCTCGTCGTCTCTTGGCGCCGTTTTTCTCTTCCGATCGAATTTTCTTTTACGTTTTGAACTGATGGATCCAGTTTGTTTCTTCAACTGACTGTTGAAAGACTGAAACCAACAATACCCGAGATCACTTTGTAAGAATTGCCAGTGTGTCTGTGCAGCGTTAGATCTTTCGTACGCGTCCTTTGATTAATGTCCATCGCAGACATTGGCCGCAGGACAATTAATCGACAGTCGAGACAATAGTATCTGGGAGTGATAAAAATCTGATGCAATATTTTTAAAGGCCAAACAAATTTCATCATATACCTCGAAAATAGATTCATATTGGAACATCACTACAAATGATCTAATCTGAGGAAAAATAGAAATCGATTATACCCTGTAACTCCAGTGGGTCTAAAACTAACCGTAAGGAAGAAAGGAAACAAAAGCAGTTGTGTCAATTAATTTGCGCAAGGGTGTATGATTTATTTTAAAACAAGCAGCTGAGGAGTTTCTCTAGTATTCCGGTTGTTTCATTTTTGCGCAATAATTCGTACTTAAGTTTCTTAAAGCTGCTATGGATAACGCCAATGGTGGACCACTAAGGTAGATGTCATAATCATCTGTTGATGCAATTTTGAAACGTGTTTGGGTTCTTCGTCATGATCAAGCCATTGAGCTGATTTTTTATGGTTATTATAAAATATCTATTCCTCATCACATGTCATTATAATCTTCTGTTGGCGCAAGCTTGGTTTTGAAACGTCCTACGCCATGATCTATCCAGTGAGCCGATTGTTTATGGTTGTTATAAAGGATCCATTTTATCATCACAAGTTATTATTTGATCAAGAAATGGATCGTTTGAATTTCGCGGATGCAGCATTGAAAATACTTCAAAACATCGAACAATTTTACTTTCACGCAGTTCATGTGGGACCCATTTATTGTTTCTTCACATTGCCAATGTTTTTGAGTTGTTCTGACATTGTTGAAATGGTGACACCCATTATCTGGGGCATTTCTGTGACACTTTGAAGTTCTTTTTTTCGACTAATATTTTCAGATGCTGTTTATCAATTGCAGATGAACTTCCCCTGTACCATTCATCTTCAAAACTTGTATTCCCACTGTGGAACTCCAGAAACTAGCATCGGACTGATTCTTCATTCCCTGCTCTATTAGTGTTGGCTACCATTTGAGAAGCTTTATGGTGAAACTTGAACTTATGAAAAAAAGTAAACGCATCTCTTCTTTACTCCTGTTCAAGATGAGATTTATATAATGTTTTAAGTTAAAGTTACAAAGAGATTGATATAAAATTAACAAAACAACACTTTAATCATTAGCAATTGATTATATATTTATGTGCGACAATTATAATAATATATCAGATCATAATTGAAAGACTATTTTAAAATAGGGTATTATTTTCCAAAGTAATAACTAATTATTAATTCGAGTAAATTATCAGTAAATATGTATGGTTGGCATAACGGATACTGGTAAAATAGAATCAGCGAACCGTGTTCAAATTCTGTATCTTGCTTTCAATTTCGACTGTTATAGCTTTACTTATTTTGTCTAATCTTTAATCTTCAACTGTTGCGATTTGTGATCACAAAATACAGTTAAGAAATCTATGTTGTAAACGTATCTGCCAAATTCATTTTTATACTAATGTCCCCAGGAAATGTATGAATCTGTCTTTTCCTTTTCCTCAGCTATGGACCAATTAACAAGGTAGACTAGTCTCTATAACCTTCGGTGGTTGTCAGTCTAGGAGAAGGAATATTCTAAATTCAAATTCTCAAAAGTGCAAAAATATAAGGAGATAACAAAACCATTGTTTCCTAGAATATCATGGCAATTCAGGCTCATTAAGTGTTATAAAATATGGCAAAGCTATTTCTACAGAAAGACGCAAAGAATACCATAGGTAGAACCTATGAGCAAGGAGGAAGTTTCAAAGATAGATGGACCGAGAAAGACACTTTGCTTAGGAGCAGAAATTCTGGGATATATAACAATTAAACAAAACTCTGAGAATTTAACACTGGCAGAACAATTTGAATGTAAGAAGGACCGTGGAAACGTACTCAACGAGATTGTGTAAATAGATAGCAGAACAAGGCATGGAAGAGATAAAAAGGGGACAAGCCTTGCTTAAACTTGTGAATGATAGGAAATTATGAAGAGCTATGATAACTTACGAGATATAGAAAGAAAGGAAAAAAATCTGTAAAGAGCCACAATTGTCTACATCTTTTGGAACATTATCTAAAAAATGATCCTAATTTTATTAGCCAATGTTATTAATGGTAATAACGGGACTTGAGTCGAGGGATTTGAAATCGTTTGCTAATTTTATTTACATTTTGTGTTTATTTTAGCAAATACAATTTTTCGAAAAGAAAGAAATTAAAAAAAATATAATTTTCAGTAGTCCTCTTTGAATAAAAATAATTCTTCGATCTGTGTTTGATAGACTTGGCGAATAAGTGAAGCAGCATTATTGGTTCAGATCCAGAGTCACATGGAAATTCAATTACTGCGTAAACAGTGGAGAACCTCAATAGAAAACCTCGAATATCAAAATCATATCTATTTATCTATAGATAGATAGATAGATAGATAGATAGATAGATAGATAGATAGATAGATAGATGGGTTCTCCCGCCGAAAGTGAAGGTTCAGTAAATTATCTCTCCTTCTCTCTTTGTAAACATATATAAATATAGGTATGTAAAAGTTTAGATATGACTAAAATCTGTAAATGGACAATATGAATAAAGACAAAAGGATGGACTTTATCAAAGCAGTTGCAAAGATTTTATTTTGCAACAAATATTTATACACAAATGCAAAATCTGTCTATATTTATGTAATGAAGTATTGTAACTATTTGAATTATTTACATTGTTTGGACTGTTCTTATCTTTATTGACATATTCACGACGTTTCGGCCGTTGTACGCTCCTGCTTTCCTCAGATGATATTTCTTGGGCATTTAAGAAGTGGTTTATCACTACGCAGACATTTCTTCCGAGTAAGACTACCCGTAGAGGAGATTATAATTAAGAACTTCGTGTACGCCATCCTGTGCAGCTGCGGTAAGAAATAATGGAGAAACAGGCCTCCCTCTTAAGATAAAATTGCAAGAATACCGTAAGGCCGTAACACGCGAGGAAATAGAAAAGTCAGGCATGGGTGACTATATACGGAGAGAAAAGAGAGATCACCGCCCTCTGTGCGATGATGTTGACATAATAGACAGACAACATCATTGACGAAAAATATGGAATCACCAACTAAGAATAGACATGAATATAATAGGGAACCAGTAATATAGCGAGCTAGAGAAAACAACGGTTACAGAGAATTGTAATACGAGCTCTGGCAAAAATGTTTACAGAGACATCAGGTTTATAAGTTTAAAAAAATACGTTCATCAATGTCCCAAAGCAATAGAGGATAAAAGCGTTGGTTGATTGACCTAAAGACTTGTAAGTTCAAGACCTGATCACAAAAACTTGAAGAGTTGATTTAACTAAAACCAAGACACACACATAAAAAGAAATGGGACGTGGAATGAGAACAACTTGCCCCCGTAGACTAAATGAAAGTGTTCGGTTCGAAATTCCAAGAAATACCACCTGAAGAAAGCCGGAGCGTAAAACAGCTGAAACATCTTGAATATGGCAATAAAGATGAAAACAATATTCCGAGCAAAGTAAATAGAGTAAATAAATATAGAAGATATCGTTAGTTTTTCAATTTTTTTTTTATCTATGAATACAAAAATAATCTTAGACACAACATTATATCAAATGAATTCGTCATACATAGAAATAAATTCATCCTCAACTTCAATTTAAAGAATGCCACACTTATTAAAAGAGAAAGTAACTTACATAGACCGAAAATCCCCGAGAGTTCCGCTATTTAATCTCGCGAAAATATAAATCTGGACACCGAAACTTATCAAATATCTCCGTTCCTGAAAGAATTACTATTTTCCCAAGCCAATATCCATGACCAGAAAAATGTAAAAAAACAAAAACAAAACCAAAACCAAAACAAAACACCCCTTACGAAAACAGTTAAATTCACAATTCCCTTATTTAAAAGTGTATATAATATATTAATTCCAATCTAAAATAATATAAAAGTATTAATTACATTATGAAAAATAATTCAACAACATTTACTCGCTTTGTGTTTATTTGACATTAAATTACATTAATTAGCACTCCCCATTCTGAAATTAAAAAAAATAAAAACTAATATTTTAAAAAAATTTGTTTCTAAATACTAATTTCAAAATAAAATTCTAACATTCGTCTTGATATGGCCCATGATAAGACAAAATGTGTCGGCTAAGAGAATTTGTCCTTTTGTCATTATATATATATATATATATATATATATATATATATATATATATATATATATATATGCGATGGCTTAGGGAGTAGAGACTCCGACTGACACCAAATCGGTCGAGTTTAGATCCCGGCCAGAAGTAAGTGGATATGTCTAGTCACACTGATGAGCTGTGATACAGCGAAACGGGCTTGTATGTGGATGACTAATATATATATATATATATATATACAAGTATAGGGTAGGTATGGAGTGAATGATAAACTTATAAAAATATACGATAGATTCAGTAAAAAAAATTGCTTAGCCCGACAAAATGAACTAATTTTTTAGCTGCATTACGTTATGTTTATGTATCTATGTACACATATCTTTGTGTGTATGTTAGAAAATGCATGTTTTTGTGCGTGTATGTATACGTACGTGTTTGTGTATACATAGTCTTTTTACGTGTGTACATGTGTGCGTATATTATTATGTTTGTGCATTTCTTCTGTGTATATTTCAGTATTTCTCTATTTCTACGTGCTTGTATACCTGTGTGTATGGGACGCACAAATAATATGCAATGACGCATTGCCGTGGCGAACATGGCTCTCCATAGCTTCTTATTGTTCGTAGTTCTTAGTAATTTTTGTTTTTTTCTTCAGTCTCCTCTTTGCGCTGTCATCCATCTACACAATATAGTTAGATCACGTGATGATTTCTCTCTCGCCTTCCAAATGCCACGTGAGTGTCAAATTCTCCCATTTTTTTTTTATCATTTTCTGATTTTTTCATATAACTTCCCTTTTTTGTTTCCATTGTCTTTAAAAAATTTTCGAAGTTCACATGATGTGCCTATGCTATTCTCAGCATTCTTTTGTAGAGCCTGTCTCTGTTGACTCAAGTCTTCTCTTTATCTGAGAGGAGATAAACCAGCATTCACTACCATATAGAAGGACTGAAATTACATAATAATTCAGCATTCTTTTCTTTGTTTCTAAATGAAAGTTTCATGTTTCTTGTTTAATTTTGGGAAAGCATTTTTCACTATATTTGCCTATATTTCTGAGATGAGGTATTTACATTATTTGCATTGTTCGGACTGTCGTCCTTATCTTTATTGTCATGTTCACAACTTCGTCAGATGATTAGAATAAAACATTTATCAGAAATTTAAAATTTCATAATTACTTGATTTTTACATCTCCAATTTGTAGTTCGCATCCTGGGCTGTTCCTCTTGCTAATATCTTTGTATTTTGTTTTCTTACTGTTGATGAGTAATCCTTTCTTTTCGCTTTCTTTTATTACATTCCCGTCGTCTTCTTTCTGTGTCTGCCATCGACACAGTGTCTTCTGCGTATCTTATACTGTTAAAATAGTGTCCATCGATAATAAATTATGGTAGGACTTTTAGTTTTCTCAGGATAAACTAGCTGTAAAAATTTAAAAACTTAAGGACGATAATTCTATTCGTATGCAGTCAGGATTCCTCTCACGTTTTGTATTATTCTAACAAGATATGAAGTTTTCCGAGCAGTTCAAATAGATTTTTGATATGTGCCTTATTTTAGGAATTATTTGATACATTAAATTAAATTTTTATTCTCCTCAGCTGCTAAAAACACGTTTAGATTAGATCAGTAAAAGTATAGATGGAAAGAAGATTGTGCTCTGCCAGAAGATCAGCATTACCGTTATATTCTGTTAGCGTTACATCTCTATTGTCTCAAACAGACTCACAAATACAGATTTTTTGGGTGATGAAAATTAGCATTTTGATTGATTATAAATTGTTAGAATGCATGTTTGTTAACAAAAGAATGAGCCTAAAATGTAAATTACAAGTCGGTGATACCAAAATGACAAAAGTACAAAAATTTAAATATTTTGGGAGTGTTTTAACAAAAGACGGAAAAATGCATTCCGAACGCTAAGCAATGTAATGAGTGATAGAAAAACTTCTTTCGAAAAAAAAAAATGAAAAAAAAAAGAAAAAGAAGAAAGAAAGACTACTGAAGTGTTACGTAGTACATATCCTCCTATATGCCAGTAAATTCTGGACGATCTCCTCAAAAATGAAGAAACTTGAAGCGACGGAAATGTTATGAAGAGGAATGCTGAAGATACCATAAATCGAATATGTGAGAAACGACGAACTTTTCAAGAAATGAAAACAGAAAATAAACTAATAACATCAGAAAGAGAGTTGAAATTTCTGGGGCACATAACAAGAAATGAACGTTTGGAAAATCTGATACTCGCAGCGCAGATTGAGGGCAAGAATGACAAAGAAAACAACACATAATTAGCTTAAGTAAATGGATGGCGGAACAGGGTTCAGGAGAAATTAGAAAACTATAAGCTTTATTAAGCGCTACAATAGACAGAAAATTGTGGAGAGCCATGACCACCTACGTCCCGAGGTGATAGGGCGCATATAGAAGTATAAGTTTATTTTCATTGCTATTGACAAAAACGTTTGGTCACCAGACAGAGACCAGAATTTTGTATCTGTAAGATTCGTAGTAGATATGTGATTATAATGAACCTGAATCGATGTTGGTTTAAACTGTCAGGTATGGAGGACACCTCGCGAGAATCATAACTATAGTAAAGTCGTTCACGTTAAGCGAGGCGTTATTAGTCTATGCTTGTAACATTCAAGAAAGAATTTAATACCGCTAATGGAGTCAGGGGAGAGAAATAAGCTTCGGGGTGCTTAAAAATCAATTGTATTGCAAAGAATTTTGTTCAGACTTTGAGCTTACTTACTGAATGTTTACTATTGTTTAAATATGTTTGTCAATTTTACACATTACGGCACAAATAATCGCGCTCTATTGTGATTCTCTTATTGTTTTTTACCATTTTTTTCAGTGTTATCCTTGTTTTATTTATGGCATTCTTTTTACTCTGTTAACGTTTCTTTTATTCTGTCGTTTTTTCGTTTTACAAGAAGAGTTTTTTCGTTTTTACCTTAAAGAATAAAAAAAACAAATGATGTCACAGGTCTTTGAAAACTAAAGTGAAGTCAATATTCTGTTGACATTTCTTCGTTCTTTCTTAATCTATTTTTTCACTCCATCCCTCGTCTGCAGGCCTCCATTCCCATCTAACTGTCAAAATCGCTTTCGGTCTTTATAATCATCCTTAATGTCAGCCATGTGAGAATACCTATTGTTACGGTTGAACACCTAGCGTTCATCTTTTCCCAGACGATTTCATTGTCTGATTTTAATTCAATTCTGTCTTCATTTTTTTTTGTTCTTCCCTCTTTGAGACAGTTTTTTTTTAACTTCATTTATTTTTGTCCTTGTTTTATTGTTATTATTGTCGGATTCATTTTCTTGCGGTGGAGAAGTAATTAAATTCTTGTGTTTTCTGCTTGCGATTTTGTAGCATTATTTGTTTTGTTGATTCAAATTGCATAAAGAAACGTTTAGCTGATTCAGGGAGTCACGAACGCCGAACGAGTTTTCGCTACCAGACTGGGAAAAAGCAAATATACAAAAAAGAAAGAAAAAAAAGAAAAAAGAAAAAAAAAGAAAAACTTAAAAGACAAAACTCAGATAGAAGAGTAAAATCAAGCTCATCAGCACCATTTTATTTTTCAAACCATTTGAAACACGCATGCAAGTTGCCATGATAGCTCGGCAAATGGATTATATGAATAATATTTGAATAGTATAAGGTTTGGCCGTTATATTTTTATACGAAAGCTTATCAAATACCAGGTTTGTAAAGGCTTACGGCCATATCACGTTGAAAAACTAGTTCCTGTATGATCAACAAAGTTAAGCAACGTCGAGCCTGGTCAGTAACTAGATAGTTGCTTGTTTGGGAATACCAGCTGTACTGTAAGCTTGGATGTACGGATGGTATAATGGGTAACGGATCAGAATTGTTAATCGGAGAGCCGTGGTTCAATTCTCGTTGGGTTCGTTATATTCACTTACGCGCAAATATCCTGGGGAAAAGTATGAATCTACCTATTCTCTCTCTGTAGCTATGGGTTGATTAGTAAGACTTAATCCTAAAATATTATCCCAAAAATAAAAAAAACATTTCTCCAAAATTTAAAAATATTTTATGGCTTTAAATAATCTGCAAAGTGTTGATAAACCGTGAAAAACGAGCCAATTAATCAAACAACCAGAAGGGAAAGCACTCAATATAGAGAGTTACTGTTAGAATTGTTTTAAAAAATAAGGTGTGTGGTGTAAATGAAAAGACACGTGGTAGGAAGAAAATATCATGAGGATAAGAAGGATAGACAATAATTGAGCGTCGACTTGAACAGGTTATGGCTACAATTTTCAGGAAAGCATCCACACGAAAGTCTCCTCCACAAAGTAGTAATTTATGAGAAAGACTGTTTGAGTGGAAGTAGGGGTTATATCTGGGTTTGCTGTTGCTGATGAGACTGAGGTCGATGTTCAGAAAAGCTGATCGCCCACGTTCTATTCTTCTTCTTTATGTGTCGTGACCCTTCAGGACGTAGGTGATCATGGACTTCCATTTGGTTCTGTCACTTGTCGCTCTCAATATATTTTCATCTTGGTATTTCTTCCAAATCCAGTTCCACCATTCATTTGTTCAAGCTTATCAAATATGTATCGCGCTGCTTTTTCTGTCTCGCTTGCCCTCTGTCTGTCCTGTGAGTATTAGATTCCCTCAGTCCTCTTTCCTCATTACGTGTCTCAGGAGTTTCAGATGTTAAGTATGGGTTTTCTTTTCGTTGTATCTTCTCCAACATCTCATCTTTGCTCATGTGCTCAGTTCATGGTATCCTCAGCATCCTTCCATGAAACCTCATTTCTGTTGCTTCCGACCTCTCCTTCATCCTTAAGATTATCCAATATTCACTGCCATACCGAAGAACAGATATCACATAGCAATCCAGAACTCTTTTCTTTGTTTCCAATGAGATTTTCCTGTCTCTCAGTTTGTTTGCTTAGCTTTTGAAATGCGTTCTTCGCCATGCCAATGCATCTTCGGATCTCAATGTCGCACTTTCCATCCTCTGTCAGAACGCTTCCCAGGTATTTAAATATCTTTACTTGTTTTATCTTAGTTTCTCCAACCTGTAGTTGGCATTTTGGGGTCTTCTTTTTGTTGATGACCATATTAGTCTGACATATGGCCGCAGTAGTTGGGTACCTAGCGAGAAATATGTTGAGAAACTAGCATAGGAAGCGAAATGCGGTTTTACGCCCTGCGTCTAAAAATTGTTTATTCTGTAAAATAGACATTGACTTAGTGGATTAATAGTCGTTATTCAGAAGGACAAGTGACGACATTCTAGGTACAATGCAGTGAAATGTGACTTGCAAACTCAGTTTGAAGCATCAACCACTTGTTACCCGAATGGTTTATGCTGCTAGTTCTTACAAATTCTAAAATCAACTTAAATTTTTATGGATTGAAAAGAGAAGGATCGCAAAAGACAATTTCGGACATAGATGAAAAATATTATTTTAAAAACTGAGATTCAAAGAAGTAAACATAAATGCATGTTGTATAAGATTAAAGTACATGTACCACATACTTGAGTGTGTAAAAGGAAATGCACTTGGTGAGGATCAATTTCACACTACTAACAAATAGTCTACAAAATAAGCATGTAACTTATTATAGTTTTGGAGGTGTTATAGTAAATAGCACTCTTCTGTCGGTAATACTTATTACTGTTATGCAGGTGTGACAGCAAATAGCACTCTTCTATGCACTTTTATTAATTCTTATAGAAAAAAATTATGAGTGCACAGCTTATAGCCGTATCACGTTGAAATACCAGTTCTCGTACAATGAACGAAGTTAAGCAACAACGCGAAGAGACTGGTCAGTACCTAGATGGGTGACCGCTTGGCAATAGAATTACAATGTACGGGTGATGTAATGGATAATGGCTTGGTATTGGAAATCGGGAAATTGAGTTTCATTTCAAGTCGGACTAGTTACAATTACTTTACAGGACTTGTATCAGTAAACCATTATTATCACCTAAAAATTCTTACAATCTAAAAATATATTCTGGCTTTAAATAACCTGTAATATGTTGATAATCCGTAAAAGAGAGAGAGAGAGAGAGAGAGAGAGAGAGAGAGAGAGAGAGAGAGAGAGAGAGAAGATAGCGTGTGTCGAGAAACAGAAATGACCCTTCTAGTTTACTAAATTTTACTATGAATCTGTAAGCTAGCACCAATGTGCCTTGATAATTAGTATCCGTGTTCATTCGGGATTGTAATTCAGGTTTTATTCACGTAACCACAGTAAAAGAGGATATACATATATTAAATCTGTTCTCTTTAAAATATTACCCCAATAAATGATCACAGAAAACGACTTAAAAATAATTTGTTTGCCAATCTGCGGACTGACTAATAAAACTTGCTTCAGCAAGGGCTTTTTTCAACCGAAACATCCGCTGAATATTTTGCTAAAAAAGGATTAGAAAAATTCAGAACAAAACAATATATTTTTTCTGATTGTGTGTATAACTTTATGCAAATTAATGTGAAATTTTCAATCAATTTAATTTCTTTGGGGATTTTTTTACAAAAGTAAATATGAAGTGTTCAAATTACATTTCAAAATCTCAAAACTAAAGACCGAGTTAAATTTGTGTAAATTTTTCTGAAAAAAATTCCTTTTCATTTTAAGATTCAATTATAAATAAATATGTAAATTATGAGCGGACAGAAGTTTGTTATTCTGCACTTTTATTCACTGGGCTTTTCCTCATTTGCTAACCATCAAGAGACTACGTATGAGGAATTAGTCAAGCGGCCCACTGATGCTAATGCAAATCTCAAAATTCTTGGCACAACATTTGGACACATTTTCAAGCAAAACTGCCAGACCAAAACTACTTTAACCAACGGTTCGCTCTGTTGCGAAAAATCTGTAGAGCTTTTGTACTCATGGCAGATAAATTTAAGAAAAGCATAGCACAATCTCATTGTTTCTTTTGCGCAAAATCTGTTCAAATACAAGTCTCTGAATAAAGTAGAATGTCAATATTTATTTCCATAGTTAGACAGTCGCTCGATAGTTCGGTTTCCAGAAAGCGGTTAGAACGACCAAAAACCACCTCGCTTATTAAGAAAACCATTCTTCTTTGAATCTTCTTGACTGGCGCTAGAGAATCATGAAAAAATAATGACGTAATCAAAATGTTGTCATCCATACTATTTGAAATTAAAGATTAGGAAGAAAACATCCATCAATACTGGAAGGAGAGATAACAGCTACTGAGTTTGAGGAAACCAATTTTCCTGAAAAATTGTTTTAAAAGAAATATTTTATGAATTTTAACCGACAGTAGTATTAGCTTTCCATTAGTTTGCTGGATTTATACATTTACGAAGGGTATTTGGGAATGCAACAGACTCGCACGGTATTTGAACTCGGATTGCCGATTTCACTTTCTGTGCCGACACCTGTTACACTATCCCTTATCCACATTCGAACTGCAAGCGCTTCATTTAAGCTGAAGACATTTTTCTTTTACTAAAATAATCTGCCCATATCTTAAATTTCGCGCGTTTTATGCTCTTGTATACTTTCGCTTTTAATCAAAATATCATCTAAGTACGCCATTGCATAGTCAAGACCCGATAACATAGTATCCATGATTTGTTGGAATGCACTAGGTGCTACATTTAAACCAAACGGTAGACGTTTCAATCTGTATAATCCTCTATGTGTGTCTATTGTCAAATACTTTGAACATTCTTCTTCAACCTTAACTTGTAGATATGCTTCTGATAGATCTATCTTTGAAAAGATCTTTCCTCCATTTAAGTTTGAAAATATCTCCTCTGCTATGGGGAGTGGATACTTGTGATCTTTTAAGCATTCGTTTACTCCGGTCAAAAAATCTGCACACACTCTTATTTTGTTATTCTTCTCCTTTACATAGACGGTAGGCGATGCCCAGTCCTAATAATCTACTTTTTCAATAACTCCATTTTTCTCTAATCTTTGCAATTCTTTGTCTATCGCTTCTAATGATGCAAAGGGAACTTTCCTTTTTGGTTTGAACACTGGTTTAATGTTGTCCTTTATTTCAAACTTTACTTCAGTTTGCGTACAGCAACCCAGTTCCTCCGAAAATACTTCTGTGAACTCATTTTTTAAGTCTTTTACGAATTTTTCAGTCTGCTTCGACTTTCCTACATTTGACGCATTTATCCTTGTGCAAAATATATTCATGGGCTTTTTCCATAAAGTAAATAACAAGATTAAATCTATACCAAATAGATTTGTATTCTTTCCTAAAATCACATAGATTTTAGTATTGTGTACTTTGCCGTCAAATGCTACTTTCGCAAAAAATTCACCTTTGAATTTTAATTTATTACCTGAAATATCTCTTGCAATCTTTTTAGTTTTCTGTAACTCTGGTCGCCCTATTTTTCCTCAGGTATATTCATCTATTGAAGAGATATCACTTCCGGTATCCAGTAAACAATTTAAATTTCGTCCATTTATTTTTATGTCCACGTACTTTCTAGCACTGCAATCCTTTGTAACTTTCTTCATTACCACAGTATTTATCTTTTTGGACTTTCGGTCCCTTTTTTCCTACACATCATTGCTTTGTGCCCCTTCCTTGTACATTAAAAGCATATTTTATCTCTAAAATAACATTTACTTGTGACGTGTTAGTTTTGCCACATGCTTCGCAGTATGGTCTTCCCTTTTCGTAGGCCTGTTGCTTAACTTTATGAATTCGAGCCACGCTTTTTTCTTCAATACAAACATTATCTCTTTTAATGTTTATCAATTTTTGGAATTCTTCCAACACTTTCTGTAGCGTTAATTCTGCATCCTGATCCAACATTGTGAGAATCTTAGAACGTACTTCCTTATTTTTCGGTGCCGTTAACCCTTGTACAAAGATTAAAAATTTAAACATGTCTTCTTTGATGTCTTTAATTTTAAATCGTTCGCATTGTGAGTTAACTTTTCCAGCGTACGTAACAAAGTCTTCATGTTCTTCTTTTACGATATTTAAACACTTATATCGTGTATAGAACAAACTTGCCCTTTCTCCAAACATTTTCGACAAAACTTTGACCGTTTCGTCGAACAAAATGTCCTTAGGTTTTTTTGGTAAAAGAAAGTTTGTGTATTTCATATTCTCCTGAGTTCCTATCTTTTGTAATAAAAGCACTAATTTTTCCTCGTCGGTCCATGCTTTGCACCGTCTCGAAAAAATTGTTTCGTATCTTTTATAGTATGAAAGAAAAGTAATTCCTTCTTCATGATTGTATACAAATTCTGTAAGAGAGTTTGAAATACCCTCTGCAGAGAAGAATCTAGAACCTTCCTTCGGTTCGCCCTGCTTTAATAACATTTTTTTAAAAACCTCTTGTTGAAGTATCATTTGTTGTTGGAGATCCGTTTGTAGTTTTTGTTGGCTTTCCTGTTGTTTTAATAGTTGTTGTTGTTGTTGTTGTTGTTGTATTAACTGTTGGATTGCTCCACTCAGCGTCTTTGCAAACTCAGCTAATTGTTCCATATTTTTTATAAGTACAGTTGACAAATAAGTTATACTCTTCGGTAAAAACAATAAACGTAGTTTTTTTTTATGAGGGGGTAAAAGAACTACCTCTTACCTTAACTTATTTTTCTTTTCGTGTCAACCTTTCCAAATTTACTTCGTCTCTCTGATATATGGCTAGAAGTTACTGCCTTTTTTTTTCAATCGCGTAAAATTCCAAATTTTGGTCACCAAACTGATATTTGGCGAGCTTCGCGTAAATGCCGAAACTTTTTTTACCAATCTAATATTTTGAGCCCAACGTAACTACCAAATCTTCATCGTCAATCCGATATTTTGGCGAGCCCCACGTAACTGCCAAATCTTCGTCGTCAATCTGATATATCCCGGGAAGGAATATCAGGGAAAAGAATAGTGTAAGAATAATTAACACTGTAGATAGATTAGGAGAGATTTATTATACAACAATACAATAAACCGATAGACGTACAAGAACAATCAACGAATAGTAACAGGAATAACGATCAAGTAGCAAATGTCTATGCCTATGACGTATGCGTCCGTCTAGTGAAGTATGCCCACAATCACAGTCTTTTATAGACTAGACCATATCCATTCCGGGGTAGGATAGGATGTTCCTCTACAACAAAAATACAGGCTGATAGCTTTAACTATTTGTCAGTGTATGATCAATTTTTTAATAATGTACAAATATCGGCATATAAGTAGAAAGGCAACTCTAACAATGCCTAAATAAATACAGAAATGGGCCACGTAAAGTGGATTTCATCATTAAACCAAGGTCTATCACGTTTTTCTTTATTAATGTTACCCTTAAGTCTGCGTTTCTTTGCAACAGAGACCAGGATCTCTGTAAACTGAGTTAAGTCTTTGACGCATAGTTCTTTTTTTAGTCTTTCAGCGCATAGCTACTGAAAATTCTCCCAGTTTGCTTTGTTTAATTTTCAACATTAGGAATTTTTGTTATTTTGCTCTAAATTTTGCAGACAAATTGGAAAGTGATCGCTACCAAAAGTGTCCCTCAGTATCTTCCAGGAAAAGCCCATGGATTGCATAAAGATAAATCAATCGCAAAGTAACTGCCAGAGAATGGACACAAATAGGTTGGTGATTTATTGTTATATACACACAAATCATTGGTTTTTTTTATAATTGGTTCCATATTCTTTCCTTTCTGGTTTGTATCTTTACAACCCCGGAAGTTACTGTGGCAGTAAAATTCACCTATAACATAAAGGGAGGAGGAAGTTGATTTATAATTTCCTGCAATTCATTTTCATTTATTTCTTAATTCTGTAAGATGTACACCGAGCAGATGTTGATTATTATGTGCAGCGACAGCTATTGCGTGTAAATAAGTTCTTAAGTTTATCTAACTTTGTGGGACATAATTTCAGACTAAGATGGATGTACCACCTGATACCCGAAGACCAGTGTCTTTTATGTAATTGTGTGAACATGAAAGGGCGACTAGCGGCGGCTCTGGAAAAAAGAGAGTTCGTTTGTGTCTGGCGTGCAAAGCAGTAATCTGTTCCAAAGAAAGAAAATAATAATAATACTCACCTCTGTCTTAATAATCCACCTTCAGCTCATTCTAAAGGAAAAAAGAGAGGAGGCCCTCGAGGGGAATTTTTATAGACCGAGGAAATGGATTATGGGTAGAGAAATGGATTATAAAACTGACCGACCAAGTTCACTCTGGGATCAGTGGCGTCAATTTTTTGAGTGGCGTCGAGTCTTTTTTCAGTCCAGTCTTTGACGGAATACTGACAAAAGTTACCTTCTCCTTCTGACTTACCCGCTTTCCTGCTAAAGACACTTTTTGTATAGCTAAGTTTTTAATTTTATTTAATTTTTCGTTTCCTTGTTTTGTTCTATTCATTTTATTTTCTAGCTTTTTGTTACTTTATTTTCGTATTTTTTTCTGGCCGCCATTTTTGTTTTTGTTTAGGTCGGACCGTGTGACTTAATTTTTGTTTTCATTTTTCAGTTTTTAGTTTTGCCTTACGTGCTACATTTAATTTTTGTTTAAACTTTATTTTTATTTTGTAATTTTTTCGCGACTTGTAAACTGAATATTATCTGATTTTCTCCCCACTTTAACGTTTTCTTTTCTAGCCCCTCCCCATATTACTTTTACGGAAGTAGCCTTTTAGGCGACTCTCCGCTCTTTTTGTTTGATTTATTTATTTGTATAGTTAGAAACTTAATTTTTTAAAGTCCTATTAACGTTTATTGTCCACACCTTCCCATTATTTTCTTTTAGTAGCCTTTTTAGGCAACACTTTCGTTTTTTTTTTTTTTTTTTTTTTTTTTTTTGTACTTAGTTTATCATAACTTGTAAAGTTTACCTTGTATAAATTTGTTTTTCTTTTATGTCTTAACCTCTCAAGAGGCTAAACATTTTTCCGTTTAAGGCTAATTCTTAGTCTGCTAAAAGTTTATTTTTCGGCCGCTAAAGGCTAGTTTTTATTTTGCCAGGTGTTGTAATTGTTTACCGTTACTGTATAATTGTAGTTGGTAACTTTAAATCCTTCGGCGATTGTTGTTGTAATTTGAAAACAATTTTTTTTTTTTTTCCCAAGTTACTCCCATATCCCACCCTTCCCCATACGTTTAATTTAGTGTGGTGGAGAAAGATATAAAAAATTGTGGTTGGCGTTCTAAAATTTTAAAATGGCCGACAATAGTCGGTCAGTGAAGAAGAAACTGTTATTTGACCCTCCCTGGAAGGGTCCTCCGGATAAAAATGAGGAATCTTTTCCCCCTTTACCTACGTCAAGTAAGACGAAGGAAAAGATTTCGAACCAAAATGTGGTGGCCGAGAAGGGCCAGAATAAAGATCCTACTTCAAGTAAGACATCGACCCAAAATGTGGTGGCCGAAAAGGGCAAAAAAAATGAGGATTCTGTTCCCCCTCTAACTACTGCGGAGGATAAAACATCGACCCAAAATGTGGTGGCCGAGAAGGGCCAGAATACTAAAGAAACTGACAAGCAGATAAGTGAAAGTAAAGACAAATCCAAAGATGCTGAGGCCGGGGAATCGCCCTTGGGCTGGAAGTCCCCTCCAAAGGTTACGATCAATTTGACGGAGTTTCTGGAGAGAGCCAAGAGTTACGCTCATCTTGTGACAGAAGATGGACTCTTGGAGGATCCCCAGGAATTAAGAAAAATTGAAAAAAGAATTGTGTCAGTCCTTGTGGTCGACAAGCGTACGCGCAAGATTTGTCGCCCCACAAAAGACACAGTGTTGAAGACACTGCAGTCCACGGGGATCAAGCCCTTACGAATTGTAAAAGGCACGGGCTTTTTCACGTGGGACGTGCTGCTGCCCACGCCGGAAGATTGCCTAAAGATGGTATCAAAAGATCTTATAACGAAAGATTTTATTATAAGAACAGAATACCTAGGCATGCGTAGGACCAAGGTGGCAGTGTACGAGGTCCCTCCTCAGGTCAGCGGGGAGCATCTCGCGGCGTACTTTTCTCAATTCGGTGAGATTGTAGATGCCTCCTGCGAGGACCTGACCGGGGGATGGTCTTTCGTGATTATGATGAGTGGTAAAGCCTTCGACACCATCCCCAACTGTCTTGACGTTGGGGGCCTGAGACTACCGGTGATAGTGACCGGTCGCAAACCGACATGCTGGAGGTGCGGAAAGATTGGTCACCTCTCCTCCTCCTGCCCAGAGAAGAAGGCCTCTGGAAGCCAGGCCCCTGAAGACCAAAATACCCCTCTGGCCGCTTCTGTGACAAAATCCGTCCCGCCTGTAGTGGGCATGCCAGCAACCAGGACCGGTGTGGTAGTACCCCCGGTTGGGTCAAAACATCGGCTCTCATTCCCCGAAAAGCCTTCGCCTGCTACAAGTGTAGTATCGGAGAAGGAAAAGGGGGAATGGCAGGTTGTTGGCAGGACCAGAGGGAAGCGTCAAGCTGCGGGACCTCAGTCCCCTGATGCTCCCAGGACTAAAGGCACGTACAGCCCCACTCCCTCTACCAGCAAAAAGGGCGATGCCTCGGCCTGGTCGGCTCCTAGACTAGAGGAGTTAAAAAAAGCTTACGATCCAGGATATGAAAAGACGCAAAAAATTAAACAACTAAAAGAACAACTGGAAAAAAGACCATCCCGCCCCTCAGAGGAATTAATTCAACAACTTAAACAACGACCTTCCCGTCCCTCGGCCTCTGTCCCGTCCTCCCCGGAAATTAAGGTTACAGCCAAAAAACCACATTCAACACAACCCACTCCGAGAAAGCCGACACCCCTCAGTAGGGACCCTAGCCCCTTCCGCTTACCAGCCCAACCAACCCCCAGTCCTTCCCCCAAGAAAAGTTTACCTCCTCCTTCGAAACGGCAAAGGAGCCCCACAGCGGAAGATAGGGAAGCTAGGAAAAAGGCGACAAAACCGTCTTATCTAATGGGTGAAGACGTGTGTAAAATATCAACATCACAGGAGGACAGAGCAAAAAATTTTGGAAACAGGATAAATAAACTAAAAATTCTTCTGTCCATGAAAAAATGCAAAGAGAAAAACATCGAGAATCCTAAAAATTTTCCAGAGGCTAAAAGGTTGCTGACGGTGATCAGGAATGGCACAGGAACAGGAAAGGTGTGGGACATGCTATCGGAGGCGGAAAAAAGCATAAAAATGTCCCCACCGATCCTCACCAAAGACAATGAAGAATTAGAAAAACTTAAAGAATTCTGTGTAGGACGGGTCCCAATTTTGGTTCACCCCTCCCTGTACAGAGCTTTAAAACTAACATTCCCCTGGGATGTTGGTGGCCTCTCCCGTGACGGCTCTATTGACAAAGAGATGGGCAAAGGATCTATGGGAGAGGCTGTCGGCATCCTTTCCCTGTCCATGTTCTGTCCAGGACCCCAACTCTAATTATGCATCACAATGGCTTTATGGTTAGCAAGTATGAATGCCCGGGGGCTGAGGTCTGAGTCTCGGAGGGTGAGACTCACTCATGATCTCCAGCGCCTCGGGGTTGATGTTTGTTGTCTACAGGAAACCCGGTTTTTAGCTGGCGACTATGAGGGCATTCTGTCTAGGGATTACGATCTCTATTCAGCATGTTTTGATGGTCGTTCTAGAGGAGTTTCTTGGCTAGTGAGCAAGTCATTGGGTGCGGCGTGTACGCTTGTCTTCGCGGATCCAGCGGGCAGGATTTGTGTGCTGGATATTACCATAAAGGAGAAGTCTTTTCGGCTCATTGGGGTTTATGCGCCCAATGTCCATTCGGAGCGTCCTGCTTTGTTTCGGCAGCTCGAGTCGTTCTTTGGAACATCGAGGCGGGTAATTTTAGCGGGGGATTGGAATGCCGTCCTTGACCCTGAGAAAGATCGGATAGGAGAAAGATCGGGTACTAACAACCCGGATGTGAAACCATTTCGGGAATTTATCGACAGGAATGATCTTGTCGATAAATACCGAAATGAACACCCCCGGGAGGTAGTGTGGACTTGGACTAATAGGGGCAGCTCGGATTCGAAGGTACGCGCAAGCTACCTCGACCGAGTCCTAGTTAGGAGAGTCGACGTAGGGCTCTTAGGTTGTCCAAGTTTCCATTCCATAGTTTACACGGATCATAGGCTCGTCCGGGTTCGTGTAAACTTAGATAAGCCTAAGGTTAAGTTGGCTGGCTACTGGAAATTGAACGCGTCATTATTTGATAGCCAAGATTTCCAGCACCAGCTTTTACTAACACTAAAGCGGGAACTGACGGGGGCTGTGGTTGGGAATAAGTGGTGGGACACACTTAAATCCAAAATTAGGTCGTTTGCTGCCGACTATAGTCGTCGGCTCAACTTAGCTAATTTAGCGGCGCAAACGACGTTAGAGAAAAAAGTTGATCGGGCAGTTAAATCCCGTAATAGTGGGGACGTAGCCTTAGCTAGGGCCGAGCTGGCCTCCTTGCTTATCAAGAAGGATCAAGCTCTGGTAGTTAGGGCTAGGTTAAAAAGAATGTCTTCTGAGGCAACGAATATGGCCGCAGAACTGCGTGCAGAGGAAGCTAGGCAAGCAGCCAATCGGCATATCAAGGACATCACATTGCCGGATGGTCGTACCGTGACTACAGACGTGGGTATATGTGGAGCTTTTCGGGATTACTTCCAGGATCTTTTCACCAGGGAGCCCGGTCTGAGCTCTGCTCAGTTCGACACCTATTTGGCTGACTTTCCCCGCCTCTCGGCGGCTGAAGCGGCTAGGTGCGAGGGGCCCATAACAGAGTCGGAAATCTGGGATGCGCTGAAATTGGTTGGCCGGGACAAAACTCCAGGTTTGGATGGTCTTCCCTACGAACTGTACTTGAGGCAGTCGTCCGTTCTTGTTCCTCTGCTGGCTCTTGTTTATAACAACTGGATGAAGCAGGGGTCTATACCTCGTCGCTTCACCAGGGGTGTAATCAAGTTGCTTCGCAAGAGCAAGAGCGGTGGGGGTGGCATAGATAATTATCGGCCTTTAACGATGTTAAATACTGACTTAAAGATTTTTGCCAAGATCTTGGCCGGCCGTTTGCAGGCTGTCCTCTCTAGTCTGATTGGCCCCGAGCAGACTTGTGCTGTGAAGGGCAGGACTATTCAGGACAACCTTCATTTGGTACGCCTGATCATCGAGAAAACCGACACCGAAGCCGCGCTGATCAATTTGGATCAGTCCAAGGCATTCGATAGGGTTGACCATCGTTTCTTGGAGTCTGTCCTTTCCGCCGCCGGTTTCGGGCCGTACTTTCGCTCCTGGATCCGACTGCTGTATGAGTCCCCCGGTGCGCTGGTGGAAGTGAATGGGGTAAGATCGAAGCCCTTCACTTTATCTCGCTCCATTCGTCAAGGTTGTCCACTTTCGCCTTTGCTGTACGTTCTTGCGTTGGAGCCATTCCTTCGCAAGTTAAAGGCGAATCCGGTCCTTCGCGGAATTTCCGTACCTGGTGCTACCACCTCGGCCAGGTACTCCGCCTATGCTGACGACGTTTCGGTTTTTGTGTCGAGCAAAGCCGAGATTGACGAAGTCAGCAAAGAAATCAGATGTTATGAGACGGTGACAGGGGCCAAGATCAATCGCGATAAGTCTGTTGGCTTGCGATTGGGTGCGTGGAAGGGAGTTTCTCTTCCCGGACCTTTCCTCTGGACGGACGGGCCGATCAAGATTCTCGGCGTCTTTTTCGGTCCAGATCTCCAGTTGGAAATGAATTGGTCGGAGGTTCGAGAGAAGGCCGAGGGCGCAGTTCGTCTGTGGACTCGGAGGAAGCTCTCCTTAAAGGGGAGGGCGGAAGTATGTGCCTCGCACATCTACCCGATTCTCCTTTACCGACTCTCGGTACTTCCTCTCCCGTGTGCCATTCGTTTGGGTTTAATTCAGTTCTTGTTCTCCTTCCTTTGGGGAGAAGGCAAGTCTCCCAAGGTACGTCGCGAGATCTGTTGCCTGCATCCATCTGAGGGCGGTCTGGGCATGCCTAGCGTTGAGATTCGTCAACACACGCTTCGCATTAGATTCCTGGATCGAATGTGTATGCTGGAGGATGAGAACGGCGCCCTCGTTCAAGAGGACGTCCATAAAAACTTTCCATCCCTGAGAAGTGTGCATTTGTCGGAGGAGGAGGCCGGCCGTACTCCTCGTGGCGAGTGCTCCTTCTATAAAGAATGTCGTTTGGCTCTCCAGTTTCTCTTGCGGGCTACGGATGGCCTCTCCAACGCCCAATCGTTGTCTCTTAGGGCATTATATCGGGTTTTAGTTAGGGGGGCCGTTCAAGATGAACTGATTGGCGAGCTCGGGCTTACGAAGCAGGAGGCTCGCTCCATATGGCCTTGGGCGCCTGGGTTGAAATGTCTCACTAACGATGAGGCATCACTCACCTGGCTGATGATTCGAAAGGCTCTCTGGGTAGGCAAGAGGCTTCATGCAGCGGGCCTAACACCAAAATCAACCTGCGTGCGTTGTGGGCTGACGACGGAAACCGTCGATCATGCCTTCTTCCACTGCAGTGTTGTTGCTCCGTTGTGTAAGTTTCTTGAAGACCTCATGGTTCGTATGCTGCGTGGAAAGTTCTTTGTCCTTGAGGCTAGTTCTGTTTGTAGCAATGTCGTACCTCCGTTATCTAGGGCTGAGCACTATGTGCTCTTTTGCTTACTAGGTGTTATGCGAATCGTGATTTGGACGACGCGACAGAAGGAATTCTATGGTGATGAGAAGTTTACCTCTTCCCAACTGATCTTGTTCTTTAAGCATCAGCTTAAAGTCAAGATCAGGACGGAAAGGAAACGACTCACTCCATCTGAATTTGGCAAAAGGTGGGTGAGTCTTGCGCGATTCTGTCGAGTGAAAGGTGCTGACCTGGAGTGGTTGTTTGATGCTGGTTAGGCATCAGGATATTGGGTGTGCTGGGCAGAACATGTGCACCCCGTCCCTGTTAGGTTAGAGTAGGTAAAGTTTGACTTTCTGTTTTTTGGCTTCAATGTTAACTTAGCTAGGTTATGATTGCTCATTGGCCCCCTTTTCTTTTTTCTCCCCTATTTTTCTTTAGTTTAACTCCCCTTCCCTTCCCTCCTTAGGTGTTCAACAATGTTAGTTCCCCGGTGGATGCGTGGCGACTTTCGTTATTTTTCAAGTGTGCTTTTCGTTTTTGTTATGATGTTTAAATGTGTGAGTGATTGTGTGAGTAATTGCTGATCGGATATATGGTATTATACTTCTAAAGCCACGCATTATATTTCGTCCGGGGAAGTGATTTTGCTGTCACATTATTAGAGTAGTGGGGGGCTTTTATTACTAATATGATTTTGTTTAGTTTCTTGTACATATCTTATTTTCATTGTATAAAATCATTGGGGATTTTAAATGTTGTTATTTCTGCCCATGCCCTCCACTGAACATTGTACATATGGGAGTTAAGTAGGACTACATAGAGAACCTGAGGTATTATGGTGGACGTGGTAAGAATGGTAAGTAAAAATGTGGTTTTATGGTGAAAGGTTATTGTAAGCGTGTCAGGGTCAACGAAAGTGAATAGCTAAGTTAAATATAGGACAGTTGATGACCAGCCTTTCCCCATCCCCGTATTAGGCCTTGTGCCGCATTTGTACTTCTGTACAATAAATAATTCAGTGGCGTCAATTTCTTGGCGAGAAGCTGACGCAGAGAGACGCAGTGAAAAGGTGGAAGGAGGAAAGTGGAGTAGGAAGAGGAAGAGGCGAAGCAAGAAGCCAGCTGGGAGAGCGTTGAATTGAAATCCAACGGTCTGCGGTTCGATCCCTGGTTCTGCACTCTCTAGAAGAAAGTGTGCAACAAGCTATTTCGGCATAATGGGGGACAGGTTCGACCTGAAATTGATTCCAGAGTTCAGTGGCTCGACCCCAGTACTTGACTGGGTGGAAAAAGTGGAACTGCATTGTCTCTTGTCTGGTGTCAAAAACATTGAACATGTGATTCCTCTGCGTTTGTCCGGTGGGGCTTTCGCTGTGTATCAACAGCTCAGTGCTGAGGAAAAACAGAATTATGAGAGGATCAAGGCAGCCCTATACAAAGCGTTTGCTATCGACCCCGCCACTGCCTGGGAGCAATTTGAGGCAAGACAATTACATCCTGGCGAAACTGTGGACGTATATTTGGCCGAGCTGACGAAGTTGACGGTGTTGTTCGATGGGCTGCCCGAGCGGGCCTTGGCATATAAATTTCTGGCGGGGCTCCCAACCGGAGCAAAACAGCTCCTGCGGGCGAGCTCAAACATAACCTCGTTGCCCCTTAATGACCTGGTGGACCGAGCCAGAACCGTGATGAAGGATAATTCCGAGCTGAGAGATCCGGTAATCGCCGCTGCACAATCCACACCGAGTGATGATAAACCGTCTCAGGGCCTTAGCCCGCGTGGTGGGGTCGTGTGTTATAGGTGCGATGGCCAGGGCCACATTGCAAGGAACTGCAGACGGCGACCGACAGCTGTTCGCTGCTACCGGTGTAATGAAACCGGACATATGGCCCGGGATTGTGCGGGAAACGGGGCCGGGGACAAGGTGCCGGCGTCGACCTTTCCCCAAAGCAGAAATTAGAGGCGCTTCCGATCATTCAGGTATATGTCAACGAGACATTGTGCTCAGCACTCCTCGACTCCGGGTGCTCCCGCACCATAGTGTTCGTAGACCTCTGCCACACTTGGAAGGAGAAGGGTGTCAGGGTAACCACCATCAGTGGAGAATCGCGGACATGTTGCGGGGTGGGTGCGATAAACATCCGTACAAGAACAGGAAACTCGGCCAACGTCGAGGCGCTAGTAGCGCTCAAAAAACCACTGAACTTTGACCTGCTTCTAGGCTATGATGCCATCAGAGCCCTAGGTGGTGTTCACATAACGCAGACGGGGGAAGTTTAGTTTCAAGAGAGGACCCCAGTGTGCGCAGCGCTGAGGATCGACCAGCCAGACTTTAGTGTCGAATTTGACCAGCACCAGAAGGCTTGGACCGCCTCATGGAAGTGGTCGGGAAATCAGCAGCCAGCAAAATTGCGGAACGAAGTAGCCGAGTACCATGTGCCCGACCAAATAAGGCCTGCATACGAAGAGGAGCTTCGTGAATGGATCAAGGATGGCTGGTTAATTCCTTACCCCTATGAGAAACTTGGACCTCCCAAAGGTTTGATCCCGCTGATGGCGGTTACTCAGCACAACAAAGCAAAAGTGAGGCCAGTGATGGACTACCGCGAACTAAATGCGCATGTTGATGCATTTACGGCAGATGCTGATGTTTGCGCCAGCAAGCTACGAGAATGGCGCCAGCAGGGTTCCAATGTGTCCCTGCTGGATCTAAGAAAAGCGTATCTGCAGATCCGGGTCAGCGAAACGATGTGGCCGTTTCAGACGGTGGTGTTTGCCGGCAGAAGGTACTGCCTTACCAGACTGGGCTTCGGGCTGAACGTGGCACCCCAAATAATGAAGACCATAGTCAACGCTGTGTTGTCACAGCAAGAAACAATGAAAGAGGGGACATCGACGTACCTTGATGACATATACGTGAACGAAGACGTTGTATCATCATCACGCGTAAGGACCAAACTGGCCGAGTTTGGCCTGGTTTGCAAGGACCCGGAACATTTGGAGGATGGCGCCCGTGTCTTGGGCCTGAAAGTTCGAAAGGAGCGGGGGACCTTGAAGTGGGGGCGCGGAACTGCAGTTCCTGAAGTACCCGAAGTCTTTACGAGACGAGTGGTCTTCTCCCTGTGTGGAAAACTTGTGGGGCACCTACCAGTGTGTGGATGGACTCGTGTAGCAACAGGCACCATAAAAAGGAGGGCAAGCGCAGTCACCAAAGACTGGGATGATGAAACGACGGACGATCTGTTGGTTCGCATGGTGAAGGAGACCATCGCAAGGGTAAAGCAGGATGACCCCGCAAAGGGAGACTGGTGTGTGCAGGGAGACGAATTGAGCGTGTGGGTGGATGCGAGCTCTGTGGCGATTGGTGTGCTGCTTGAGGAGAACGGAGCTGCGATTGAGGACGCCTGCTGGCTGCGACCGACGAATGACGCTGCTCACATCAACCTGGCAGAGCTCGATGCGGTGACGAAAGGCATTAACCTGGCACTCCAGTGGAAAGTCAAGAAATTACACATACACACAGATTCGCTGTGCGTGTACCACTGGATATCAAACACACTGACAGGTAAGGCCAGGGTGCGCACCAAGGCGGCCAGCGAGATGCTGATCAGACGGAGGTTGGAGACCATAAGAAAGCTAGTAACAGAGTACAATCTGTCTGTGGATGTGGTACTTGTCACCTCAAACTGCAACCTCGCTGATAGGCTCACTCGGGTGCCTCAGAGATGGATTGATGCCGTGAAGAAAGAAGCTGGGCCAGTACCGTTACTATGTGCTGCCTCTGTGGAGGCGGCAGACAAAATCAGGGAAATACACCACATCAGTGGGCACCCCGGAGTGAGACGGACATGCTATTTTGTACAATTGACCAATCCGTCAGTGTCAAAAAGTGCAGTGAGAGCGGTGGTCAAGGAATGCCAAACATGCCAGTCAATCGACCCCGCCCCAGCGAGATGGCGGAGGGGTCGGCTGGGAACAGACATGACTTGGAGCCGACTGGGTATGGACATAACCCATTATGGCAGCCAGCACTTCCTCACACTGATAGATTGCGGACCGACGAGGTTTGCGATCTGGCGCCCGTTGGCACGCCAGGACTCCTCCAGTGTCATCCGTGAATTGGAATCCATATTTTACGAAAGGGGGCCGCCTGAAGAGATCCTCACGGACAACGATACTGCCTTCTGCAGCGTAGAATTTAGGCGTTTTGTAGACGAGTGGGGGATCAGGCTCAGACACCGATGTGCATATGTGCCGAGTGGCAACGGCATAGCAGAGCGGTGCCACCGAAGCGTGAAGAGGACCGCGGCCAGGAAGGCGTGCACTATTGCAGAAGCGGTCTATAGATATAATGCAACACCGAGGGATGCTGTGACTGCTGTGAGCGCACCCGCCAATGCAATCCATCGCTACCGAGTGCGCATCAAGGGCATTGACGCGCGTCTGCCTGATCGGCGGGGAACAAGAGGGCCGTATGAATTAGGGGACACCGTCTGGGTGAAGCCTCCCAATAGCCGGTGCACCACCAGTTTTCGAAGGGGACGAATCACCGGCATCGTCAGTGAGCAGGCCGTGCTGGTTGATGGTACTCCACGCCATGTGAGGGACATTCGGCCCGCCCTGAATACGAATTCGTTGACAAGTAGCGGCAGTGGTGAATCATCCAATGACGAACTGTGGATTCGACCTACGCCCCGCGAGTCTGATGGTCCGACTGCGAACCCCGACGCTGTTGCCGATAATTCCGATGCCACTTCTGAGAGCTCAGATGAAGAAATCCAGACAATCCCCCTTCGTAGGAGTGCCCGCAACAAGCGGCCACGTCCGCCTTGCCACATGTGTGGTCTTGAGACCAGGGGGAGTGTGAACATGAAAGGGCGACTAGCGGCGGCTCTGGAAAAAAGAGAGTTCGTTTGTGTCTGGCGTGCAAAGCAGTAATCTGTTCCAAAGAAAGAAAATAATAATAATACTCACCTCTGTCTTAATAATCCACCTTCAGCTCATTCTAAAGGAAAAAAGAGAGGAGGCCCTCGAGGGGAATTTTTATAGACCGAGGAAATGGATTATGGGTAGAGAAATGGATTATAAAACTGACCGACCAAGTTCACTCTGGGATCAGTGGCGTCAATTTCTTGGCGAGAAGCTGACGCAGAGAGACGCAGTGAAAAGGTGGAAGGAGGAAAGTGGAGTAGGAAGAGGAAGAGGCGAAGCAAGAAGCCAGCTGGGAGAGCGTTGAATTGAAATCCAACGGTCTGCGGTTCGATCCCTGGTTCTGCACTCTCTAGAAGAAAGTGTGCAACAAATTGTATTGTTGGTAATCTTATATTTATATTGTCACCTGTCTTAAGGTAGATTTCCTTGCCAGAGTGAGGTATTTTATCATCAGAAGCGGCTCATTAATTTTTTCTAAATGCTTTTACTTTATTATTTAAGGCTTATTTGTTTTTGATCAGTTTTAGTTTAAAAGTTTTAGTCGTCTGTGGGTTTTCGATATCTACTTCCATCTCATCTAAGTTTTCCAAGAGATTTTTAGGTTTTTTTGTTGTTTCCATTTTCTTTGGTAATACACTCATTCTACTGTTTATGGACTTTGTTGGTCGTATAGGTGATCTCTGTGACCTTTGGTTCTGTACATGGTCCAACATGTTTGGGAGGAGAAGTCTGCATCTGAGATGATGTTATCCGCTTATTGGGATATATAAATCAACTGGTTCAACATTATAGCCTATTTTTTATTTTAGAAGAAATTGTTGTTGAATTGAATGTAAGAATGTATGTATTTGTAAATATTTTTTCGCCATTTTTTTTATAATTGTGATCCTTTACCAGATAGCCGAGGCAAATGAGATTTCTTCTAGTGTGACCAGAATGAGCTGTCTACTTCTAATAACTCCCTTCGATGTATTCAGTCTTGTATGAAGGAAAGTTTTAATACTCACGTTGTGGAAGGTGTTCATTTTTATTAAAGACTTCCCTTGTTTTCTTATTTCAGCCTCCGTCATTAAATTGCCGTCTCTCATCTTTCGGACTAATTTTGGCTTAATCCGACTAGATATTACTTTTTCAATCACGAAAGGAGGCAATCTTGACACGGAGTTTCCCCCATAGAGTCTAGATAAAAAATCTTGCAAAGTCGAGGCTTATTTCTTTTTTGGAATCTGAGTCCGAAATGTATCGCTTGTTTTGATTCATAATTTTTAGGATTTAAATTTCATTTCTTGTGTTCCCCACCACCGCAGGGCCCAGCATTGGGATTTATCAAAGGGGAAACCCAATTGCCTTGACATATCAGAACTACACAAACCAGTATACTCAAACTAGTGAACAAACTGAATGGTTAACAGCAATACCCAAGTCAAAATGTCTCTACAAGCCGATCAACCAATTGCCAGTGGCTTCTACAGCCTATACATTAGGTTGAGTGGTTATTCACCCACCGGTTCATTTAGGTACAGTTTCCCTAAAGTATTCAATTTGCTATCTTTACAGGCGTTATGGCTTGACCTGATCTGCCTATTAATCGGATCCGGCCTCTCCGACCGCCCGTTTCGTCCAGGTAAAGGCCAAAGTTGTGTGTTGGGAACTGAAAGTCTTAACCCCGACCGCCGAAACCCTCAACAACTAGAAGAACGTCCCCAGACATCACGGTAAACAGGTGGCTTCATTGAAGAGGGGGATCTTGCTCCTCTCCAGAGGTGCAGTCGGCGTATTCTGAAACTCTAGCCGACAAGGCGTTTTCTTCATTGGTATCTCGATTCTACAAATTTAAACGCAATACTGGATTGGCAGATAGGTCTCATCATTTTACAGATGAAATTGCTAGATGCAACCGGAACAATCTTTTCCTCAGACTTCTTGCTTTTGGAATTAACTTTTGGCCTATTGCCTTCTAGGTAATGCTGATCTTCAAAAATTTAAATGCAAGTCGTTATCTTGTCTTCTTAGTTATGGTTCTTTTATTATTATTATTATTATTATTATTATTATTATTATTATTATATCCCCTTGATAATATTTTTCTTATTATATCATATCTATTCATACTCAGTAACCTGTGACGTCTTAAAGATCTTATAGATTTATATGGATTGAAATTAAAAAGAAAATTAAACAAAAAGCATAGCACATGCTTATTAGATAGAGAAACTAATCTTGAACCTGGTCCTAAATGGAATTTTAGATACAAATGATTTTAAATTTCCTCTCATATCACGTGTCCTTTAACTCACTGGAATTGTAGGACACGATATGTAATGCATCCGTAACAGAAGTGGCGTGTCTTAGGCAAAGATAGCCTGTCGGATGTCCTCACTCTTCAGGCTGGTTTGAATTCAGAGTTTTCTTATTCTAATCTTGTTACCACTAAAGCCCGAGTTGCGGGGAGATGGATTTGTTCTGTTCCAATGGTATTTGTTTTAAGATAATCGCAACAACTACACTACGCATACCCATACATTTACTAAATAAAATATTTTAAATAAAAGGGAATGCTTAGATCAAAGCAAAAATAAAAAAGAACTGAGTGAAGATTTAATATGTAAGAGGTTAGCAGGCGAATCACTCTAGAGTAGCTTCTGTTGAAGAAACAGTGACTTCATTTTTTTTCTTGTTCGTTGAAGAGGTAATTCAATTGCAAAACGCTTGAAAAGCATGACAGCCTCTATATCGTCATTGGGAGGGTGTTGTAAAATAATTACACTTTCCCTTATTAACGAATGAATGATCTAACGCAAATATACATCGGCATATTGCTCAAGGCAGGATGTTTTGTAGTTGTCAAACGAGATCATTAAAGTCGGCCAAAGGCGACAAAAAATGGCAGTTCTCCATCACTAACCTGCATCGTATCTGAATAGGCAACGTCAAAGTTTTTTGTTAATGATTGTGCTGAAGGCTTCTTTCTTGCCAAAGCTATGAGTAATTTTATTACTTACAGCTTAGTTTTGGCACAAGGTCAGAAGGATGGGAGTAACAACCTAATTATTAATGAACTACGAGGTAAATTTACTAAACAATTGCACCACAAGGCGATAGGACAGTTCCTGAAAGTCGTAGAGTAAAGTTTTGGCCACACCGGTACTGTGGTAATTACTACTACGTTTCTAGCTTGGGTTCGAAGAAACTGCAATAGACTTTCAATGATCATTTGGACAACGATAAAATTGAATATCAAAAAACTTATGCGAAATTAAAACTGCAACTCTGGAACTAAATCCCTGTGTTGGTTTAGACAAATTCTATTTTGATATTTTTGCAATAAATGAACATTAGTTCTAGGACAAAAATTGGAGTGAAGAGGAACTGGTTTCTACTTTCCCTACATTAAGCTAAGCTAGTCGCAGTCACTCGCCTTAACGTTATTAATCCTTACACCATAAACGCCATATTTATTCTAAATCTCTCGTTCGCCAATAATCAAAAGTTCTCTCCCCGGATATTTTGATACCGATAGTTATAATTTCATGTCCGCCGATTTATGTTTACAAATTGAAAACTCTCTCAGGAATTTGAGATAAAATTTAAACAACTATTGGAATCAAGTGGTTTAGTCGGGGGTGTTTTTTTACTACTTCAGCTATGAATTCATGATCAAATGCAGATTAAACATGGATCGGAATTCGATAAGATGATGAAATATAGATAAATAAGCAAAAGTATATAAATCTAACATGTTTCACTTTTATTAAAACTTTGTCAGAGATTGAGAAAAACAGATAAAAAGACAGAAACTCTGATATTTTCTACTTTGTTTTGGTCAGTTCTCATTGGTCAGATAAGCCTCACATGCATTAAAACCGTAAATAATTCTGTATGCATGTAAGTTTGTACATATTCTTGTATCTTCAAGTCGGCATCAGGTGGTAATGTGTATTTGTAATTGTGTATGTGTGTCTGTCTAGTGGGAGTCTAAATGTCTTTACTTTTGTGCGATCAGCCACCGCAGACGAGTGTCACATCATTTTAATATGTGGTCGATCTCTTTAAGCATGCATTCTTTGTATTAGATAGATATAATATAATTCTATAAAAATATATTCAATTAAAGATGCCATTGTAATATAATGTTTTAGGCATGTGTTTATAGTTGGTGATAATGTTATAAGTAAGTTTTCAATTTATTTTCTCCTTAAAGAATTATGTTCTTTTAAAATTAGGGCGACATTAGTGAAACCAAAGCTATGTCCAGCATAGTTGCAATGCAAAACGGAAAAGTTAGAGGGTTTATCCAAACGCAAGAATCTTTTGTATTCGTAGATGCAGGTTTTAGATCACGTGATGTCTCCCCTTCCACGTTATCTGTGATACGGGCAGAAACTACTGTGCATAAGTTAGAACAGAAAAACAAGTCTCAGCTTACGGTCAAATCACACTGAAACACCGTATCCCGTATGATCACCAAAATTAAGCAACGTTTATCCTGACCAGAACCCAGATGGGTAATTTCTTGGGAAAACAGGGTTCTGTAAGCTTAGATGTGCGGGTGGTGTAATAGGTAAATTGCTAATCAGAGATGTAAGTTTCAATTCCAGTTAGATTTGTCACATCCACTTACTCGCAAATACCTCTGGGAAAGGGTATGAATTCTCTTCTTCTTTTCCAGATATGAGTTAATTAGTAAAATTTGTATCTCAAAAATATTATTGTCTTCAAAATAGTAAATTCTTTCAATCTGAAAATATTTGCTGGTCTTAGATAACCTGCAGGCAGTTGATAAACCGTAGAAAAGAAATCAATTAATCAAAACTAACTCGCACTTGATAAAAATGGAGTGAGTTATTGGAACTTTTAGCTTATCGTGTATCTTCACACCCAGCAAATACGATTTCACAAAAGATAGCTGCTTCTATATCAATGTTAGTTCGAGGCGTAATTATCAAATGCAGTTTTTTGCCGACGTGGTCACTTGCTACAGACTCCAAAATTTCTTTTCAATTGCTTAGAATCTCTGCAGCGTTGTATTTTTTTTTTTTTAACAAGAAGACGCTTGATCTAAAAACGAGTGAACATCTGATTATTTTCCTAAGCATTTCCACACAAACAATTTTTTTCATGATTCAATGAAGTCAATACCAATCTTAAGAATACTGACACGACGACTGCGTAAAACTAGAAGCAAGACTGTCAGAATAAAATCATTCTTACCAATAGGTCAACCCTTTCGCTAAAAATCGGTACAACTTTCTTCTTCGCAACCGAAGACTGAAGACGAGCATTCCCATTGATACTTTGCGTAAAAACCTTTCATTGACAAGTCTCTGAATAAATCAGAATGTCAACATTTCTTTGCACAATTCGGTCGTAGTTTTGATAAGTTGAAAACTTTCCTATCTACTTTTTCCAACAATGATTTGACGATTATTATTAGCTGTTTAAGAGTTTTCTTTCTAACGAAGATCTTAAAATAAATTGACCGATACCAAGATCTGCTCTGAACACACATAATGAATTGAAAATTTACTTTGCTGCAGTTTATGACACTCACCAAAACTTCGTTACGTCATAGTCTCCTCGGATTTGTACTCAAATGACTGGCATTCCGGCTGCATCAAATAACTGAGAAACATTGTGATATAAAGAAAAAATATTTTATTCAGTATAAAGACATAGCATATTTTAATACAATTTGTAATTTTTTTAATTAGAATAACAGAAACAGATTATTTGATAAAACTGTTCTTAGCACTGAGGAAAGATTAGATGTAGTTTTGGAAGCGATTACTTACCCAGCGATTACTTACCCAGCGATTACTTACCCAGATCTTGTGTTTTTTTGCGTGACATAGTCACGACATCATACGAATTTTTAGCATGTGACTTGAAATGGTGTTTTGCAACCGTGATCGTTGTTTGGTAGTGGTCCGAGATGGTTGTGTTGATTTGTTAGTACCCTGTCTTCAGGTCAATACACAGAAGTCACACTGTCTTCTTACAGAAAGTAAAGTCTGCCGTCTATAGCTGGGCGGAGTTTGAAGAGGAATCATTCAGTCATTTAAGTGCCATACGTGATACACGCTTAGGCGATCATGTTTCGTGTGTGTGTACGCGTGGGTGAACATGTAAGATGACGCTCTCGATCTAGGTTTTGAGAACCATGCCAATACAATGATGGAAAAAATAAGGTAGCAGGTTACTCGTCAACTAAGAATCCCGAGAATATCTCAGACAACGTAAACCTGGTGTGAACCACTGTGGGGTGTGCATTGAGCCACAAGCTGCTTCTCCAATTCATGTAGCCATTTTAAAGAAGCTGGCTATATCCCATTTACCATGGTTGGTGGCCAGTGTTATAACCATGGTGCTTTTTCAATTACTGTCACCCTAAGCGCTGCCATGTAATTGCTTTGTATACGTTTGAAAGAGAATGAAAAATATTACAATTTGGTAAATTCCGCGTAATCTTACATTATGATGCCTTTCAGTTAGGGTCTCTTAATCTTTCAGTATAGTAGTCTGCGGTTCTACAGTTTCACCTGGATATTCTATATGTCTTAAGAATTTATGAAAACAAAATAGCTCAATTAAAACATTATTTAGCCTGAAGTAATCATTTTGAAAGATGAAATGCTGCTACATACAGTTGACTGCAGACGGTTGGTGACACCCGGGACCAACTCTTGATTGTATGCCTCTAAGACACAAGCGGAGGTAGTAGTGGTGGTGGTGGTGGTGGTAGTTATAGTGAGGGCTAGTACTTGAGAAAAGACATATTAATTATGTAAAAACAGATGAAACGTGAAATAAACTTCAAACTACAAAGTGGGATGGATCAATTGTCGTGTAAATTACGCACGGTGATTTACACGTAATTTACCCATAGTAAATATAAATCAACCCCATTTATTAAGTTCGGTTTCCCAAATGAGATCTACTGTCAAAAAATACTTGAACTATTTCATTTTTTACATTATCTGTGAGGAATTATTTTTCAATGCAGATTAAAGCCATGTTAGTCGCTCTTGATACGTGAAAGACCTCAGACATAGTTTTATTAAATCCAGTCTCGAAAATGACTTTGCTATTAAAAATCCAATGATATGAAGTAATCTGTATGCTCGCACATCGTCGATAACTTGAATCGACCATCTACATTTAAAAATTAATTATTAAGTTAACCGAACGAAAAGGTAAGAGAGATTTGCATGTACTAGTTGATAAAATGATTTAAGAAATTATTTAATCTATACTGATGTCAAAAAGACACTTCGAAATTTAAATCAAGTATTGCACTACTATTTTATATTATATTAATCGGCATTATGCACAGTATTTAGAAGTAACAGATTTTATGTTCCAGTCTCACTTATCAAAACACGGGTCCACATTCACACCAACATGTGACACTATAGGGAACTTATATAACGAAATTAACGGAAACTATTTCAAATTTAAAAAACTAAATTTTTGTTTCACTCTTTGATCGGATGTACTCCTGATATGTACACTTGGGACCGTCGGATCTTCTTACCCCACTCCGTATGCATGCTACTAGTTACATAATATATTTTAACTGTTTTGTCATACAATATTACACCTTTAGTCCGATATATAGAAGTTATATATCATATTCTTCCAGAATCGATAAGAAATGATTGATTTCAAAATTAAATAACTCAAAAAAAGGCTGCATATCGTAAAATCAAATCTCCCCCATCTATCTCTTCAAGCATTCTAAGAAATAGGATTCAAAATAAACCTTTCCAAAACAGAAACAATGATTTGGAATACATGGGGTAATGGCACCACACCCTGAATCCACCATAGAAAAGGAAATTGGACAAAGAATAGTCTGAGATAGGCTGAATAATCAAGATGATGTTCTAAAATAACTCAAGCAAAAGGTTAGGAAGGGAGTCCTCATCACTACTGGAAAAAACTATAACAGACAGTAGACTTGTGAAACCCATTTTCCTGAAAGATTGTTTTAACAGAAAAAAAAATCATAAATTTAAACGACAGCAGCAATGGCTATTCGATCAATAAAGACCGAATGTTTTTTATAAGGAAACAACTAACATTACAATTACTATCTATCTAAATCCGTTTATATCTCTTTATTTCCTGTTTAGTCTGCTAATACGATGGCATCCTCAGCAGACGTAGCATAGATATAAATACCCTATGTGATTAATTTATTAAGAAAGATTTAAAGAGAAACAGCATCGGTGCGAGCTAAACAGATTATCTCTATGTGGGTATTAAAAATGCCATTATGCTTGAGCAGGAGTCTGCAAGAAGGATTATCTGCCGCCCTAGTAGACGGGTGTATGATTTGCCAGTCACTATATATTATCATTCTATTTGAAAAGAAGGTACCACCTTACTTCACTGAAAACGTTTTCGGCCTTGTGTCAAACTGTCAGTTAATAAAATAGTAATGAACAGATATATCACATGATTTTGGTGTCCATTTTCGCCTCGAGCTAAACGCCATTTTAATTATAAACGTTGAAATTCTCACACCCGCAGGGTCGAAAGAGACGACGTGTTTCTGTTAACTATAGAGTAATCTTGTAATTGAGTTACACGATTTAGAATAAAATTAAAAAAAATGTTCTCTTCCTATTCGCTTAAACTTTTAGCGCGGATTTTATATCTACATGTACGCCGGCACATCAGCTATAAAGAGAATTGATCATCAACTTTCAACACTTATTTGCACACAAACTGTTCACGGACATGTCCTCCAATTTTGAAGTTTCGAAGTATTTTCGTCGTATGTGAAACTTAATTTCTCTGTTTATCGTATTTCATCCACATGGAACACTCACAATTCAAAAATTCATATTTCAACACATATACTCGGCTGCAAAAATTCTTAATCCGGCCAAGCATAGAATTGAAAACCAATAACATCAAGATTGTAATATGAGCTCTGGTTAAAATGGTAACTGAGACAATAGGTTTATAAGTCCCAAAACACTGATGTTCTTAAAGACAAATGACTCACTAGATAAAAGCGTTGGTTAGATCCAGCGACTTGGCCCAAAGAGTGAGTTAATTGAATAAGCAAAAACTTAAATAATTAAACGGATATGACTAAAACATCCGGAAGTCGAATTAGTGATCAAAATAAAGGGTTCAGTTCGAAATTCTAATCACTTGAAGAAAGGCAAAGTGTGAACATCGTGAATATAGCCATAAAGATGAGGACAACAGTGCCAACAATGTAAATGACTGCAATACCTCATCTCAGAAATATAGACTAATATTTTAAAGAATATCGACATAGGTTCAAAGCCTGTTTATTATTTTATTCAGTATTTTAACTTTTAATATTTTGCATCAAATCTTTCTTTTTTAGGTAAATATACAAGATGGTTCTATAACTTTGAATATTTGCTTTGCACGTATTTTACTTCAAAGTAGATGTGGAAATTGTCTACCTTTAATTAATCGAAATATGCCTCATTATCTCTATTTCTTACATGTTGCCCATCATTTACCTGGCAGTCACTAAGCTGGTTCAATCAGTAAAACAAATTTTAGATGTCTCGGGTCACCTGCATGAACTCGCTGGTTCTGTTTAGTGGTTCTAGGTGCTACATCAACTTTTTTCGAGAACTTTCAAGTAACGGAAGGGCATTTCTACTTGTCTGCTGTGCATCATCTGATCTGAAGTTTAGCCCCTGTGGTGGCGCCAATGACTGTAGGATGTATTTCTCGTGGCGTGAAGCGAAAACATCATCAGTGGTCCATAAATGATTTTCATTTATTTTATTATTAACCACAATGCACTGATTTAGATAGAATTTTAAAGGGAGGACGATGTAATGAGCTGTTGAGTTAACTGTATTCTATCATAATCAGTATTCTGACAAAAAAACTTACCAGTACGCTTCATGTTTCGCCGATTGAAGTAAATAGAGCGGAAAAACTAAGACTTGAAACAAATTGACAAGACTTTTTTTTACTGTCAAACAGTTTTCCTCTATGCGTCGGATCCTTTTAGATCAGGGCCTTGTTTCCTCTATGCGTCGGATCCTTTTTAGATCAGGGCCTTGTTTCCTCTATGCGTCGGATCCTTTTAGATCAGGGCCTTGTTTCCTCTATGCGTCGGATCCTTTTAGATCAGGGCCTTGTTTCCTCTATGCGTCGGATCCTTTTAGATCAGGGCCTTGTTTCCTCTATGCGTCGGATCCTTTTAGATCAGGGCCTTGTTTCCTCTATGCGTCGGATCCTTTTAGATCAGGGCCGATCATACTCTCCATAACTTCTTGGCCTTTGTAGCTCTTAATAAAATTTGTCTTTCTGAATTTTTTCTAATTCCTGTTAGGTAGATTTTTTGCCCATTTTCATATGCCTCCCTTTGCTTACAATGCGTTCTGTGAGTGTCCAATTCTCAAAGCCCTTTTTCCTCATTATTTGTCTTAGAAATTTTGTTTCTGCTAGAATCTCTGTATAAGTGTTCGCTTGATCAAATTTTTCTTAAAACTTTCCCGTTATTCACATGTATAGTACATGGAATGCTCAGCAGAGCCATTTTTCTGTTTCCTCAAATCTTATCTTCATCTGTGAAGACATTTTTCAACGTTTATTGCCATGTATAAGGACCGTTATTACATAATATTGTAATACCTTTTCTTAGTTTCTAATTTTTTCTTAGTTTCTTAGCTAATGCTTATATTTTGAAAAGTTGCTTTCGCTACTCAGATTTCGTCCTCTGTTAAAACACTTACCAGGTATTTACATTTTTCTATATGCTTGATTTTTGTTTTTCCAGGTAGTATTTCATCACCTGGGCTGCTTCTATATACTCTCTATCTCCTTACCTTTGATGTTTGGTTGTTATCGTTTATTACCTTTTATAGCAGTTCCTGTAGATTTTTGTTTTCTATCAATAATGTGTCACCTGCATATTTTATATCGTTAAGATTGTGGCAAATAATAACGAATGTTGGTAAAACTTCTAATTCTCTCAGAATCACCTCACTGTAAAGCTTCAATAATTCCGGTGAGATGACACATCCTTGCCCTATTCCCATTTCTATTTTTGTGTATATAATGTACTTTCCACCCGTACAAGTTCACGCCTAAATAACTGAAACTAACCTAGCAGTTCAAACAATTATTTGTGTCGTACTTTATCAAACGCATTATATAGGGCCGGTTTAATCGCCGATGACCTGACCTTGCGATAGGTTATATGGTACCTGTAGCACTATTTGAGTGATCTGAGATAAACCACTTGTGTAGCAATTGTATAATTTTGGTTTGGTTTGCTTTGTTTTACGGCATATCAAGATCAATAGATTATTTGATATCCACAAGAGTATTACGATAGATTCGTATGAACAGAAAATATATTCTTTGTAAGAGATTGGTTTGTAAATCAAGTTTTGAATTATATTTTAATAAAGCATTTTTGTAAAAAGAGCTTTAACAAGAGTCAAATGCATTGCTGGGAATATTTATTTTTCTTCAAAAAGGTACTGCTGGAATTTTTTTTCTCTTAAAAATGTTTTTCTGGTAATATATAGATATTTTTCAAAAAGTATTGTTGGTAATGTATTTTTTTCGTTTTATGTTTTTTTTGTAGAGACCAAACACTTTTAGATATGATAATAGGTTATTCATATTGACATTTTTGAACAGTTCAAGTATGCTATCAGCATTATAAAATTGTTTTATAGAAATAGCTAGTTCTGGACACCGCCATAATGCTTGTTTACATGCTTGCACACTGGCTGAAATTCATTAGTAAGTAAGAAAGAATGTGTTATTTTCGTATGGCCGATGCTCAAGCGGGTTATTACGACCTCCTCTTTTCGATACTTCCTGAAATTTGTAGAACTTAGTCCGATCATGAGCTAGATTGCATGGAGTTTATTATGTGAATAATCATCTCAATACTCCTGCCATTTTTTGAAAATATATTTAATTCCTCCTTAAATTCTGTATATGAGACCTTTATCCCTGTATCAACATTCATGTCCAAAGCTGATTTGGCTGCCAGGTCTGCTTTAGAGTTACCTTTTATTTCAGTGTGGCTAGAGATCCAACGTAATACCACATTTCTTTTTTTGTTCAAAGCGCTGATGTTTTGCAATAATTTAATGATGATTGGATTGTTGGATTTGTTCCCCTTCAAGGCTGATAGGACGGAGAGTGAGTCTGAAAAAATTAGAAAGTTTTTTAATTTGCTTTCAGTGATGATGCCTAGAGCCAACTATGGCATGAGCCTCTGCAGTGAATAGCGAACTTTCTCTTGGGAGGCTTTTGTTTTGGTAATATTTGTCTCCCTTTTTTGACCCGTCCGTATATATTTTTGTGTAGTCGTGGAAGTTTTCCAGCATTTTCTGGAATGTGTCCAAAAATGAGAGGATTTTTTTCTTTAGAAAATTATTCATATCCAAGGTAACTTGGGGTTGTTAAATAGTCCATGGTGGAATTCTAGATACCGCTGTTTCTTATAGATTTGATATGGGAATACCTATTTCTTATGTGTGACTTTTTGGTTGCCCCATATAGAAAACTAGCATAATCCAGCTTGGAACAGAGGAGCAATTTATATAGTTTGGTCAGTGTATGCCGACCTGCTTCCCATTCAGTATGAGCCACAACACACAGATATTGAAGGACTTTGCTACATTTCGCTTTCAAATACTTCAAATAAGGGATTAAAGTTAGTTTCTTGTCAGAAATAACATTTAAGAACTTGTGCTGTTCTACTACTTGAATTTCTACTTCATCTAATTTTAAGCATGGCTCATTATGAAGTTTGCTAAGTTTGCAGAAATGCATACATTTGGTTTTTGTTGTAGAAAAATGTAAATCCATTTTCCGTGGCCCATTTCTGTATTTTATTTAGGTATTGTTAGAGCTGGTTTTCTATTATGTTCATACTAGAAGTGTAACGAAAGCTTTAAAACTAATCCATGGTCCTGGAGCTCAGACTCAGCCTAAAGAATATTTGTGTGAAGTTTGGTGAGAATCGGATAAAATTGTGGATTTGTTTAAAGGACATACAGACAGATAAACAGACACACACACAAACATCTTGCTTTATATATATATATATATATATATATACTATCAATTTTCTGCACTATTGTAAGAACTGCAACCTTGAAACTTCTGAATATCATTTCTTATGTCTTTGTCTATGAGTGTATCAAATTTGATTAAAATCGGACCACTCCTTCTATAACCTGATTTTTCGATAATCGATTTTCAATATTTATCAGGAGTACCTCGACACAAAACCTAGCTAAGAACACTCGTAGAGGCTTATAGGACAACTGTGTAAATTTTCAATAAAATCGTTTCAGAGTCTATAGTTAACGGACACACACACACACACACACACACACACACACACACACACACACACACACACACACAGTTCCATTTATAAATAAGTTTAGATTCCGATTTTGTACATTATTAAAAAATCGCCCACATAAAAGGTATCATCTAACTCCTGGGCTTAGAAAATTCACAATAAATTAGATTTTAATACAAAAAAGCATCACTGATAGAATGCTTCTTCGTGGAACTTCTTACTCTAGTCTTTGCACTTCCGACTGCGCACTTTTTACTCGGACCTGAAAATTTCAATTTTGTAGGAAGTTCCTTATAAATTCTGTCCCTTTACATCTTAGGCACAAGTCATGTAAATCTTTTAATATACCGAACTTTCATGTGATATCGTTCGTTTTTTCTAAATAAAAACAAAAAGACTGCCGTGAGATGTTCCTTCCAAAGAAATGCTTCCCTAACAAAAGTCTCCAGCCACACTAAGTGATCCATGGTACTCTTTTTTTCCTAAATGCACATTGGTAATCGCTGATTAGGCCGTTCTTTTTCAAGTACCAAGTCAGTTTGTTGTTGATCTTTGTTTCCATGATTTTACACAGACAACTGGTTAAAGCTATCAGCCTGTAATTTCCATGTTCAGAGTCATCCTTCTCAGCTTTTGAAATAGGTATGATAAAAAACTCTCTCCACAAATCTGGGAAGTGTCCACGTGTTCATCTATTATTAAACAGTTTTGGCATCAGCTTGAATGGTTTGTTTGGTAGCTGCTTTCGGTATTGATAATGAATATCGTCTGGTCCCACAACTGTATCGTGAGCTTATTTCTAAAAGATTCATTCAATTTCGCTATTGTAAATGCAAGGTTGTAGCCTTCAGCATAATCGGATTTTTATGTTCAGTTTTTGTATTTCGGCTTTTTGTTTGAACTTAGCGAATTGTTGACTGACATTTTTGGTTGATGAATTTTTTGATATGGTTGTTGCTATTTCGTCAGCGATATTCCTTTTGCTTGTTATTTTGTTAATATTTATAAAAAGATGTTTTATTGTGTTAGTTTGATATTTACCTGCTATTTTCTTTATTATATCTGCTATTTTCTTTATTATATCTCAAACAGATTTAGTTTTTGTCGCTGAACTAATTTTGCTGACATAATTTTTCCAGCATTCTTGTTTATCAACGTTGATTATTTTCCGAATTTTTGTTTAAAGTTGCTTAAATTTTAGCAAGCTATATGCTGTAGGATCTTTGTTAAACACCATTCATGCCCTTCATCTGGGCTTGAGAGTCTTTTAGCATTCATCATTAAACTAAGGTCTATTATTTTTTCCTTTTTTAATGTTACCCTTAGGGATACATTTCTTTGCAATAGAGACCAGTATTTCTGTAAAAAAATTAAGTCCTTGATGCATAGTCCTTCTTCTAGTCTTTCATAGCTTTTGAAATTTCCCCCAGTTTGCTTTACTTAATTTCCAACATTTGGAATTTTCATCATTTTTCTCCGAAGTTTGCAGGCAAATTGGAAAATGATTGCTACCAAATGTGTCCATCAATATCTTCCAGGAAATGTTCATGAAGGTAAGTGGATTGAACAAAGAGAAATCAATTGCAAAGTAACTGCTAGAGAATGGACACAAATATGTTGGTGATTTATTGTTATATATACACAAATCATTTTTATCTATAACCGATTCCATATTGGTTTCTTTCTGGTTGGTATCTTTACAACCCTAGAAGGTGCTGTGACAGTTACAATTCCCTATATATAACATAAAGGGAGGAGGGAGTTGCTTTATAATTTCCTGCAATTCATTTTCTTTTATTTCTGCATTCAGTGGGAGGTACACCGAGCAGATAATGATTAGTCTGTTGCAGTGTCACTTTTACAGCTAATGCCTGTAAATTAGTGTCTTTTATGTAATTGTATTACTGGTAATCTCTTAAATTTATATTGCCTTCCCTCTTAAGAATGGTTTCCTCAAGGCAGATAACTACCGGAGTCTGGTCTGTTATCTTCAGAAGAAGCTCGTTACAGTTTGGCTTTAATCCACGGCAGTTCCATTGTAATATTTTATACATGCTTGTACATCCTTATTTACGGTATATTTGGTTTGGATCTGTTTTAGTTTAGAAGTTTCAGCCGTCTGTGTGTTTTTAGTTATCTACTACCATCTCATCTAAATTTTCCAAGCAATTTTCAGTAGACATTTTCCAGTTTGTGCTTGGCTTTTTCCATTTTCTTTGGTGATACAGTTATTCTACTGTTTAAGAACTTTGGTGGATGTAAAGGTAATCTGTGACCTTTGATCTGCAGATGACTTAACATGTATGGGAGAAGAAGTCTGCGTCTGAGATGCTTATTGCCAGTGTCCTTTTCCTTTTTTTCCTTTTTTAGGTTCAGCCTGTCCCAATTCTTTAAGATACAAATCTTTTAAGTTTTTTAATTGAGCAAATCATTCGGCCCTAAGTGTACAAGCCTCTCTACTACTCTTGCATAGAAAGAGCCCGTCATGTACCCTTCACTTCATGTACCTCTTGCATAGAAAGAGCCCGTCATGTACCCTTCACTTCATGTACCTTTTGCATAGAAAGAGCCCGTCATGTACCCTTCACTTCATGTACCTCTTGCATAGAAAGAGCCCGTCATGTACCCTTCACTTCATGTACCTCTTGCATAGAAAGAGCCCGTCATGTACCCTTCACTTCATGTACCTCTTGCATAGAAAGAGCCCGTCATGTACCCTTCACTTCATGTACCTCTTGCATAGAAAGAGCCCGTCATGTACCCTTCACTTCATGTACCTCTTGCATAGAAAGAGCCCGTCATGTACCCTTCACTTCATGTACCTCTTGCATAGAAAGAGCCCGTCATGTACCCTTCACTTCATGTACCTCTTGCATAGAAAGAGCCCGTCATGTACCCTTCACTTCATGTACCTCTTGCATAGAAAGAGCCCGTCATGTACCCTTCAACTACTTTTTATCTCCGAAAAGAAAATGTTTCTCTTTAACTTCCACGATTTTTTTTTCTTTTTTCTATAACTTACAAATACGTTAATAAAATAGATAATTCTTCTGGTAATTTGCACATCTAATTCTCATTTTGGCACTGATTCTCATCATGATCGGAGTCTTTCTGGTCACATTTTGTGCATGTAGGTCGGTTCTTACAGTTATCTATGTTATATCCAAATTTCTGACGTCCAAAACATTTCGGAAAAGTATGGATATATAACTCAGCTGGATCAACATTATAGACTATTTTTAATTTATAGGGAATTTTTGCTGAATTGAACGTGAGGATGTATGTATTTGTAAAAAAAACAACATTTCACCTTTCCTTCTAATCGTGATTCTTCTGTAGTCCGAGCCTCCCTGCCTACCCAAGGCTGATGATATCTTTTCTAGTATATATATATATATATATATATATATATATATATAGAGAGAGAGAGAGAGAGAGAGAGAGCTCTACTAATAGCTCTTTTTGATGTGTTCAGTCTTGTACGAGGGAAAGTTTTAATACTCATGTTGCGGAAGATGTTCATTTTCATTAAAGACTCCCCATTGCTTTCTTGTTTCAACCTCCACCATTAAATTGCCGTCTCTCATCTTTCTGTCTAATTTTGGCTTAATCCGACTAGATAATACTTTTTCAATTAAAAAGGGGACAATCTTGACAACGGAATTTCCTTGGGACCTGTCAAGAAGGAAACCCAATCGCCTTGACATGTCAGGGCTACACAGACCAGCATACTCGCACTCGTGAGAGACCCGGAACAGCCGTCACCACATTTGTTGAACTACCAAAACCTTTAGTGAACAACCTGAATAATTAACAGCCATGTACAATTCTAAATGTCTCTATAAACCGATTGACCCTTAGCCAGCTCCTTCTAAAGCCAATACATTAGGTTTTATTTAGATACAGTTTCCTTAAAGTATTCAATTTGCAGGCGTTAGGGCTTGACCAGCCAATTAATCGGAACGGGCCTCTCCGAACGCCCGTCTAGTCCAGGTAAGGGCCAAAGTGGTATGTTGGAAATTGAAAGTACTAGCCCGACCACCGAAACCCTCGACTCCCAGGATCCCGTCTACAGATATCACAGGTCGCCATCCACGACAAACAGGTGGCCTTATTTGGACGGAGTCTTACCCCTCTGCAGAAGTGCAGTCGGCGTATTCTACAGCCTCAGCCGACAGGGCGATTCATAAATTTATCACGTGCATTATTTAAATGGTCGTGTAGGCATGTAACTGTTATCAGTACTGAAAGTGAATTTGGTGTACAGAAGTCAAATCCTAACTTAATCTGTTTTGTTCACTTCGCACTAATGCCCTTAGAAAAGGCATGAATTCATCTTTTAAAATAGCAGAGCAGACTTTGCTATCTTTAGACTTCAACGTCACTTCAGTTGAAGTGAAGTCTAAGGATTAAACTTTATACAAATCCAGTGTACCAGGTCGGTTGAATGTTATACTGCGCCACACAGTAACCTTTCCCTTAGTAGTAGTCTACCGGCAATGACGAGTGAAAGACGTTGATGCATGGATAGCACAAGATCTCCATAGCTCCAGTCCGGGCTCGACATTGTCTACAGAGACAAATGGATTCAACAGTATTTAAAAAGTATAAGAGGCAAGGATGCATTTTCACAACCTTTTTATCATCAGTTGCTTATTCTTGTGGCAGATTGCGCATCAACATGAGATATTATTTTCGTTGTTAATTTTATGAGCCTACTCTTCCATGCTGGCTCAAGGCATGTTCAAAGATAACGCTGGAGGATTTTCCGCAGTAGATTGCTAGTTCTTTGTATAAACCAAAGCTATAGTACTCGGTCTTTCCTGCTAATAATCCTCTCCAGGCTGGTTTTGAATTCAGACCCAGGGTGATATAACCCAGTCTGTCCTGTTATTTATCCATAGTTTTGGAGAGAAGACACGGATTTATACCTTTCCCGACTAGAATTCGAACTCGGCTCTTTGATTCCTCAATTCGAACCGCTATTACTCCACCATCAAAGCTTTACAGCAAGGAAACCCTAAAAAATTCGAAAGTCTACCAGAGTTAATTATTGGGGAACACAACATAGGCGCAATACGCAGTAATGATGACAGGTACAGAAGGAATACTGCAGGCACTTTTAGGCAAGGTAGGGAAGAAAAGTGAGACGAAAAGACTGACCTTCATTTGTAAGAAGACAGAATGCATAATGGTCAGCAAGAGAAAATGCCTAAGACCTCTCACGCATACTTAAAATTGCAGATTTCAAAATCAAGCAAGTACTAAAATCATTAGAATAACGAAAAATTACTTCCAAAACCCAAGCAAAGTATTAAGAAAGGTAAATTTCATTAGAAACATGAAGTGTGCTCAACTTCTGTGAAATATAAATCAGCACGGATGAAAAGGAGATATGAGGCAACAGCTACTGCTCTACAGAAGGATAATGAGAATACTATGGACGGAGCGTAAATAAAGAAGTTTTAAGTAAAATATTAATATAAAAATAGTAACAAAAAGGACGCTTATACTTGGAATAAAAAAGAGACAAAAGAAGCAGAGGAAAACGGTAAGAAACCTGCTTAATGAGTTTGTGTAAAGGGGTAGCTGAACATAGAAACAGAGGAATAGTAAAAACATTAATAAGATCTATAAGGGATAAAAACACGTGGAGAACTATAATTGGAAGGGAAATCGGGATAAATTGGTGTGACATGAAAATGACGTTAAAACATGTCTGCTAATAGATGTTGCAGTCCCAACCAATAAAAATGCATCTTTGAGAAACTAACTAAATAAAAGGAAATCAAAGTTGCTGTTTAGTTGATTTTGATATTTACAATTTATCAACTCTTATTTATTTAAAACCGAAATATATTTTAGATTGTAATATTTTTGCGAACGAATATTGCCTTAACAGTATTTGAGAGTAACAAAATTTTTTTCAGATCCAAGTTGTACTATTTAAGCCATAGCTGGAGAAAGAAGATTGGTCTATACCTTTCCTAAGTGAACGAACCCAATTAGAATTAGAAGTTAGTTTATAGATTTCTCATTCCGAGTCGTTATTCCTTACACCACCTGCGCATCGAGACAGAAATGAGTATTATTTTTATTAATTTATTTATTTTTAATCCTTTCCCCTTAAGCAACGCGGGACTACCACTAGAGCGCAGGGACTTACAATAAGAGAAAAGACAGGGAGTCTCGAAGAAAGGATAAAATATGAATGGGATTCAAGAAGATAGAAAATGAAAATTTAAGTTACATTTACATTTTTTGAGATTGTAGCTACCAGGGAAGCAATTAACCGGAAGGGAATTCCACAGGCGGGAAGTGGAACAGAAATGGTGGTTAGATTTAACTATTTCAACGGTAAAGGAGTAGGACTTAGATGCAAATCTAGTAGCACGCGTAAATTCACGTTGACGGGACACCAGGGTAAAAAAAGCTTACCAGAGCATTTCCGTGAAAATATTCGTAGAAAAGACAGAGGGAAACCACGTCATGTCGGTGATAATGTGACTGATATCGCGATGCCAAGTTAGGACTGATTATATTGCAGATCTTTCTTTGGATTTTGTCGAGAGCCTCGAGATGAATAGCAAGAGCACCTGACCAGATAACGTAACGGTATTCAATGCACGGTCGAATTAGTCTTAAGTATAATACTTCTATTGTAGGTATCTCACTGAAATCGCAAAAAACAGCATTGTATGAATAAAAAAGTTTCCAAACTTAAAAGAAACAAACTTTTTCCACCAAATGTTTTTTATTATTAAGAGGAAAGACTAAAGTAATTCTTAATTATTAAAGAAATTTAATCTCTTCTAACATGTTCGAAATTTTGGCAGAAAATCTTGAGTTAGCGGGTAACCAAAACATTACGACTGTTTACAATGGAAAACGTAATGATGACATTACTCACTTTTTTCCCCGGTGACAGACACAGTAATTTGAAAATTCTCGAAAAAAAAAAAATTGTCGGATTTTAATGAAACTTTCAGTACCCATTCACAAATGAATGAAATTATTTTTGAAATGATTATTCTTTTAAAATCATGGTAATATATATATATTTTTTACCTCTGTTACCCACATCCACGTAAATCCATGAGATTTTAATAAGTTTTAAAGTGTTGCGGTCTATAATTTTATTAGTTAACGCAGGACTCATTCGGGAATATAAATCATCCATTTTTTAAAAATTTTGTCTGTATCCAAAAATCCGCTCCGAAGACTTAAATAAGAAAAGCAATAAAACTTTGATATTATTTAATTTAATAAGCTTTTAATTGCTTGAATAAATAATAAAAATTAAAGACATTATAGTCTGAAGACAATATTTTTTTCTATTACTAATGAAATTTTAAAAGAATTGTTCACATTTTTTATTATAATAATTTCTAAAGTTTCAAAAATATTTTTAAAATCTTCAAAAATTTGTTGCATCTAGATTTTTTTTAAGAATTGATGATTATATTGCCTATCCAAATTTGAAAAGTTTAATAAAAATCGTTCAGCTTCCATATTTTCAAAATAATTTAAATTTATTGTTTGCGCATTTGAAGTTTTATTTTGTATGTAACTTCTATGTGCAAGTTAAATGTTTTCTCCCTTACCCGAGGAAAATTTGTACAAATAAACGCGATATACTTTATCTATAATTAAGAATCTGCCAACAGATTCTTGATTTACGGCGCGAACAGGTGAAAAGGTTCAAATTTGTGATTAAGAAATAGATTTATTCTAAATTTCACGCTAGAAATAAGTAATACTTGTGCAAATCAAATTAATTTAATGTAGATTTTGTTAATTTTCCAAAAATAATGTGTCACAGATGTATATTGTATTTTTGCAAGATTTTTAAAGCAGAGAATTAACGTTTGATTACAAATGAGTTGATCGTTCAAAAATGTCATCAAAATTAAAAAATTAGAAAAATCGCAAATATTTACATTCCAATCAGCATATAATTTCTGTCTGAAATAAACCAGAGAGTATTTTGCTTACTGGAAATAGTAGACTCAATCATTTAGCTTTCAATTAAAATTAATATAAAATTAAAAAAAAAACAATCATTTTAAAAATTACCGTTCAAAAGTGAGATATCGAAAATGCGGTGTGGTATCTATTCATTATTATTGTTGCTGATATTTTCAGGAAACCACTAACAGGAGCAAACAAATACACGAAACAAATGGAGCTTAAATTTTGTAAAACGCAAAAAACAATCATAACAATGTGTACTTCCACATCTTGGGTAGATTTGCCTCGATGCAGTGATCAAAATTACATTATTACTTTTCTGTTTACAACCTACTGACTTAAAAACCTCGTTATCTCTTTATGTCTCTGGGACAACTTGCAAAGGCATGAAACAACAACAATAATAATGATGATGACCATTTTCTCTTAAAGGTGGCTTTGAGCGATTGAAATCTGTAGGTCCCAGCGAGTATTTTCCTTCATCGATCCTCGTAGACTGGCCATAGAAAATTACAAACAAAAACTGTAGCAAATAATAGAAATCTCAACCTTTGAAAATATTTAACAACAACAACAAAAATGTATAACGTATAGAGCTGGAAGAGAAAATAATGACTTAAACAAGATGTTGACTGTTCGCATCAACTTGAACAGAAGGTTAGGAAGGAAACCTTTATCAATACTGCAAACGCAATTGTAGTTAATGGACTTGAGAGACCTGTCTAAATAGAAAGACTTTACAAATTTCAACCAAAAGTAGCACTGGTTGCTTGGTCAATGAATTTCGAATGTTTTCTTATAAGAAAATGGTTAATATTATGAATACAAGACAACTACTTCTATCAATAAAAATAATAATAAATATCATAATGATGGTGGTGATACTTGTTAAATGAGGCTATAGTAAATATCCCATTCATGCCACAGATTTGCTTCCTGGATTATAAGTTGAGCAGGTACCTTAGTTGCGTTATTTACCAAGCATTCCCCACTGAGGTGACGATTGCTGCAAATGACCGAACGACGAAAAGGTGAGTGTATGAGCACATATACTACACTTTGACCTTATCCTCCTGGCCACGAAGGGGTGAGATACCTTCGGAGCTGACGCATTCATTTCTGTTCTTCGACAGGAATAGTTGGGAGTATCACTGCCATATGTCGAAAATGCTGTTTTGTTTTCAAATTTGAATGATTAATCTGTTAAGGCGACTTTGGAGTCACATTTTGATATTTAGGAAGACCAGCTCGACGATCTGCGTGAAATATTCTTATTTTCAACCGGTTTCCATCTGCAAAACGTGTATTCTGTACAGTTGGTTGTGATTCATGCAACCTTATCAAAATTAGTGTTATGATGGGAATATTAGGCTTTGTATTTATGGGTTCCTGAGAATCACTTTTTTAATAAGAAAAATCAGTAAAATAGAGACGCAGTTATTTTCAACGAGTAAATCGTATAATAAACTTTAAGTATTGGTCGTTACTATTCAAGTAACCCAAAGTTTATTGTCTTGTTGTGACGAGAAAAGAAAACATTTATATTTGTTGGTTAAACAGGTTGAAGTATATGAAATATAGACGATAGATAGTGCTTTCACTTATCTATATTTTATGTCAGTTCATTCTATGAAGATTATTATCACTATGTAACCCGGTTCTACCTGCCGAAATAAAAGGTTCCTTTATCAGGACGGTAGCTTGACACACATCAAGATGAACAGTAAATGAATGTTCTTGTAAGTTTAATACCCACTTAGCACAACATGGAGGACCAGGCCCCATATCTATGGATGCAGTCAGTTAGGGTTCGAAGGTGAGCCTTCAAGTTGAAAGAAATTAGTTAAGGTTTGATCTGGATAGAGATGGTGTCTGATGTGTAATTGCTCAAAGCAAACAAATTGTTGGAGGGAACTGGTCAGTAGCAGTGTGACCCTATGACCACAACCGTTCATGGGATCGATACTGATTTTGAGTAGATTAATCAAAAACGTACAGTTATACGAGAACACCAATAAACACCGCAGTGTTTATTAGTTATATATTGAAGTCTACTGGATTTTATTCATAAAAATGTTTTGGTTATGTAAATAAATGTTATTACAACTTTTTCCAAAATATTGGCAACATCAGCATAAATAATTATTTTTTCAACAATTACAGTTTTTTTTTTTTTTTTTTAGTCAGATATTACTGTTATTTGTTTCTAACGGTTTTTATTTCAGGTTGTATTGTTAGTAACATAAAGTGGTTCAAATACGAAATATAAGCTTTGTCTTGTCAGAGTCTGAATATACGCCATTTTATTTGATATACACAAAATTGACCACTTCGCTGTTATAAGGACTGTTCTACTCTCCGGACTTATTCTAGTGGCAGCACATTTAATACAGACCTTTGTAGGTGATTTAAAATATATTCTGGTTTTAAATAATCTGCAAATTGTTGATAAGCTGTAGAAAACAAATCAATCTATTTAGAAGAGATATTAAGTCAGTTATCATATAATAAATAATTTTAATTAACCATAAAGTAGATTTTACTAACATTCATATATAACACTAGTAATACTTTTATCAGTAAAACATTATTTTCCCTAAAAACTGTTGCCTTTAAATAACACACAATCAATCTTGTCTTTCTTTCTTATCCAAATTCTTTCACAACGTGATCCAGGAACTGAACTTCGGACCATTGGATGAAATCAACACACGATTAATACACGCTGATATCTACCTTACTACTGCACAATGAATGATTGTTATACGACAGCACCGTTTTTGGATTGAACTCGCGTAATTACGAAAGAAATCGCAATGAATATTTCACGCCATTAAATTTACCTAAAAGTAAAATAGAACCGCCCCAACCTCAAGAAAAGTACTCCTTTTTTCTCCCCCCCCACCATTATTAAATACCTCCATGTAAGATTTTCTAATACGCTCCATTCGCTGTTGTGACACCGTTAAAGGTTATTGGTGTAGTTTAACAATGGGGAACGAGTTCATGAAATCCCGCCAAAGACGCCCGATTGAAGAGAAGTCTGTCGCGGGTCTATTACCGGTTGGCAATATTAACTCGCAAAACTTCGATATCCATAATTTGGTTTTTGCTGGTGGTTGTGCTGAAAGTTCATCCTATGCTGGAGCTGTAAGGGTTCTTGAGAAACTTTCACTTTTGTCAAAAGTGAAACGCTTTGCTGGTGTTGGTACTGGGGCCATCGTAGCTGCCAGCTTGGCGTTGGGTTTGGATTCTAACGAACTGCAAAAAGCTTTCAACGAACATCTGGATAATGTGCTTGCCGATGATGAAGTCGGATACGAAAACCTCCTGGAAAATCTTAAAGAAAACTACGGTTGGAACTCCGGGACTAAATTCCTGGAATGGTTTGGACAGCTCTTAGAATCGAAAGGATTTGATCCCGAACTTTCCCTCCATCAGTTGTACGAAAAGACCGGGAACGAGTTATGTCTGGTAGTTATTAACGTTGACCTTTTGGCACTAGAATACTGCCACCCGAAAACCACCCCTCATTTAACTATCAAACAGGCTGTGTTCATGGCTCTCTCCATACCTGGAATATTTGCTCCTAGCAAATACGGGGACGCAGAAGAAGCGTCCTTGCATCTGAATGCTAGTTTGGTGTGCACTTATCCAATCGAGTGTTTTGATGGTTGGCTACTTTCTATGGCTGCCGAAAATTGTTTCCTGAATAAGCTAGAATGTCCGAACGATTTCTTCTCTACCGCCAAGTCTCTTGACACTAAAAATAGTCGTACACTTGGCTTCTTTCGATTTGACAACAATCAAGAGAACACTTGTCAAACATACATCAAGCGACTCACCGACGCCAATGCCAATCTCAAGATCCCTAACACAACGCTTGGAAAAAAGTACAAGCAAGACTGCCAGACTAGAATTACTCTAAACAACAGGTTTTCTCTGTTGCGCAAGTTATGTACAGCTTTCCTCTCAATGGCCGACGATATTGAAGACGAGCACGGTACGATTTCCATTGATTCGTTGGCGCAAAAGCTATTCAATGACAAATCTCTGAGTAAAGCAGACTGTCAATGCTTATTTCCACAGTTCGGCCGTAGTCTTAATGACATAAAAGCTTTCTTATCTAGTATTTCCAGTAGCGATTCGACGCTCACTCGTCGCTGTCTGAATTTCTTTTTTCAAACAAAAAGCTTAGAATTATTGGACCGCTATTCAGATCTGCTGAAAAGTACACCGAATAACTTGCAAACGTATTTTACTACAGTGTACGACGCTCTCCAGAACACTGCGATGAATTTCTCTCGCTATGATTCTGACCGAAGTGTTGGTATATTCACCGCTCATGTCTACAGCCGCCATCTTGACTTGGAAGACGACGATCAAACTTTCCTCTATCGGCAAGGCTGGAATGCAACGGTTTCCTTTCTTCGCCAGGCAAACAAAAATTCTACCCAATCCTCAACTGCTTCTGTTAACTCTACTCCACAAACTGCTTAATTCCGTTAATTAGTTGTCATGTTTAATTAATGTAACGTCTTTAATGTTTATTTAACACTAATTGTAGCGTGAATAGTTTCGTTAAATTTTTCAGTTTTCCCTCTTAGGCGAAATCTATTTCTATTTGTGCTGCTTTAATTGGTGAAATGCTTTTCTTTTCGTGACTGTTCTACGAGCGCTGTTTTTTCATATTGACTAGTCTCTCCTGATCTCCCCCCTCCCGCTAGCCATGGACCTTTTTCCTTAGTTTGACACTTTTTTTTTTTTTTTTTTTTTTTTTTTTTTTTTCCGATATACTATAAAGTGGCATACAACAGGTAAAATTGAAACTCGAACTCGCATTTTTGTTCCTATCAAACTACGCCTCAATGTTCGTCTGTAAACCATAGACTGGCTTACTCTGCCAGTTTCTAGAGTTTCCCTCTTTTCATAGTTTCAGTCAATGTGTTCTCCGGCCTTAATGTGCGCATTAATAAAACTTTCGAGTGATCTAGAACTGAATTTTTACTAATCTATGGTAGATATCTGGACCTGTATATATTTGGTCAGGCTTATCTACTGTCTATCTTGTTTTAGTTTTCTGCTTATGGATTAAACTGAAAATCGTAACGAAATACCCAAAGTAATCATTCTGCCACTAGAATAAGTCCGGAGAGTAGAACAGTCCTTATAACAGCGAAGTGGTCAATTTTGTGTATACCAAATAAAATGGCGTATATTCAGACTCTGACAAGACAAAGCTTACATTTCGTATTTGAACCACTTTATGTTACTAACAATACAACCTGAAATAAAAACCGTTAGAAACAAATAGCAGTAATATCTGACTAAAAAAAAAAAAAAAAAAAACTGTAATTGTTGAAAAATAATTATTTGTGCTGATGTTGCCAATATTTTGGAAAAAGTTGTAATAACATTTATTTACATAACCAAAACATTTTTATCAATAAAATCCAGTAGACTTCAATATATAACTAATAAACACTGCAGTGTTTATTGGTGTTCTCGTATAACTGTACGTTTTTGATTAATCTACTCAAAATCAGTATCGATCCCATGAACGGGTGTGGTCATAGGGTCACACTGCTACTGACCAGTTCCCTCCAACAATTTGTTTGCTTTGAGCAATTACACATCAGACACCATCTCTATCCAGATCAAACCTTAACTAATTTCTTTCAACTTGAAGGCTCACCTTCGAACCCTAACTGACTGCATCCATAGATATGGGGCCTGGTCCTCCATGTTGTGCTAAGTGGGTATTAAACTTACAAGAACATTCATTTACTGTTCATCTTGATGTGTGTCAAGCTACCGTCCTGATAAAGGAACCTGTTTATTTCGGCAGGTAGAACCGGGTTACATAGTGATAATAATCTTCATAGAATGAACTGACATAAAATATAGATAAGTGTAAGCACTATCTATCGTCTATATTTCATATACTTCAACCTGTTTAACCAACAAATATGTTTTCTTTTCTCGTCACAACAAGACAATAAACTTTGGGTTACTTGAATAGTAACGACCAATGCTTAAAGTTTATTATACGATTTACTCGTTGAAAATAACTGCGTCTCTATTTTACTGATTTTTCTTATAATTAAAAAAGTGATTCTCAGGAACCCATAAATACAAAGCCTAATATTCCCATCATAACACTAATTTTGATAAGGTTGCATGAATCACAACCAACTGTACAGAATACACGTTTTGCAGATGGAAACCGGTTGAAAATAAGAATATTTCACGCAGATCGTCGAGCTGGTCTTCCTAAATATCAAAATGTGACTCCAAAGTCGCCTTAACAGATTAATCATTCAAATTTGAAAACAAAACAGCATTTTCGACACATGGCAGTGATACTCCCAACTATTCCTGTCGAAGAACAGAAATGAATGCGTCAGCTCCGAAGGTATCTCACCCCTTCGTGGCCAGGAGGACAAGGTCAAAGTGTAGTATATGTGCTCATACACTCACCTTTTCGTCGTCCGGTCGTTTGCAGCAATCGTCACCTCAGTGGGGAACGCTTGGTAAATAACGCAACTAAGGTACCTGCTCAACATATAATCCAGGAAGCAAATCTGTGACATGAATGGGATATTTACTATAGCCTCATTTAACAAGTATCACCACCATCATTATGACATTTATTATTATTTTTATTGATAGAAGTAGTTGTCTTGTATTAATAATATTAACCATTTTCTCATAAGAAAACATTCGACATTCATTGACCAAGCAACTAGTGCTACTTTTGGTTGAAATTTGTAAAGTCTTTCTATTTAGACAGGTTTCTCAAGTCCATTAACTACAATTGCGTTTGCAGTATTGATAAAGGTTTCCTTCCTAACCTTCTGTTCAAGTTGATGCGAACAGTCAACATCTTGTTTACGTCATTATTTTCTCTTCCAGCTCTATACGTTATACATTTTTGTTGTTGTTGTTAAATATTTTCAAAGGTTGAGATTTCTATTATTTGCTACAGTTTTTGTTTGTAATTTTCTATGGCCAGTCTACGAGGATCGATGAAGGAAAATACTCGCTGGGACCTACAGATTTCAATCGCTCGAAGCCACCTTTAAGAGAAAATGGTCATCATCATTATTATTGTTGTTGTTTCATGCCTTTGCAAGTTGTCCCAGAGACATAAAGAGATAACGAGGTTTTTAAGTCAGTAAGTTGTAAACAGAAAAGTAAAAAATAATGTAATTTTGATCACTGCATGGAGGCAAATCTACCCAAGATGTGGAAGTACACATTGTTATGATTGTTTTTTTCCGATTTCCAAATTTTAACCTATTCTTGTTTAGTGGACGCTGTACCAATTTGAAAAGCTTATTAAAACAATGGCCATAACATTATAGACATTTATACGACCGGATATTCTACTGGCTCTCATCTTCTTACTGTTGAAATAGCGCTGTGAAAGCTTAAGTGATGTTCAATCCTTATCCGGTTTTTGCTTTTGTGTCACGTACGAGCTTGAAAAATTTAAATGACAATTGCCATTTTCACTCTTCCTGAACCCCGTTCTTTTTCTTTTATCCTCATTAAAGTAAAAAAAAAAAAAAAAAAAAAAAAAAAAATGAACCCAAAGTGCGATTTGCAAACCGGAAATAGCAGAATCAAACAAATGCCGAAATTTAAATATATGCAAAGTGTTTAACAGAAGATGGAAAGGTGTATAGGAATAACAAAGAAGCAGTTGAAAAGCTAAACCGGGTACTGAGAAATAGGAACAGTTCGTTAATAAAATACTAAACTGCTATGTTATATTGGCAATAAGAGATGGACAATCTCCTCAAAGATTACAAAGAGACTCGAAGCATCAGAAATGGGATTCTCTTGAAGGATGCTGAGTATATCATGGACCAAACATGCAAGCAACGATGAACTTTTGGAAAAAAGGCAACTAATTAAATACTTAAGATCCAGAGAGAGAGAGAGAGAGAGAGAGAGAGAGAGAGAGAGAGAGAGAGTTTGAGTTTGTTTATGTTTATGGGACCTATAATGAGAAAGAAGAGCTTAATGAGATTCAGTAAATGGAACAAGGATTAGGAGAAATGACAAAATTTATTTAGAGCTGCAAGGTACAGGAAGTTGTGGAAGGCCATGGTCGCTTACGTCCTGAGGGGACACGGTATATAAATGAGAATGTCGCATTTTCTTTCATGCTCAGTAACCTCTCACGTCTTACTGGCGTTATTGCTTTAACTGGGGTGCAGTTATATCGATCGATTTTCGATTTTCGATCCCGGCGGGAAGCAAGTGGATGTCTAGTCACGCTGATGAGCTGTGATATAACGAAACAGGCTTGTATTTGTATGACTAAAAAATTATGCTCTCATTACGACTGAACTCTCCAGAGAGGAAATTTTTAATAACAGTTCCCACTTCTGCGATTTATGTATTACTTTCCAGTAATGAACTGAGTTCTCCCTGCGGCTGGCGTGTGCATACACCGCATATATATAACGTGCTAAAATTTCTTCTCTCAGTCATGCGCCGTTAGCTTAGGGAGTAGGCACTCCGACTGGTACCAAATCGGTCGTCGACTTTCCATCCCGGCTGGATGCAAGTGGATGTCTAGCCACACTGATGAGCTGTGATAAAGCGAAACAGGCCTGTATGTGGATGACTAATATATATATATATATATATATATATATATATATATATATATATGTGTGTGTGTGTGTGTGTGTGTGTGTGTGTGTGTGTGAGTGTGTCTATATTTATTCAGTGAGGATTAAAATCCCTGAACTGTGAGAAATAATTTGAAAATTTTGCTTCATATCAGACGTTAGAAAATTTTATTACCTAGGTAAGGGGTTTAGAAATTTAGAACATTGCAAAGAAGTCGCGGTGATAAAAATCAAAGTTTGTTTAGGAAATGTCAAATCCATTTATTCTCGTTGAATGCAATCACGAAATATCAGTTAACCGATTTCGTTTTATGGTTATCTTAGAGAATCGCAGTAAAAACGTAATTATTAATCAGAAACTTTGATCTGTATTTCAGGTGCTGGCTTTAATGGTGACAACACGAAACGAAGAATTTACGGAAGAGGCATTTATGAGCACTTTTCTTTTATTGTCGATGCGTCGACGAAAATTTATTGCAAATATAAATATCGTTGGAAAGAAAGTCGGCGTGAAAGTATTCTTCATTTCAATACTTTCGTTTTCGAATCTATCTATCTATCTATCTATCTATCTATCTATCTATCCTAGACAGGCACAGACTACTGCCCGACTAGAGTGACCCTCGCTATCTTATCAATCTTTGATTTTTGTTTTTCTTTCTTCCTATCTATTTATGTACGTTACAATTGAAGTAAACACAAACAACTATTAAAGAGTGAAAACATTTCGTGGAGTTTCCCGTCATTCTGGGGTCTTTTTTGTTCAAATCTGTGAATTTGTTTTGGTTATGTTTATTCTCGAAAAATAAGCAATCACTATTTACACTATTCGGACTATTGTCCTCATCTTTTTTGTCGTTTTGTACGATGTTTCGGTCGTTGTACACACCGGCCTTCTTCAGGTGCTGGAAATTTTGAACCGAACCCTTTATTACGATCACTGAGGTATATCATTCTCATTCCTTATGCGAAGCTCTTTTTGGTAGTCATGAGTTAACGGACTCTCTAAGTTACTTTTTCACTACTGCTGTAGCCTGGTATTGAACTCACAACTCTTTGGGTCAAGTCACTGGAACTAACCAACGTCTATATCTTATGGACAAGAGCAAGTGAATTTCTGGGACCTATAAACCTAATGTTCAGTAATCATTTTTTACTAGCGTTCATATTGCAATTTTTGATGTTAATGGTTTTCTCTAGCATTTTTACCAGAGCTCATATTGCAATTTTGACACTAATGTTTTTTTCTGGCACTCCGTATTACTGGTTCCCATATTGTATTAATCTTTATGCTTGGTCGGCTTAGGAGAGTTATGTAGCCTAGCATATGCGCTAATTCCTTAAATTTACGTAGTTTCCAGTATCGTTCTCTATCTATTATTTCAACATAATACCATAGTGGGCGGTGATCCCCTTTTTCCCTCCATATATGGTCAGTTACGCCTGATTTTTCTATCTCCCCTCGCGATGTTCTTGTAGCCTTACCTTAGTGGGGCGACCTGTTTCTTTATATTTCTTTTCATGGCATATACACAGTTCTTAGTTATATCCCCCTTTGCTGGGGGTCTTACTCGGGAGAGGTACATGCGAAGTGTAAAACCACTTCTGAAGATCGTCCTGAGGTTATATGGACCATAGATCATTTGCATTTTCTCCGATAACGCCTTCACATAAGGTAGACAGATCGAGGCTGTTTTCTGTGAGTTGTTATCCTTATGCAACTTCCCTTCCATGTATGTTAGAGTTGTTGCTATTTACCCTGGATAATTGTTACGTTGTAGGTACTGCTTATACTGACCATAAGCAAAGTGAAAAATATACCCCAATGATCACAATAAAGGCTTCAGTACAAAATTCCTAGCACCTGAAGAAGGCCGAAGCGTACAACGGCCGAAACGTCGTACAAATGACAACAAAGATGAGAACAATAATCCAAAAATGAAAATAGTGTAAATACTTCCTCATCTCAGAAATACAGACAAATACTAAAAACTCACTATATAAAATTCATTATTTTTTTTCATAATATGTGGAAATTATTCAATATTTTAACAAAAAAAATCTCAGGTTGAGGGAAAAAATTACTGAAAAACATTGTTGATTTATTTATGATAGAATAATCTAGCATGTTTCTAATTTTTATTTAGATACATTATATTTATTATCAATTTTTTGTTGAATTGTTCTCCTAGATTGAATATAATTGTGATGTAATAGAGACAGTGGAAGGGGGGCTATCATAGATTCAGTGGAGAATCTTGCTCCGGCACTGTATTTATATATCAACCTAATAACAGAAAATAACAATTTAGACAAGAAAAAATGTAATTGTGGAAACCCTATAGATTGCCCGTTAGAAAACAGGTGCCTAACGGAATCAATCGTCTATCAATGCAAAATATCTTCAAAGGAAAACCTTAATAATGTAAAAATGATATATATCGAGTACTAAGAATACTCTCAAACAGCGCATTTACCAGCACACGTCTTCATTTAATAGTAACAAATACAAAAATAGAACATCCATATCGAAATATCATTGGTATCTAAAGGAAATAAAACAAAAAACAAAAATAAACACCCACAATGAAGTTGAAAATTCTAAAAGAAGTTAAATCATGTAAATCCTTAAATGAACCATGTTCTTTATGTCTATACGAAAAACAATATATTATCAAATCACTTAATAATAAAAATCTATTAAATAAACGCAATGAGATAAATGTCATATGTAGACATTGCAAACTGTTCACATTAGAATATGGATAAAAAAAACTCTAAATGAAACAACATGCATATAACCAATAAGTCGTTTAAGGAAAATAATAACTGACGAAATATCAAAATAAAATATATTGGTACATAAAATTGTTTATAAACATTTTTTTACGAAAAAGTTTTACAATAAATAAGTAAATATTAGAAAGATTGAATAAAGATAGCAGGAAGTAAATCAGAAAAAATAAAAATGTTACTTATAAATCAAAGGTTTTGAAAAATAGAACTAGACAAGCACTGATAAAAGAATAAAGTTCTTATCTTTCTTCACCCTTTTCCTTTTCTCTTGGAGAGGAGACCAAAATAAGAAAGCAGAAAGGACAGCCTTGGTACTAAATAGACACATCACATCAAAGACAATAAAACTAAGCGAGAAACAATAAAAATAAAAGGAAAAGGGGAAAAGATAAAATTGACAACTCGACCGTTAGGGAGGAAAAAAAAAGAAAGGAAGAAAGGAAGGAAAGGAAAAAGGAGGAAAACAGAGAAAAAGTTAGTATGTATTTTTGGTGCCAAATTCCAAAATGAATCTTCTCTCTGATTAGTTAAAAGGAACACACACGTAAATTTTATATCTTCCCACGTACATAAACAGCAAACCGAAGGTTTTTTTTTTATATTTAAATGTAAATCATTGGCACAATCAACATCCAATATTGTCTGACGAAGAGAATCTATCTCGAAACATAGATATTTCCGTGTCGCAATGTACAATTAATTGATAATTATATGATTATATTAAGCTCTATAATATTTATTGTAATGAGCACTGTTTATAATAAAATAAATGCCGGGGCACTCAAAATAGTAAAACCTCGAATCCTCTTCACCTGGATTTATAATCTATTATATATAGAACTTGTTATGATCGATCTTATCATTCCAAATTCTCTCTTTCTGTCTCTTAATTTACCTTAGTATTGTTCTTTCTTCAGTTTGTTCGTTGTAAATCTGCTAACCGATCCTTCGTGTAGACACATGCACAGACACATTTGGGTTTGTTCAACATCCACAGAGCCCAACTGTGCTTTATACTGCAGCTATGCTGAGCGGACATTAGTTACAGTTTCTGAAAGAGAGCGCATTATCTGTTATGAACAGCATAGTCCTGGGTATGATAAACTACATTCGGCATCAAGGACTGTGATCAGAAGTTTGGAGGTTTTCAGGAGTGTGGAACCACGTTTAATTGCTGTTGTTCCCAGGTCTACCGTTACTCTGAATAGTAGCACCTGTTAGGGTCTCAGCTATGGGCAAATATTAAACCCCCAAACAAAAAGAAAACCTAATGAAATAATAAAATGCATTTTTATGTAAAAAATACCAACAGTACATATTTATAGTAAAATTATAAAGAGTGCATCAGACAACATGAAATAACTTTCATGACCTTGATCAATATAATATCCGCTGATTTGTTATAGAAATTAAACTGTATTCCAAAATCTAACTTCAACAAAAGTTATAAAACTAATAATTATGTCCACACAAACAGGTATATGAACAAAAGATTTATTTAGTTACGATGTATTTAAATGTGAAAGCAGAATAACATATCATATTTTTATTACTTCAAAGCTCCCTACAAAATTAAATTTCGGCTTTAAATAACCCATAAGTAATTGATATATTATTAAACAAATCAAATCATAAACAGCAATTGGTACAGCACCAATAGGCTCGAACTATCAGTCATAATTCTTCACAGATTTTTTTCTATCTTATGCAAAATGGCATGCTCTCTTCGGTAAGATTGTAGAGTGCTTTCGAGTTTTTTTCCCCACAGTTTCAAATTCAGTTTCAAATTCAAATTCATTTACTTCTCTTAGACTGGCTGCCACCCAAATCTAGCGAACCCAGTTTATCCTGATACCTTACACATAGTTTCAGGTAGAAGAGATGGAGTGATGCCTTTTTCAAGCAAATTACTGCAAAAGTAAACGCAGCAGCCGAGACTGAAATTTGATCTCGGATCACTGATTCCGTTTTCTTTGCCGATAATCAATGCTCAACCTGCACATCCACATAACATATTGAGTTTGTTTATCTATCTATCTATCTATCTATCTATCTATCTATCTATCTATCTATCTATCTATCTATCTATCTATCTCCAAATACTCAATCCTGTTGAGACTGAGGTGTGTATTTCCTCTTATTCATATCAAATAGATTCTGTGTCATATTTCGTATAAAAATGGGGAGAGGGAATATCAATCTCCCTCCCTAGATAGATTTAGTAAATTTAGCTCACTGTGACAGAAAAACAACAACAACAAAAAAAAACAAAAACAAAAAAAAAAACAAAAAAACAAAACAAAACCAAACTAACCGAAATAAGAAGATTGTGCTGGTGAGGGCTATTTCTAGTTGGCATCTCAACGGGATGTAATAGCTAACAGGTGGGTACTAATTTGGCAAAACATGAATAATGTGATTTCGATTCTCATAGGGGAATTCACAATTATAGCCTTATTCGAAATAAGCTGTGTCAATAACTTGCTAAGAGAGGCTTCGCTATTGACTAATCTTTAGTGAGATAGTCTTACATACTACTATGTGCTACACACACATGATCTTGTGCCAGCCAAAGGTAAGCCTAGTGAAATATTTATAAGGCTCTTCTAATTGGCGCGTTGCTATGATGTAATTATTAACGTCCGCGAGTTAGTTTGGCAAAAGATAACTCTGTCATCAGGTTGATTCACATTCGGTGACACATTTGCAGCCTTGTGCCAGTTATGCTTATTATTGAGAAAGATAAATCTATATTTAACAAATTGCAGAAGCATATTTCTGATTAGTTTTCCTTCATTCTGTTGATTTTTAGATGTTTTTGTCGAACTATGCAAAATAGATTTAAAAACATTTTAGGAAAACAGGAGCTACAAATAAACTGTTGCTAACAAACCAGAAAGAAACATCTGAAATTTTGGAGACACATGGTGAAGAAGGACGACTTGGAGAACTCAGTGGGCACATCGATGACATGACAGAGGAAATATTCATATATCCTACTTGAAAAGTTTGAGTAAATAGATGGTAGGTAAAACAAAAATGGGGTCATAATAGAGTGACAAATGACAGAAAGCTGTGTGAGCCATTCTCATCTCAATGCATATGAAAGAAAGAGAGAAAGAGAAACAGGGCTATTCAGTTCACAAGAAAATATTCAGAAAGTCTATAGGTAAAGACCTTGACTGAATATGATCGATTCAGTCAAAGAAATCGTTAATGAAAGAAATTCTTCTGAGATATGGAATTTGAGTTTAAGTTTAGTACGAAGATGGTTATTCATTAGAAATTTTTACAGATTGAATAATGAGTCAGTTAAAAAAGATTTTATAGCAAGATATAACAGAATAGGTGAAAAAAGAAGAAAAATGTAAGCGTACATCCCAGAGTCAACAGTATTTAAGAAATACATTTAAAAATGAATAATTGAATACAGTGTAGAAAAAGTATGAAGTAAAAAGGACGAACGAGTGTTCTTTTATGTGCTGTGTCCTTTATGGATTTAGGCAATCATGGCACTCCACAATTTCTGCCTTTTGTAGCTCTTAGTAAATATTTTCTTTTTTACTATCTCTGTTCTGTCAATAAATTACATAAGCTTGTTAGGTAGGTTATGTGTTGCTTACCCCTGCCCATCTTGCCTTCAATATATCCTTTGATTGTCATATTTTCTAAGCCCTCTTTCCTCATTATGTACCATAGAAATGTCACTTGTCCTTTTCTGGTGCTATTTATAATTTTCACTTTTCTTTACCTTTTCTCTACAACTTCGTCATTCGTGTCATTCTCAGCATCATTCTATAGATCACATTTCTGTTGCTTCAAGACATTTGTGAGGATATTGCCCAGCATTCACTTCCATATAGGAAGACTAATATTACATAACAGTTCAGTACATATTTCTTTGTTTCCAACGTGCTTTTCTTCTTATTTAATACTTTGCTTAACTTTTGGAAGGAATCTTTTGCTATCCCAATGCGCTTTTGGTGTTTGGTATCGCATTTTCCGTCCTTTGTTTGTACATTTCCTAGATATATAAAGTTTTGTTTTGTTTACATTTTGTATCTCCAATTTGTAATTCACAGGTTGGGTTGTTCCTTTTGCTAACAACCATAAAAAAAAAGAAAGAATGAAAAGAAAGAATAACTATTCTCGGCAAATATAGAAGATGAAAAACGAGACAAAATAAAGAGATGGTGGGGGAAATGAATAAAAAAAGAAAGAAAGAAAAAACAAAAAAGGAAAGAAAATTCGGTAATCCTAACAAGCAGAAAAAATCGTTGGGTAAATAAAGCAAGGGAGATAAATTGATAGAAAATTTTAAAAAGAAATATATGAAGCGTGAAGGTAGAAAAATAATTTCAAAGGAAATATAAGAAGCGTGAAGGTAGAAAGAAATAATTTCAAAGAAAAGTATAAAGAAGAACAAAGGAAGGAAGCCATGAGTAAAAGACGTCTGAATTTGACAGATTTTGGGAAATCAAAAGCTGACAACTTTATATCTTGGATATTAATCAAAGGCTGTACGCGTCGAATCATGAAAACCTGGCTCTGTTTACCTTGAGGGTTTTGGTGACAGTCTGCAAGCTTTTTAGGTGAAATATTACCCATATTGAATTCTTAAAGCGTAACTGTAAGAAAAGAACACGTCATTCCCCACCACCACTCAAAATAAAAAAATGGATAAAAATTAAAAAAAAAATACAGCACAAACAAACAAATAATTATAATAATAATGCAAAATCGGTTTACACAAATCGATGAGATCGATGGGTTAAGTCTCCAGACTCAGAAAAATATACGAGCTTCATTTGCTATAAAAACCGTTGAACATTAAAAACAATCGATTAAGAGAGAGAAATAACTATCGATTTCTTTTGTTATTCGACATGGATCTTTCGGAATCTTTCGGGATCTTTCGGGATAGATGTCATAGGTTTTCTTGTGAGGTTAGCTTGAATGTCGAAGCACACGGAATTCTTTAATTAGTTGAGCACATGCTGTGGTAGCAATGAATAACGGTATATCTTTCAAGTCAGGGAAAGTAAGTTCGATCCTCGTTAGACGCCTCCTTATACCGGCCTTAAACCAGGAAATGTGACAGCTATAAGTCAAGGTTTAAAGAATGTAACGATAGTTTTAAAGTCCAAGATAAATATTTAAGAATTTTTTAAAAACTGTTATTTTTATTTAATTATTTTTATAAAATCATTTCACTCCAAGCAAGGCAGGGAGGCTACTGGTTTGCAGTTGATTATAGTGAGAGAAACAAACAAGGTACAGGGATGTCGAACAAAGGATAAGTGATGGATCGGGATCAAGGAGATAGAAGATGGCAATCAATGTTGCATTTAACTTTTAGAAATTGTAGCTATCAGGGAAGTAAGCAAACATAAAAGAGTTTCACAAACAGAAGGTGCTAGAAAATAAACTTTTAGAATAAAAGAGGCGGTTACATTTAATTATTTCTACTGTAAAATTGTGGGGCCTGGATGCCAATCTAGAAGCGCATCTGTTATTTTTCTTTCTTGAAAATGATTTTATGTAGCGTATTTATTCATGTATAATACATATTTTTGTATAGAGTTTAAAAGTTAGAGTTGAGTATTATATGTGAAATATAAATATAAACTATTTATCCGGCTACGCGCTTCGATATAATCGACGCGGTAAGAACGAAAGAAGTTAAAACATATGTGGATATGCCTAGACCAAGAATCTTCGAAATAAAACAAAATGAAAAAAAGGAACACAGAAAAATACTAGAACATTACTCGTGCGCTGAAGAAACTTTTAAACAGTAGAGAGTGAGTGAGTGAGTGAGTGAGTGAGTGAGTGAGTGAGTGAGTGTGTGTGTGTGTGTGTGTGTGTGTGTGTGTGTGTGTGTGTGTGAGAGAGAGAGAGAGAGATTCGGACTTGGTTAACATAATTATTATCGACACAGAAAATTTAATTGGCAAGAAGCGTTCAAATTACGTCTTAATCTGTTGTATTTACTTTCCCACCAATGATCTCGGGAAATGTATAAATCTATTATTTCTCTTATCGAGTTATGATTTAAATAGTAAGGTAAAATGTGTTCTTTATCCTTGAATGACAACTAATCTTGGAGAAAGAAAACTCTGAATTTAGAAGCGTGGAGAAAGTAACGGGAAACTATTTCACTATCTTTCGCAAGAAATCATGACCATTCATTGATAAGAAAAAGAGAGCGGACTGTCGGGATATATATATATATATATATATATATATATATATATATATATATATATATATATATATATATAAGGTTATTTAATAATTGCAAAAAAACAGCAACAAAAGACTAAGATAATGGCGCCTTAGTTCTCTTCAAACTACTCCCCTTGTAACAAAATTGTATATTTCCTATTTTGCAGTGTAATAATTTACATTCGATGGTTTCTTCCAACGAGTGCACTCTGGCAAAATTCCCAGTTTCACCAAAAAAATCTTCTTGCCGACCCAGAGAGCCCTCATCGTTAGTAAGAAATTACAACCTTTCCTCCAGGGTCATAAAAAGCTAAACTCCTGCTTCCTCAGGCCTAGTTCATCTATCAGAATGCACTCCTAACTAGCACTCGATGTAATACCTTCATTGGCAACTTCTAGACTTTGGTGAGGCCATGCATCGACCATAAGAACAAAAAGAAAGCATTTCGAAATTCACAATAGAATGAGCTGTCGCTTCAAGGTAAATAACAAAGATATCCGGTTTAGGAAAGCGATGGGTGGGGAGCGTGTGTTGACGTATGTCAACGCTAGGCATACCTAAACGGAACCATGAAAACTCTCATGAACTTAATTTAAATTATGCTTTTTTTTTAACTGGGAAAGGTGATAATCATTAGTCAAGAGAGTTGCATTAGCGTTGTATTTTAATTATTTATCGATTATTTGTTACTATTATTCAAGGAGTTAACTTTTAAAACATGTAATCTTTATTCACCACTGGGAGTTAATTTACTTGACGTATATTTCCACGTATAAGGCGACCAAAAAAAATAAGACGAGGCTCAAAATCTAGTTGAATTTTTGTGATTTTAACTGATCTTCTTCTATGTGCCGTATCCCTTCAGAACGTAGGCGATCATCTCGCTATCCCTCGTAATTCTTAGCACCACTTCTCATGCTACCGCGTTCGACCCTCACTCCGCCATCCATCTGCTTAAGGCCATCAAATATATCACACATTTCTTTTCCTAGTTTCTCATTCCCTCTATCCGTCCCGTGAGCATGAGATTCTCTACGATCCACTTTCTCACTACATCTCCCATAAACTTCAGCTGTCTTTTCCTGATGTTTTTCAGTAAAACAAAATCTCAAGTATCAGTTGACTTTTCGTTTCTATCCTCTCAAAAATCTCATTATTGCTCGCATGTTCTGTCCATGGTATCCTCAGCATCCTTCTGTAGAACCACATTTCTGATGCTTTAAGTCTTTCTTTCATCTTTGATGAGATTGTCCAGCATTCGGTGCTATATTAAAGAACAGACATCACATAATAATCCAGTCCTCTCTTCTTTGTTTTCAGCGAAATTTTTCTGTCTCTCAATAATATATTCAGCTTCTCTGAATGCACCCTTGGCCGGGCCAATATGCCTTCAGATCTCAATGTCACACTTTCCATCCTCAGTTAGGACACTCCCCAGTTATTTGAATTTCTGTACCAGCCTGATTTTAGTATCGCCGATTTGTAGTTGGCCTTTTTAGATTTCTCTTTTTACTGTTTACCATAGGTTCAGTTTTCTTATAGTTTATATGTAATTCTTTCTTCCAACTTTCTTGAATTACTTCCAGTAGGAAGTCTTGCAATTTACTTTCTCTGTCTGCTATCAGCCCTCTATCATCTGTATATTTTATATTGTTCAGACTGCTGCCGCCAATGACGAATTCTGGTAGTTGTTCTAGCGCTCTCAGAATTGTCTCACTGTAAAGGTTGAATAGATCTGGAGAGGAGACACATTATTGTCTTACATCTTTTTCTATCTTTTGTACATCTGCTGAACTCATTTTTCCCCGTATGCAAGCAGGTTACTGCCAATGCAGGTTCTTGATTACTCTAATATTTTCCCGAACATTTCAAGGTTGCCGAGCGTCTCGATCAGGTCTTTGTCGAATGTCTTTGTGTAGTCTACGAAATACAGGTACACACTCTTCTGCATTTGTATTACCCTTTCTGATAACATAAATATCGTGTTCTTTGTTCTAGTGTCCTTGACGAAACCGTACTATTCTTGTCTTATTTTCGGTCTGATCTATTAATCAAAATTTGGAAGACAAGTTCTATTATGTGACTCATTAAGCTGATTGTTCGATGGAGTTCACATTCCTTTGTACCTGGTTTCCTAGGCAGTGCTATGAAAACCTATCTGCTTAGGTCGTCCGGAATATCGACGCTCTTGTAGATTTCATTAATTATTTTTGTGATTTTGTCAGTGCCGAAATCTTCTAAGGCAGCCAGAAACTCTATTACAACGCCGTTCTATCCTGATGCTTTGTTTCTATTCAATTTGGCTAGTGTAGCTTCCAATTCGGATTTTAATACTTCTGCTGTTTCTGTGTATTGTTGGTTGCTCTCTCTTGCCATGGAAGATATCTATATATTCTTCCCACCGCTGAGGTATTTCTGCTTTCTCTTATATGAGCGTTCCATTCTTGGATTTTATACAATTTGTTGAGGAGCATGTCTTTCGTGCTATCAGTTCTCTTATTTTTTACGCATGTCTCCTTTGTTAGTCGTGCTCAATTTCTTTATTTCTGCACATTTATCATTGAGCCATTCCTCTTTAACCGACTGTATTTTCTTCTTATTTTCTTGTGTAGTTTTCTGTATTTTTCCATCTCTTGGCATTGTTTTCCGTCTCTTTTGCATTATGTCGAGAATCTTATTTTTGATCCACCCATTTTTCTTCTGTTTTTCTTTGAGATGGTGTCGTTTACCGATGTCACCAACGCTTCCTAAATGACGTTGTTTGTGGTGGGTTATTTGCATCAGATTATGATGAATATAGTAATTTAAAAGGGTTTTAATTATGTATGTGTGTATCTTGGAAGCCAGACAATTCACCGAAAAGCGATTCGCCGAGAGACAAATCGTCGAGTGACAGTTCGCCAGTAGAAAATTCACAGACAGAACAATTGGTCGACGCTTTAAGTCTTTTCAAGTTCAAGCTCACATCCAAATGTTTTTTTAAAACTATCGGCGAAATGTTCAAGTGTTGGTGGATGCGAGTGTTCCGAAAGCGTCCTGCTAATTTCGTCATCAATTGTTGTTAGGCTTTCGTTGCAATATGTTTGATGTTTGCACCTCCAGTAACTTTTAAATTATCTAGTTTTGTCAACAATATAGGCGTATCACTCAAATAAAAGCTTTCTGTCTCCTCGTTCTGTCTTGAGAAATTCCATGATGACAACTGAATAGCTTAGAGAAAATGTTTTTAAAATAGGCTACAGCTTGGACTTGAAATAACCTAAAGCGTCGACCAATTGTCCCGTCTGTGAATTGTCTTTCAGCGAATTGTCTTTTGATGAATTGTCTTTCGGCAAATTGTCCGCACACGGTGGGCCATGTGTTTGTTTAATTCAGTAATGAGAAATATAGATTTTATTACACCTTAAATGCTTGGATGCTTAACACCTCAAAAAATACCGTATGATTTCTGTTATTGAAAAATAAAGTTTGCATGTTATACTAAATGCTGTTGTTATTTAACACTACAATGATAACTAATTTTAATTAGAAACTTAGATTGTATGTTATCCTAAATGTTGTTATCTAACACTGCTATGAGAAATAAGGATTAGTGTGAACGCACCCATAGCTCTACAAACTAAGAACGAAAGATTTGTTTACGTTACTTGTTACTTGTTACTAGGCTGGACAGTTGCAAATTGTTGCGTAATCGTATTTTTAATATTGTATTTTAATGTTAAATCAAGAAATACAAATAGTTTTATTCCATTTATAACTGTAGTATAACATTACAATGTGAATTGTTTCAGCTAGAAATATTTACATCGGTAGTCATCAGATTGAGGCAATTGTTAACCTACCACGATTCATGGCGAATACACCACAAGATTTAAGGTTAGCTTTTTGTAAAAACTTCTAATATTTTGACGACTCCCTATTTTTAGGTGTAATTTTTAAGATTTAAAGGTTGCCTTATACGTTAAAATATACGGTAATTCTTAAGTTAATGATAGAATAAACTCATTACTAGCTCCAATTGCACTTGCAAATTTAAAATATCCATGGAAATGCTCCCATGGCCTCATTGGCTATTTGAACTTAACAAATTTAACAAAATATTACACTAATTATCATAAATATTAAATTAGGTAACTATTTCATGAAGTCAGAGAATGCAAAGAAAAAGATTCAAAATTGATAACGTTTTATCTTTCACTAAAGTAGACGTTAAAAAATCGGAATGCTAAATGGCCAAACTTAATGGGAACAAAGTAGCTGGACCAGACGGCATTGTAATAGACATGTTGACAGCTTTAGAAGATTTTGGCACAGAGAAAATGACAGAAATAATTAATGAAATGTACAACAGTGGTGTAATACCAGATGACCTACGCAAATCAATTTTCATAGTTCTACCTAAGAAGCCAGGTGCAATCGAATGTGAACTCCACCGAACAATCAGTTTGATAAGTCACATAACGAAACTCATTGTCCGAATCCTGATGAATAGAGCCTAAAGCAGAATCAGATCGGAAATAGAACAAGAACAGTTCGGTTTTATCAATGACACTGGAACAAGGAATGCTATATTTATGCTTAAGTTGCAATCAGAAAGATTGATACAAATGAAAAAGGAAGTTGAACTGTGTTTTGTAGACTATGCCAAGGCGTCCGACAAAGTACACCACAAGGAATTGATACAAATGTTCAGCAACCTCGACATATTTAGCAAAGACACCAAATTAATCAAGAACCTCTACTGCCAGCAAACCGCATGCATACGGACAGGAAATGAAGTCAGCCGATATACAAAGATAGAAAGGGGCGTAATTGTGTGCCTTTTCATCGGATCTATTTAACTTGTACAGCAAGACTATTCTGAGGACCTTAGAAGTTATGCCAGGAAACAAAAAAGAGAGTACTGGATTGCTATATGATGTCTGTCCTTCAATAGGGCAGTGAATGCTGGAGAATATCTTCAAAGATGAAGGAAAAACTTGAAGCAACTGAAATGTATTTCTACAGAAGAATACTGCGAATATCATGGATCGACTAACTGAGCAATGATTAGGTTTTGGAAAGGATGGAAACGAATAAGAAATTAATATTGAGCATCAGGAAGAGACAGCTGAAGTTATTGGGACATGTCATAAGGAAGGAATTCTTGGAGAATCCGATACTCACAGATAGAAGGAAAAAGATACAGAATAAACGGGTAATATATTTGAAGGGTCTGAGCAGGTAGATGGCAGATGGGGGATTGGATGGCGTAACAAGAGAAAGTTTGCTAAGAGCCACCTGGGATAGGGAGACGTGGAAAGCCATTATCACTTACGTCCTGAATGGGAATGGCACATAGAAGAAGAAGAAGATGATGATGATTGTCTCGTTTATCTTTGCTTTTCTTTTTTTCTGTAAACCAAGCAACACCGTTCATATATCTTTCACTAAACAGGAATGGTTCATTGTTTATCTGAAACAATGGCAGGGTGTAACGTATGTACTAACTAATGAAAGAAAGTAGAAACAAATACAGTTATAATATGATAGTTCAGCTTTCTAATTTTCTACGTTTACAAAAGTTGACTAAATTGTAACTTGCTATTTAAATTAGAAAGTGTCAATCTCGCTAAAGCCTGTGCTAATATATCTAAAAAGAAGTTTTGTTTTTGTTTTGTTGTTCAAAAAGAACTTTGTGAAGAAAACATTCTTTGAATTGCAACCAGAAGCCCGGTATTGGATCTGAGAAACAGAAACAGGATTCAGATATCAGGTAACAGCAAAAAGAAAAACATGTTGTGTAGAAAAAGAAAAAAAAAACAATATGATTTTCAATGATGGCTTCATATTTGCAAAGAGAAAACAAAGAAAACGACGCTGACCTGTTTTTTTTCTTTTAGATCATCAGTGGAGCGTGGGGAGAATCAATGTGTTCTGTGATAGAAATAAGAAAAGGATCGATTATTTAAAAAAGGAAAACTCAAAATATAGTAAGACACGTTTCATGACATTTATTTTTCTTAAAGGTTCTAACAAATAAGATTAAAAAATATTTAGCAGTCTTCTTTATTTTTGTCATTATCTGAAACGTAGTACGCACAAAGTGATTACGTCATTCAGAATGCCACTATATGAGAATTTACAAAAATATTTACAAGCATATAAGAAGTTCACGATCATCACACCCGTAATTATGTGTACTGCAGCCATGGTAACAGACCTAGTCTAGTTTAAAATACCCTGATGAAATCCATTCTTTTTTTAGTCTGGTTTTAAATTCAAACTTGCCAATCTCCTAAGCTACTTGTCTTATCAAGGCTAAAGAACTCAGTTTATTTAACTCAGTATTTATTTACAGAGATTTGAATTTAAAATTTTTCTTCTAAAGTGGAAATATTTAGAATATAGTTCGGAATTTAAAACATGCAGTATTCGAAAGTTTAATGAATATGCTTTAAAAGTTTAACGGATATACTCGCATAATGCTTGTTTTTGATTTGAAATAGTAGTGGTAATGCTCAAGTCGGGTAGATGAAGTCCTTTAGACTCTGAGAACAGTTCATTTAGGAGAACAAAAACCAATTTCAAACTTTCACTGTCTCTCAAATATATCCTGTCAGGCTTCGGGAGTAAAACTTAGGATATTATCCAGAGTTCAGCTTTGTTCTAGCTGCTCCTGCGGCGACACCGATTCCAAGCAATATTGTTCCCTGCACTTTCCTGCACTTAACTGCCATTCCCTGCTCATGAACAACATCGGCTGATGGGAGAGGAGAAGTGTGTTGCACAAGCAGCTGTTGGTCTCCTATAAAATAACCTGATCAGGTCAGTGTCAGGAGAAAAAATATGCATCGCCCCATCTGCGCTCGATTGGTAAAACAGATGCTGCGCTTCTATTACCACCTATATTAAATAAAAGCAAACAAAAAATGTTCCAGGCGCCGATCAATGGCTGCAAGAGATCGATGATTACCACGAAAACTAGTTTCATTTCTTAAATTATTCCAAAAAAGTTTAACTAGCACAAAATAAATATAATTTTATGGGCTGGATCAAACTTAAGACAATTATACATAGGGTAAGTTTTAGATTCCATGTAAAACTGAGAATTTAGATTCTGATTTTCTAGGGAAGCTTGATCTACCCACTTAGAAATCTGTTCAAACACGAACTTTGTATTTCGTTTCATTTGGACTTGCAAAGTTAATCTGAAATTAACAATTTAGTAGATATCATATCAATATATGTTTTTTTGCATCAAATAAAGGAGTGATTTAGTTAATCAATCCAGTTTTCCAGAAACCAGTCAGTTAAGTATCATATGTAACACATGCTTAGGCGATCATGTCTTGAAAGAAACGTAACTGACTGAGCATAAGCTTTTTTTTGCATTACTTTCTGTGGTAGATAGTTTGCAGACCAAGGCTATAGAACCCAATCGGTCCTGCTGTTTAGCTCATAGCTGGATGGCAAAGCAACAGATTCATACCTTTATCAAGGGTATTTGTGCGTAAGAGAATGCAACGAATTTAACTGGAATTCGAACTTAGAAATGACAACCGTAAAAAATAAAACTTAAGGATATCAACACAACCTAAGAATTACAAAATGGTGAAAACGAGTATATATATGAAATATTTGAACCTTTCTTACAATGCATTCAATTAAGACTGTCTTTAAATTAATCAGACATTACCATTACATTTTAATGGCGACTGTTTTATTCTTAATATAAAACAAACTTAATAAATATAAAAAAATAATTCGTTTGAAACAAAGAAAAATGTACTGAACTATTATGTAATATCAATCCTCTGACATGGAGGAGAATGTTGGACAATTTCATTACGGATTAAAAAGAGACTTCAAGCAACAGATACGTGGTTCTACAGAAAGATGTTGAAAACGCTATGAACCGAACATACCAGAAACAACGAAGAATTGGAGAAAATGGAAACAAGAAGAACAATAATTGACATCAAAAAGAGATAGTTGAAATTTTTAGGGCACATAATGAGGAAAGAGAGCTTTGAAAATTTGATACAGGATAAATTTTAAGCAAGAGGAACATAGGGAAATAAAGCACAACCTACTTATTCAACTTGAGTAAATGAATGGCGGAACAGGATGAAAGAAAGATCACAAAAATATGAAATTTATTAAGAACTACAAAGAATAGGAAACTGTGGGAAGCCATGATCGCCAACACCCTGAAAGGATACAACGCATATAAAAGATGAATGTATATGTCAAATAGCTCAATAATTTTCCCGCCAAAAGAATGAAAAATTAGTTTACGTCGTGTATTTATATCGTTAAATAGTCATAATCATACTATATTTGATGCTAAACTTAAGTTATATGTTAAACATATTACATCCATCAAATAAGCGTCTTTTTTGTGAAGTGTAAATCATAGGGTGAAATATTATTTGTTTTTTTTCTGTCGATATGCGTAGACGAATTTGTGTGAAACGGAGGTGATGAACTTGAGATTTGAAATGGTTATATGAGGCTGTCTTTTTCAGAGCTGCGGGTTTTAAAGAAAACAAACCCATTGCAGCTGCAGTTTTACTTTCATTCACTCCTCCAAGGTTATTAAATAGTAGAAGTGCTCATATATTGATTATAAGGAGAGAGTCATACAAAACAAGATAAAAATATTGTTCCTTTTTTTTTTTTTTTAAATTGCATTTTGGATTAAAAAAGAGAAAGCAATAAAAACGGAAAAAAGAAAAAAACTACCTAAGCTGTAATTTAAGAAGCCATATTATATTGTAATGTAACCAGCCTTTCCTCAACGGCTATGTTTTTATTTTATTATTACTTTGCCAATATAATCAGCTGTGGAAATGTTTTGCGTTTATATTAATTTCGTAAAGGACCCGATGCGTGCGATTTTGTTAACGAATAGACAAGAAGAAAAAATCCCAAATATATTTTCTTTGAAAAAATGTAATGTTTTCATTGCAAATTAGTTTGAGCATATCTTTTATTGTTACTGGTTAGGCACCTATTCGTAAGTTAATAGCGAGCAAGTTGGTTTCGCAGACCATGACTAATTCTGTTCAAAACCTTATTAAATACTTTCTGTTACTGCTTACTTGGACTTTATTTGCTTATAAAAATCTGAATAGTCTTTAGGGATTGATCCTTGAATGCAGAACTTAATTATAGCAAATAAAACTTTAGCAACAAAACTCGTACTGACCTTTTTCTAATAAAGTTTCAGACTGTTCAAATGAGAAAAGATAACATGTAATAACTGGTGATAAGACAACAATGAATTTTTTTGGTTTCGGGAAATCACATTTATTTTATGAAGCAAGTGGTTAAATTCTTCAATTTCTTTTTGCTCAAGTCAGTGATATAAAAAAATAAAGCTTATGTTTTTCTATACGCAGTGCTACTAAAACGCATAATATTACTCTACATTTCCCGTCTCCTTCGTCGCTGGAGCAGCAGTTTTCTAGATTTCCAGACATTGATAGAAAGTAAAAGTCCGTACTACATTCGATGCACACGTACTATCCAAATTTCCCGAATTAAATTTACAACAGGATTGAACATTATTACTTTATCGAATATTTGCAAAATTAACTTAACCATTCGGGTGACAGAGCTGTTATGATACGACAAGCATCTCAGCTCTAACATTTGTCTTTTTCACAAATTTGTTTCAAGCTGTATTATTATCTTTATTAGTACTGTTAGTAATAATTTTAGACTATTAGGCGCGTGCAAATGTTCACAGTGATAGGTTTGGAAAAATTGTGATTCTATACACAGTTGAACATCGCTTTTTCATTGGAAACCTTTTCACACAACAAATATTTTAAAGTTCTTAGATTAAGTATTTTTTTATTATTAGTTTGGGTTTTTTGTATTTGTTTTTCCTTTTTTGTTGGTTTTTATTTCGGTTTTAGCCGATCTGTTCTTCGGCTAATAAATCGCATCATCATTTCGTGGGACGAGGCCTTAACTACTTGACTAACAAACGTATAGTATTTAATTAACAGTCATTCTGAAAGATACGTCGGGCTATATTGTTGACAAACGTACTGTAGTGGCATTGTTATGATGCTTTGTGATTCAGGAGATGAAATAATTGTTATTCTGGTACGCATTTTATTCCCAATTAGGAAATATTCTTGATTTTTTTCACTGGTCTAACAGCTGTTTTCGGGGATAATTCAATGAGCGAATCTGGTAGTCGGAATTTTCATACTAGAGCTTCTAAATTGATCATTAAATTGTTCTTCCTGTCGAAGGCCTTCGTCAAGCAGAACATCCGAAGTTTTTAAACTCTTTCGGATTTTAATCCAAAGAAATCGGTGATTGTCAGCGAGAGAATTGGAAAAAATGGTCTGGGGAATTTATCAACAACCCGAAAAAGATTAATTTTAAATACCACATCTGGACATTCTTCATGTCTTGTGCAGATATTTTGGCAAAGCAATGCACCAACCAAGTTAGTACAGATACGTTTTGACTTTTCCTAAGGCTGAAATCGCTGTTTTGAAAAATGGAAGGGACACTGGAATAAGAGTGTGAGATTAAGAAAAGCATGATGAGGTAGGCGATTGAAATCTCTAAAGATGACCTTGTAGAGTATTTTGTAAAGCGAAATGAACAGTTAAAGAAGTATGCTGCATCCTCCTGTTCTATTAATATTAAATGGTCAAGCACGCGAACCAGAAATAGAGGAAGAACTGAATAGCCCTGAACAAGACAACTGCCTTAATAATAAATCCGAGTATATCAGCTAGTGCAGTCATGAGAATATGCACTTGCTGTGTGAAGTAGCTTCCGTCACACACACACACACACACACACACACACACACACACACACACACACACACACACACACACACACACTTTAATGATTAAAATATACACAATTTTCAAATTTGTTTCAACCTGGACCGCCAAAAATGTTTTATTTTCGTACGTGAAGATAGGGAAGTAAAAAGTAAAACATAAAAAAGACAAAAAAAAAGAAAAAAAAAGAAAGAAAACACAACTTTAAGGCGACAGATTACGTAGAATCTATTCAATAAGTTGAAGAATAACGTCTTTATCACATGAGTCATTATGGCAGAACAGTAAGTAAAAAAGTACGTAAATCAGTGAACGATCAGCTAAGAAATTTGGGGATATTTTAGATTGTCAGGTTGCTATAATCATCATTATTTAATATCTGTCTACACTGACTCAGTTTGAATTAAATCAATGTTTGATCGACTGAAAAATCGATGCTTAATCACTCATATTTAACTTACATTTTATTTAATTACATTACTTGGCTAATTTATATTGGCCAGTTTGAGAGTCGCTCAAAGACGTGTTTCTTGACTGCGTCACGTACTGCGACGAACTGATGACCACCTTAACAGAGTCATCTATCAGTTCGACTCGACATCTGCAGACCGCACAAACCCCAGAAGGACGTCGTCCGCTAGAACTTTCAACAGTTTAATCAGGCGCTGGAGGAAAATTCGATCTTGAAAGTTGGAGGGACAAAGTGGTTCTCCTAGGTTCAACATCTTAATGGCAAGAGATTTAGCAGCACCAGTATGTGAATGCTTGTGTATGGATTCGGATCTCTCGTCCAAAAAGAGGATCTTACATTCTCCTCTGCGATGTTTGAGAGTGACTACTCTTCTCCCCAGCTAGGTGGGTGTTTATATAATCCTGTCATTCAGAACGTTCCCACGCCTATGAGCTAGATGTAGCTGGCCTAGTCACATAATTTTGCACTGGGTAGCCACCACATATCAGCCCCGCACTAGCAGTGATTTGATACTGAGTGCACTGTTATTCTGTCATGTTCTGAGTCAAGACACATACTACACCGTTGTCTAACAATGGACAAGTATGGATCTAGATATTGTATAGCGTTTTTTTAATCGTATCACCCCGAGCAAGGCGGGAAGGCCACTGATGTGCAAGGGGCTACATAAGAGTACAAAAATTAGATAGGAGGAGAGTAAAGAGAAAAACGAACCATTTAAGGATGGGAGTACAGGTGTGATGACAGTTGAAAAGGTGGAGAAAAAGGAGAAGATATGCAGGGTGGTGTAGAAAGAACTAGAGTGAAGTGGTTAAGAGATGGGTATTGACATTTCATTTAAATTTATGAAGGTTGTATCACTCTTTTAACAAACAACCGCTTGGCGTTATTGAGGATCCTCTTGTACTCATTACGAGCAGACGTAAATAAACACCTATTGTGATCAGATGCATGTCTCCGAAATACTTGGATGTAGTGGTTCCTGTAGGCTATGGCGGCCGAACAGGCAGCAGAGAACCAAGGGGAGGAATGAGATTTGAGGCGAAACTTCCTGGTAGGTATTAAGGCATCAATGCCAACTTTCACCAGGAAGAAATCTCAGAGGCGCAGTCATCAAGTGGGAGATCGAACACTTTTCCCCAAGGGACGTCGCAGAGGAAATCACGAAACGCGTCCCAGTCAGCTCTTTGGTAGTAGTAGGAGATCCTATAGGTAGGAAGCTTCTGGGGGAAGTGAGGGTGGTGAGAAATATTGAGAGAGACAACAGCATGATCGGAATTGCCGAGAGGGCAAAGCTGCGAGACTTGGCAGAATTCAGATGCAGAGGTAAAGCATAGATCTAGTAGAGAGGCGTGTCCTGAGGGAATGCTGGGAAAGCATGTGGCGAGGTCTACTACGTGCGTAAGGGATAAGAAAATGGCAAAGTTCATGGCGTGGATGTCAGCTGAGTCAGTAACAGAGTCTTTAAGCCACTCAGTATGATGGGCGTTAAAATCAAATACAAATATGTGAGCGAATGGGTGGGAGGAAGTAGCCTTATCTATATTGTCAGAAATGCTGTATAGAAAGGAGCAGTCGAGAGAGGAGGGGGAACGGTAAAGGAAGAAAAGGCAGCTAACCGAACTGAGAAGTGACAGACGGAGACATATATATTAATGGTCAGGGGAGTCGAAAGATGTCACTCTAGCTATAGGGAGGTGTTCATTAACGTAGACATCCAGCCCATGCATATAGACAGTGGGATCCTTCCATAAGAGAAGACAGCCAGGGATCGTGAAGTCAAAGAAGGGAATCGTTGGGTTGAGTTTAGTCTCACAGAGGGATAGGATGTCAGGGGACTTTTAGTACGAATGCCCCGGATGTTAGTAAAAGAAATGTTAAGAGGTTTAGGTAATTTGAGTTAGGATTTTGTTTTGAAATACATGCGACCCACAATCAAAGCTGACAACATGTATTTATGATAAGACACATCATATTGACTGTTATTTAATAGATTTTTATGTATCTCAAGCCCAAATGTATTGACTACAATCAAGCATTGGTGTGGGCAATAATGTGAAGTAAAGAACGCTGAAATTATCTGGAATGCGTAGGAATAACAATTTTCGAAGATGCATAGCTATTCTGCAGAAACGTTTCTTTTAATATTACTTGACGCTCTATTTTTGTTTGAAGTAAATACTATTTTCTTGGAAATCAAGCTCCAGACTAAACAAAGGAAAAAAAAAAAGAAAAGAAAATTGAGAAGAGCATGGTTGCTAAAGAATTTTTGTTAAAACATTCCAGACTTATTGAATACAATACCTATTAAATGCATTTGAGCCATTTGAGATTTTGAAAAAAAAACAAAAAAACTTTGATTAAAATAACATTTTTTAATCGTTTCACCCCAGGCAAGGCAGTACCGCCACTGATGCGCAGGGGGCTACATAAGAGAGTAAAAGTTTAAGCAGGAGGAGAGTGAAGAGAAAGACAAACCAGTTACGGGGGTGTCAGAGAAAGGGCAAGAGAAGGATGGGAATACGGGTGTGTATGACAGTTGCAAATGTAGAGTGAGAAAGGAAAAGAACAAGATACACGGGATAATGTAGAAAGAACGAGGGAAGGACTGGAGTCAAGTGGTTAAGAAATGGGATTTAACATTGCATTTAAATTTCTGGAGGTTGTAGCCGTCAGGAAAGCAGGTATACGAAAGGAAGTTTCCCAGGCAGGAAGAGCGAGAAAAGAAGCTGATAGAATAGAATTTTTGGCTGCATTTGGTAGATTTAACTGTAAAAGTGTGGAACCTGGTTGCTCGAGTAAATTCTTGGGGAGGGGGCATCAGTGAGCTAAGTTCGTCGGAGCAGAAACCATGAAAATATTCGTAGAAGAGACAGAGGGAAGCCACATCCTGCCGGTGAGAAAGAGGCTGGAGTCGAGATGCCAGGTCTAGACCTATCCCATTACAGATTCTTCTTTGGAGCCTGTCGAAAACCCTAAGATGAACAGCAGCGCCTGAGCAGATATGACAACGGTATTCTATGCATGTATAAGATGAATTCAGGCGGAAAAAAACTTGCTGGTCCGACACAGTGACCCAACCTTCCTAGCAGTAGATTTAGCTATTGATTTAATGTAATGGTTCCACTTGAGGCTGGGTAAGGCCTAGGAAGCGCAGTATATTTCTTTCAGCGAGACTCACTTAGTCCATGCTTATGGTGGGTGGGAGAGACTGCCTGTGATGGCTGACAGCAGCTTCGTTTTAGAAGCATTGAAATGTACAAGCCATTTTCTACCACAGAGTGTCGGTCGTTCTCAAGATCAGCAGCGAGGTTATGTTTGTCCGCCTCCCCAGATTACTTACTGGTGTGGGAGTAATATTATTTAGAAACAGGCGTGGCCATTTCTTTTTGTCATGTCTATCCATTGTGAAGAAGCGCTAATCAAAGATTTTTTGAACAAAGAATGATCCCTGTTAGTCAAAAATAGATACAGAAATGTAGTAGTTTATTTCTTATTACAGGGATTTCGCGCAATGTGCCAAATGTTTGACGAGACATGGTAAGCCCCAGTCAAATGAAATGATTTGACGAATCTGTTCAAATCCACCGAACACTTTCGTAGCGCCTCATATCTATCTATCTATCTATCTATCTATCTATCTATCTATCTATCTATCTATCTATCTATCTATCTCGGTGCTTCTCTATTTTTGTCTTTGTTCGTTTTTATTCTAACTAGTTGAATAGGCCCATTTTAGAAATATCATCGTTAAGAGACATTACACAACGAACCTTTTAACTCGTCTTGAATCGAACCAAATATCTGCCTCATCTAACAAAAATGAAAACCGCTGCCTCCAAGACATTTCACTGCACCAACTTGATCTTTCCTTTCTTTTTGAAAGAAAAATCATGCACTCATTGATCTAATATGGCCGGTAGATTGGATAACGATGTATGCAGACTTTAAGATTGATTGCGTCTAGTGCTGAGGAATTAGAGGAAAAGGTGTTAAGCTGGGACAAAGGCGTTCGAGATGGAACGATTTTACCCCGAGTTTGATTTATAAAAATCAAGAGAGCAGAATAAAATGGAATCGATGACAAAAGGCGTACAAAGAAATTGTAGCTTTAAAACTAACTTGGAAGAATTCCTTTCAAAATTGATTATTTTGAAAAAAAAAATCAACGTAATGTTCAAAAGAACATGAAGTTTAAAATCTATCTATCTATCTATCTATCTATCTATCTATCTATCTATCTATCTATCTATCTATCTATCTATCTATTTCACCCTTTTCATGTATATATATCATAGCTTTTCTTTCTTTCTCCAAATTAACCTCTTCATAAGCATTGTTTTACTGTAGTGCATCTGTTGTAGAGTAATGGTTTCCTGAAGAGTTTTGCTAGAATAGTGAGTTCAGTTCCCACTTGGTGTTCTTTTTTCACGGTTGTCATTTTAGTGCATGTCTAATTCAGTCTGTTCAAGACACAATTAAACACACACCCACCCAACCCCACACACACATACACACACACACATACACACACACATAAAATATTTATATGACTCTTCGTTTTCTTTTTCTATTTTCTTATATTTTATAGCCATTTTTATAACTATTTCTTGTTGATTTAAACTTTATCTTTTAAAAGAATCATGTTTTGTCCTTTTTTAAACAATGTTGATAGCAGACACAAAAAGAAAGCCACAAACAAGTTTACGTGGTGAGGTTTCCCTGTTTTTTCGACAAAAAGTTTCATGGCAACTGCTCTAAAGATCTTTTCCCTCAAGTAGCCTACCATGAATGTAAGCGTGCTACTAGATTGGTATCTAGGCCCCACTCTTTCACTGTTTAAGTAATTAATGCAACTCCCACTTCTACTCCAACAGTTTCTTTTCTCTCACTTCCAGCCCGTGAACCTCCCTTCAGTTTACTTGCATCCGTGGAAACTACAATTTTCAAAAATTTAAATGCAACGTCAATCGCCATCTACTCTCTTTTGAATCCCGTTTCTTTTGCCTTTTCCTCACCCCTTCCTATTCACAGTCTTCTCTTTCACGTTATCTCTTTTGCCTTTTCCTCACCCCTTCCTATTCACAGTCTTCTCTTTCACGTTATGTCTTTTGCCTTTTCCTCACCCCTTCCTATTCACAGTCTTCTCTTTCACGTTGTCTCTTTAATCCCCTGCGCGCTAGTGGCATTCCTGCCTTGCTTGGGGTGAAATAATTGAAAAGAAATGGAAAAGTGCATTGATAATCAGATGTTAGTGAATTGCTAAGAAGTTTTTTGTGTAAAAATATATAAAATATGGAAAATATCTGGAAGTAGAAAGCTAATTTGACGACAAAGAACAAACTTACACCACTGAAAATATGACAGTAACGCTAAAAATAATAGACTATAATGAGAGCGTAATTTCAAATCAGACATGGTATTTGGACATATTATACTTTTCAACAACGTAGAAACCCTTTTTCCTTCAGATGGCAATGTCGCAAACTTATCAGTGCTCGATCGCTATTTTCATGGTAAATATTCAGGTAAGAGCCATTCTTTAGATCTATAGGCTCAGAACTTTATAAATGAAACACGGAGTAGAATCACTTGTATTTTTTTCATATTCCAATTCTAAGGAGAAAGTTCCAGCTATTTTTTTGGAACTACTTTTTTTTTTAACACACTTCCGTCTTTTTACAAATATTATAACAAAAACTTTTCTGATAAGCATCTCGCTTTTATACCACAACTTCACGAATTTAAGCAAAAGACTAAATTTACAGCAAGGTAAGATCATTTTACTTCTGAAATTGTTAAATATAACCGGAAGTTCTATCTTAATAGTTTCTTCTCTCGCACATCTCACCTATGGAACTCTCTTCTATTTTACGGTCAACTATAAAAGTTTAAATGCATCGTCAACTGTCATCGTTTGGTTCCTTGAATACTGTTATTTTTATTATCCTTTTTTTGTTGTAACATTTTCTTAGTTTTTTTCAATAGTGTCTTATCATCATAGTGGATTAATTGCCTTACTTGTGTTGAAATGATTAAAAATACTTCCGGGAATATTAAAATCTTAACTTCATTAAGTCAAAGGTCAATTTTTTTGTTCATCTTCCTTATCCTCATAATTATATTTTGCAATGACATAATTTCAACTATAACATTGAGAATAATTGCGGCTTGTATTTGGTGCAGTATAGTATAAAAAAATATGAGTTAGTTAATTAAAGCTGACCAGGATAAGCCGACATAACAAGTGGCAGCGAGATAACTGTCTAGAAGTCAAAGTTAAGTAAAAAAAATAGGGCATGTCTCCGGCAAGTGGTTTCAGTTTCAATCCTGAGGAAGCAAATGAATAACAAGTAATGCAAACACAGTGATTTTTTTTAACGTGACTGCGACTTGGCTTTGTTGTCAGAATAAAAGGTCATATCAAAGTTGAACAATGATCAATGCTCAGGTCATTTAAAAACTTACTTGAATGGTTCTGAATAAGTTGCACTTCGATAGATCAATGGAAAGGAATTAGACCCAGTCGGAAGTTAGTGCCAAGGCAGCAGTGACGACAAAAAGTTCGTTTCAAAAAAAAGAAAAACCACATGGACAAAAGTGTGACATGGTGACTATAATGACCCAGCATAAAGGCAGTCATTTGAGGTATGCATAAAAAAGAAACGCCATCGATTTCAAAACAGTCCATTTAGTTAATGTTTATGACAAAAGATTTCTTCAAAGAAAAAAGCTGGAAATTCAATGCCTGCACAGAATTCCATTAAAGGATTTGACAGCGATAGCATTTATAGATTGACAATTTCTCTTGGCTAATAAATATTTCTCGCGAAGTGATTGAGCAGCAAACAGCTTCAACGCAACGCAAAAACATACTTTTAATTAATTCAATTAATTTCAAGGGGATTAAATCGGAAAGAATAATAAATCGAACATCATGAACAATCAATCTTGACGGTTTCAGGAAATTATCTATCTTAGACACTAATCTTTATAGAAGCTTCTTTCATTACTGAATACTCAAACTTCCTCACAATCAACATATATATCAACACACACAGACACACACATACATATATATATATATAATTATTTAATTACTTGAATTTTGGTCATAATTAAATTAGACCAGTACACAGTTGTATTAAAAAGTGTTCAATACAATTATGTTGTGGAACTTTTGAATACTTTCTCATTTGTAAACGAGTTATTACGCGACGTAGGTTTCTACCATGTGATGTCTTCAGGTGATTTGCAATAACTGATTTTACTGTTTTTATTTTAAGAAAGCTCACGTAACGGGAATTTTTTCATGAACGCGCAATTTTCAAAAATTAGAAGAAGTTATAACGTTTTAATCCATGGTTGTATGACCCTAACAGGTATTTTATGATATGGTACACTTAGTCATAACTTCTGTTCTTTCATTCAGTAATTCATTTTTTGGGGGTATAACATAATAGTTAACTTTTCTTCCTGGCACAGGAATTGTTATTTAAACGAAAGTTTATTTACTTGTCGACTATATAATTCAGTGTTTCTCAAAATTTCTTTCCTTGTATTGCATTTTAGGTGTCAAAAATATTTCAGGGCTACCTATGTACAAATAGAGATTCCATGTAACAGGAAATACATTTTATTTGCAACAGTATTTAGGAGTGCTGATCTTTTTCAGGACATAGTCGATCATGGCCTTCTACCTCTCCCTATCTCTGGTGGCTCTTAGCACGTTCTCTTGTTACCTCACCCAAATCCTGCTTTGCCATCCACTTACTCAGGCCCATCAATTATGTTAAACGCTGTTTTCCCCTGTCTCTCCTTCCATCTATCTGGCTTGTTATCAGGTTCACCAAGCCTTCCTTCCTCACTGTATGTCCCACGAACTTTAGTTGCCTCATCCTGATGCTCAGTATTAATTTCCTTTTCGTTTCTATCCTTTCCAAAATGTCATCATTGCTCATATTCTCGATCGGTGATATCCTCAGCATCCTTCTGTAGCACCACATTTCAGTTGCTTCAAGTTTCATTTCAGCTGCTTCCAGTTTTTCCTTCATCTTCGATTATATTGTCTAAAACTCACTGCTATATTGAAGAACTGACATAACATAGCAATCCAGTACTCTTTTCTTTGTTTCTAGCGAAATGTTTCTTTCCCTTAATACTCTACTTAGCTTCTGGAATGTATCCTTAGCTATGCCAATTCATTTTCGGATCTCAGTGTTGCACTTTGTATATTCTGTTAGAATGTTTTCCATTTATTTAAATTTCTGTACCTGTTTGGTTTTAGTATCCCCCACCTGTAGTTGGCATTTTGGGCGCCTCTTTTCCTGATTACCATGCATTCAGTTTTCTTGTAGACTTTTGTAGTCCTTTCTTTCCGCTTTCTTTAGCTGCTTTCTGTAGGAAGACTTGTAGTTTCTTTTCCGTGTCTGCTATCAGCACTGTATCATCTGCGTATTTTATATTGTTCAGACTGCGGCTACCGATGACAAACCCTGGCATGACTTCTAGGGCCCTCAGTGGAAAGACACATTCTTGTCATACGTCCCCTTCTATTTTTGTATACTTGCTCGATTCGTTTCCTGTAAAGTATGCAGACGGTTTGCTGCGAGTAGAGCTTCTTGATTAATCTAATGTCTTTCCCAAATATGTCGAGGTTGTTGAGCATTTCTATCTTTCATTTCTTTGTGACGTACTTTGTCGAACGCCTTTGCGTAGTCTATAAAACACAGGTACACGCTCTTCTTCATTTGTGTTGCTCTTTTGATGGCATTCTAAACAAAAATATCGTGTTCTTTTTTCCAGTCTCCCTGACGAAGCTGCACTGTTCTTTTCCTATCTTTGACCTTCGCACTCTGTTCATCAGAATTCGGATGATAAGTTTTATTATATGACTCATTAAGTTGATAGTTCGTAGGAATTCACACTCGTTTGCACCTGGCTTCTTAGGCAGTGCTACGAAAATCGATCCGCTTACGTCATTCAGTATTTTTCCATTGTTATAGATTTCATTTATTATTTCTGTAATTTTCTCTATGATGAATTCGTCTAAAGCTGTCAGCATCTCTATTACAATGCCGTCTGACCCAGCTGCTTTGTTTCTATTCAGTTTGGCCATTGCAGCTTACACTTCGGTATTGCCGGTTGCTCTCCCTTGCCTTGGAAAAGATCTTTTATATATTTTTCTCATCTCTAGAGTATTCCCTCTTTCTCTAATATGAGCGTTCTATTCTTGGATTTTATACACCCTGTTGGTGAGCATGTCTTTGTCCTCTTTTTTTGTGCATGTCTTCTTCATTATTTGTGCTCAACCTCTCTATTTCAGCGCGATTTATGTTGAGCCATTCCTCTTTAGACTTTAAACTGCATTTGCTCCTTATTTCCTTGTGCAGTTTTCTGTATCCACTCGTTTTTTTTCTACGTCTGATTTCTTTTAGGACAATGTTGTTTATTGATGTCACTGGCGCTTTCTTTAGTGTGCACCATTTCGAGTTTATGTTTCCAATTTGTTCTTTGTATTTATTTTTCACACTGTCAGTGTATTTGTCCTGAAAGTCGTGGTCATTCACGAGTCTGCTGTATTGCAATCTGAGTGCTGAACTAGGCTTCTTCAGTCTCCGAAATTTCACCTTTAGTTTGCAGATGACTGGGAAGTGGTCGCTTTCACAGTCGGTACTTTTGTATTGAACCACTGCGTTCCTGAATCTTTTGTTTATGGTTATGTAATTGATTTGGATTTTCGTATCTTCTCCTGGGTCTATAAGCGCTTTGGGTGTTCTTGGTTATTACCTAGTCATTTACTGTGCACCATTGAACGCATTTTTCTCCTCAGTCATTGCTATTTCCTAACCCCAAATGACCAGTTGTCTCACCCTTCTTCTCCTTACCTACCTTAGCATTCAACTCTCCCATGATGATTCTTGAGCCTTGGCATTGTCAAGTATGGAGAAGAAAGTTTCTATTTTCTCCTCATTTCTTCGTCAAGTATCATCCCGACTCCCTTTTCGTTATTTTTACCTCCTGCGTATATAATTCTGTGGTTGTCGCTGATGAAATCTACATTGTTTAGCCATCTAGTTACGCATATTCCCGGACTATTGATCTTCAATCTGCTCATCTCCTGCTTGACATTCTCCAGTTGCCCAGAGTTGTTCAGTGCCCTGACGTTCCATTCCCTAGAGTAATTTTTTGTTTGTTGCGCACAGGCGCAGGATAACGGTTCAGAGACACCTGTCTTTCTTTTCTGGGCAAGGGACAAACGTAAAGGATTGCGTTTTCTTTATGCCGCTGGCACTAATAGTCGCTGAATGACGGTAAAGGGACACATATTGCACATGTCAGTCCTTACCGAACAAGGAGTTACTTCTCTTGGAGTTAACCACTTCACATCGTTGGGTTTCATATAAAATAATGCTTTTAAAAAGTAAAATAACATTTTTCGTTAATTAATTATGTCATATTATAACTCAATACCTCATATTAAATGCACAAGAAATGCTTGTCTCAAATAAATGAAAGATAAATTGAATGAACACGAAGTCTTTGTAACACCACACAGTGAAACAAAATATGTTTCAAATTAATTAGGAAATATAATTCATAAGACAACATCGAACATTTTATTTAAATAATGTATGAATCAGTTGCATTTAAAAATAAAGGAAAGCAGTTTGTGCTTTCATAATTATACTCCAGTAAAAACAAAAAACAAAACAAAACCAAAAAAAAACAAAAACAAAAAACTCATAGAAATTTCATAAACACCTATTTTTTATGTACTAATTTCACAGCCGTTTTTAAAAATTTCTCGGGTTCTTTTGTAGCCAAATTTTATACTATTTAATTCTTTAAGATTTGAAACCAGTCGACCGCAGAAAGTAATGGCAACTTATTGCGAGAATATCTTCTGCCTAGTCAATCATGTCTCGAAAAAGGCATGATCACCCAAGCGAGTATCATGTATGGCAATTAACTGACTGATTTTAGATGAGGAAATGACTTTGGATTAAATTATTATTGACAGCACCTAATATTTTTCAATGCGTTTGCTGATGTAGATTAGGCGACAAGAGTTAGAACAAGTAGACCTTTTATACAGCGAAGTGGTTAAATTATCACTTTTATAGTCGAGGGGGATATCTAGAAATGGGATTTTTCGGTTGATTTAGCTCATAAGCTAACTTTGAAACAAATTTTCTTTGATTTGTTAAAAAAAGTTCTATAATATCATTAACGGATTTAGTTTGAATGAAAATGTCAGCAGTATAACTGTGATAAATGATGGATTTATCTATTTTGTTGCATATTTTTTGCAGTTAATCGACACAAATTATTTATATATATATAATCGTCACAAAATATTTTGCTTTCGAATTAATCGACACAAAATGTCAACTTAAAGAACATTTGTTGCCTAAATACACAATATATATATATATATATATATATATATATATATATGTGTGTGTGTGTGTGTGTGTGTGTGTGTGTGTGTGTGTCAATGCATATTTGAACAGCAATATTTCTTTTAAATATGTTTCGATAAAAATGACCAACAAGGAACATTTTATTAATTTTATATATATATATATATATATATATATATATATATATATATATATATGCGTCCTTCGGCAGGATTTGGACCTGCGTGCCCTAGAGGGAAACCGTCAGTTGATCTAACGTGTCTGAGACCGCTCGTCCACAAAAGACCTACAGTTAGACAAAGCTCGAAATGATGCCTTTAAACACACACTTTCCTGATTTTTCGTAATATTCATATCTGCTCTGTTTGCGTATTCTGATGTAAACAAATGTAAGCAAAGACAATTTATTCATGATATTTTACGAAATCCGTTACGAAATGAATTAACTCAGACATATTGTTAATTTATCTGTTTAAACATTATTTTATAATGGTTACTCGTATTTGAGTAGATACTCTGTTTTTTCTTTATTAAACAGTATATTTATATGTACAACATTATTAACTCCCACAATAACCAAAATCTGAAGAATTTCATGGAATCTAATACAGGACACGAAGATTACACCCTCCTGTAAATGCAGACCCAGAGAAAACTGTCCGGTTGAAAGTAAATGTAGATCTACAAATGTGATCTACCAATCTATCATCTTTAAAGATGACAAGGAAAAAATATAACGTGTACATCGGAATTTCGGCGGGAATTTGGAAACAAAGATCTTATCCATATAGGCACTTCTTTACTAACCGTAATTTAAGGTATCAGACAGCCCTCTCCCGAAAATACTGAAAATTGAAAGAAGAAGGCCTAAACCCACTGATACAGTGAAAGCTGATAGGCACGGTACGTACTCCTTGTAGTCTAGGTGAGAGATGCAATCTATTTTTAAAAGAAAAATAGAATTTTGTAATTTCAACATCAGTAAGTTTTATTAATTATCTACTTCTTCCATTTATTCATAATAGGTTTTGCTTCCTACATAGATTAGTTCCAAAGCCAAAGTTAATAAGTCCCTGGAAATGGATGGGTACTAAGCCACAATATCAAATTGGATCAAAGAACAATCAGTTTTATTATTAATATCGTTAAATCAATTGATGACATTTGTGGTATTAATCCATGGTGCCAACCTAAAGCTTTTTTAATTTGTTTGTTATTTCTGTTTAGAATAATTTTGGTAATTTTATCAATTTTTGACCTGGCAGGGTCGATAATCTTGCGTGTTGTAAAATGTTTTTATTATAACTACTTATAAGAAAAGTATTACAATATATATATATATATATATATATATATATATATATATATATATGTGTGTGTGTGTGTGTGTGTGTGTGTGCGTGTATGCTTGTGTGTGTGTGTGTTGATGGGTGGGTAGATACACGTTGTATGTACTAGCTTGCACAGTTATAGTACCACTTAACCAAGATGCTGTATGATACTGTACTATTGTTTTAGTTTTCGATATCGAGTCGGTAGCATTCGTTACTATAAATTTATTTAAAGAAAAATAAATTTAATACTTGTATGCATTCCTTTGTAATGTGTAATACCGTACAGATTACAAATAACTTTGATTGTTATTCTTTTTCTAGACTTTTCTATTTTCATTCTCAATGGCGATCACTTCTGCCTGATATGTAAAGCAAAGAAGCACGCGAAATCGAATTTGCCAGTTTCAATTAGGAAAACGAACAGATCTAGACGGATATAACAAACTATGTTGGATGGACGCGAATGACGTGAATCGAATTTTATTTTATTTTTTATATATATTCAGTAATGCCTCCTGTCGCAATATTATGTTTCCGCTGAAAAATTACAGATTCTTCGTTGAGCTATCGATTTTATAACTATCTATATCTACTCATCATCTGTCTGTATATTTTAAAATTAAATCGAAGAGCAGCGACATTTTTTTCGTTTTGAAACGCAGTTTATTTTAATATTACTTATTGGTAGATATATACTAGGTAACCGGACTAAATTTTCGAGACCTAAGGCCTGAAATGAATTTTAAAAAGGTAAAAACATTCTTGAAGTTTTCTTTTTAGCATTAATTGAAAGCTTTAATTGCTAAATGATTAAATTTACTATTTAGAGTAAGAAAAATACACTTGTGTATTTCAAGTAAAATTAGATTTGATGTAATCGAATTTTTGATTGCTTTCATTTGAAATCGGTCATTTTTACACATTTAGATAAACTTGTAAACAAAAATTAATTCTCGATTTTAAAAATCTTCTAAAAAGAAAATATACTTTTCTGAAACTGATTTAAAGTATAATTAATCCGATTGAAAAATTCTTTACTTTAAGTTTAAAATAACAGTGAAATGGATTAAAATTTAAATAATAATAATATAAAAATAACACGATTATAATAACATAAAAAATTAAATAATAATTTAAGAATAAAAGGATTTAAAATAACAGTGAAAATGGATATCTGTCAAAACATAATTTAAGAAAATACCGGATGATCCGCTATTTTGTATAATTTAGAACTGAGTAATCGTAGTACTGACTAATCTTAGTACTCAAAAATTTCAAAAACGTTGGAAAATATTCTCTGCAATCTAATTTTAGGAAGGTTAGTTTTAAATTTATCATAGTCATCGCTCTCATTTTCTAATAACGGCGTGTATAGTCGACAATACTTTCAAAATCGAGTGCGTTTTTAATATTTTATATATATAAAAAATAAAAGAATATTAGTAAATATAGTTTTCACTTAATAACGATATCACCTAACCGAATGAAAGTAATGCAGAATTTTAAAGGATTCATATATTATAAATAATTATAATTAAAATAAAAAATTATGAAAATAATTCATTATTCATAAAAAAAAACTTTTTTCTTAAGACAATAGTGTGCTTAATAAATCTTATTCATCAAAGTAATTAAAAACGTGATTAGCCAACTGAAAACGATCAGAATAAAAAAGTAGACACAATATATCTATATTATACAATGAAACATGTTTGAATGAAGATATGTAATTTAACTCTGAAGATAATCTTAGATCGAAAGTACTTGGGTTAAAAATACGTCGCCATCCTTGAATTTCATCTTAACACCAAGAAACTGACTAGACAACTGGAAAGGTTCAGTATAAAAATAAGTTGACAAAATATATCTATATTATTCAATCAAAGATGCTGCATTCTTATCTGCTACAATTTTAATAGAAATTGAACTGAAAGACTTAGCAGACTTTCATTAAAATGGTCCGCTATTTCCAGGTAAGATAATCTGGTTCGGCTTCGGTAGCCTTAATGTAGCCAGAATGTATAACTACATTGTTGGTTAATTGAGCAATTTTATTATTGCTCAAGGCAGGACGAATTTACATGCGCTGCCGTTCTTATATTCTTTGTGTTCAATCTCAGTATCCGGGAAGTGTTTTACCAAAGGAAGAAAAGTGTGACACTAAAATCCAGGGGTACATTTGGATAGTGAAATATGCTTTCCATAATCTAAGCAATGTTTTAAGAAGCAATATTATTTTCTTAGAAACAAAGAAAGTGTACTGAATTGTTACATAATATCACTCCTGCTATATATAGCAGTGAATGCTGGACAGTCTTCTCACAGATAAAGAAAATACTTGAAACAACAAAAATGTGATTCTACACAAGGATGATAAGAATACCATGAACCAAACATATAAGCGATGACGAAGTTTAATAACAATTGGAAACAAAAAGGACATTTACATTTAATACCAGAAAGAGACAGTTAAAATTTCTCTGGAACATAATGAGGAATGGAGGTTTGAAAAATTTGATACTCACAGTACAGATTAAAGTCAATAGGGACAGAGGGCAGTGCATAACCTACACAGCCAACTTGAGTAATTGGATGGCGGAAGAAGGTTTAGGAAAGATAACAAAAAGACAACATTTATTAAGATCTACAAAGGACAGAGGATTGCGGAGAGCCATGCTTGCCAAAATCCTGGAAGGACACGAGGCAGAGAAAGAAAAACAAAATAAGTTTAACCGATGTATTTTGGGAGATGAGCATTCTGTGCATTCATTACTACCTAATGAAACTGGTTGAGTTGAAACCTAGAAAGCAAGTAAGTGGTTATCATTTCGTTCTCTGACATATTGTTGGCTCTGCATATTCAATACTTTTGTTTGTGCACTGAGGACTTTTTAAAATAGCCGTCTGCTGTTCTAACCAGTACATTATTTACTGTCATATATATATTACCCTATTTCATGCACTATGCAATCGTCAGGTACATGCATGAAACTCCGGGTCGTGTTATAGGCGTAGGATAATATGTATATTCATAAAATATATTTAACAGCTCTGTTATGATACATTGGGCACTGTTATATTAAAACCAGCAATCTATTTATATACGTGGGGGTACTTGTTTTATATATATATATATTTGTTTAAGTTATTTTTAATCGATACTCGTATTTGAGTAGATGTTCTGTTTTTAATTAAAAGTATATTTACATATATGTATTTCAACCGGCTTGATTATTTGCAATAAATTATGTTACATAAAAATGTGTTATTCGGCAGGATTTGAACCTGCGACCCCTAACAAAATAGAGGAAGTCACGCCTTACAGCGCTCGACCACCAATAATTTCACAGTTTAATCGAAGCTAAATCAAGCCTTATATACACAACTTCTGATTTTTTTTGTAAATAAACATCTACTCAAATACGAGTACGGATTAAAAATATTGTTCAAACAAATAAATCAAATATGTCGGTTGTCAGTTACAATTTTCCGTAACGATATATAAGAGATAATAGACTTGACTTTTTGCAGCCGCTTTAGTTAAAACCTGTCGGATCTGATGGCGGTTTCTTTTGTAAAGAGGCGTGCAGCTTCAAACTTTTCCTGTGGGAGCATTTTCTTTAATATGATTTCTTGAGAGTGTAGGTAGGTAGACAATATAAAATACTGTTTAAAATAAACAGAGTCCAATCAAATATTGGTATCCACTATAAATATGCTTCAAGTAATATATATATTGTTGTGGATTCTTGTTTAGAAAACCACACAATATAACAATAACAAAAAACAGATATGAGAGGAAAAATGTAAGTATATTGAATAAAAGATATACAACCTGTACACGATTAGTAGATTCAGGAATACTTGTTAGTAGGAGTCAAATATATACATACAAGAAGTAAGTCCGGGTAATAATCTATATTCTTGCTGACCAACGAGCGGCGGTTCAACTGCTCTGACAAACACCAACTCTAACAAGAACTATATTTAGTTGTCCCTCCCAGTAAGGGCAACATGTGACACATGGTCAGTTTTGACTGGGATTTTCGGGCTATATGGCCCGGCCAAAAAATGTCTGTCTATTTTTGCCCAGTCGTGCTTCTACCCTTCGGCGGAACCACGACTGGGTTATTGCTCTTTGCTCGGAAGCAGAGAGCGCCCTCTACCCGAAGCAGAGTGCTGACAGTGTTATAGTTGAAGAGTCTCAGCAACTCTAACAACAACAACAACAACAACAACAACAACAAACAACAACAACAACAACAACAACAACCCGTTATGTGTCGGAAGAATTATTTGTATATCCTGGAAGCGTCTATAGAGTGTTTAAAAAGGGGTGACTCTCCAACATATATATATATATATATATATATATATATATATATATATATATATATATATATATGTGTGTGTGTCTGTGTGCCTGTGTGTGTACATGCGTAAGCTAGATAGGAAAATTATTGCTGTTGCTTGTAGTCTTGTCACATGGCTTAAAATGTCTTGCTATAAAATCAATATCAAGTTCACTCCAGAGATAATCATATTTTGTACGATACAAATAATTAATTGCAACAAACAGTCTTATTGTTGACAGAATATGTTAAGGGAAAAAACATGCCGGTGAAATAATATGGCGCCAGAAGGTAACAAGCCGCCCTTTTGAAAACATGTTAATCAAAGTAGCATTATCTTTGTTAGAAATAAAGATGATTATAATATTATTTGGCATCGGCGTACCGGAGGTTGTAAAAACAAAATAATGTCGTTGGACGTTATTAAACAGCAAAAAGAAAATAATCTGTAGAGAAACTAGAAACATTAGAAAAAAGACGTTTATTATAGTAGAACATGACATCTCAGAGGCACTCGAGGGTAATTGTAAATATAATATTAACAATTTCCTTATAAAGAACGATTCACCATTCACTGGCCAAAATACCAGCGTTACACGAGTTACATATCATTCGCTTCCTTGCCATTGGGCAGCGATCAAAGTATGCTATCTGTTCTCATCCCTAATGGTAATATAATCCGCTTCCTCCGAAGGAAACTTTCGGCATCTATTGCTCGAACAGCCGGAGCTAATTCATAAAATCTTTTTCTGAAAACATTAAAAATAGTTTTCTCAAGTTCACTTTTATCATTCTTTCCAGTAGCGTTAATTTGTCTTCCTTCCTAACCTTTTGTTTGAAGTAGTATCTGACGTCAACATCTTGAGAATCTCATTAATTTCTCTTCGAATTATATGTACTGTTCATTTTTGTTCTTATTAATTCATGTGGTCTCTGTTATTTCGCATGGTTCTTTGTAGGTTTGTAGCATCAGTTTACGTGTTTATGTTCCTCACCAATATCTGCATGCTTCATTCACTCGAAACCAACTTTAACCAATGATTTGCGAAAACGATCGTCTACAGTTGACAATTTGACTACTTATGAATGAGCTGTCGCCATGCATACGACATTGACACTCTGACGAGGGTATTTAAAATCACGAGTCAAATTTTTAAATTATTGTTTTGGTTTTGTAGCAACTTGCTACGTTGTGCGAAATTACTCCTGGTACAGCCTATATTTTCAATTTCATTTTCTTTTATACTACACTTTTACCACTTATCCATACACCGAGGTATTTGAAGCGTGCCTTTTTTTTAAAATCTCGTAACCAATTAGGGTTTTAGTGGCGCCACATGTACTGCAGCTGCAGTAGTAGTGGTGTTTCCTGGGCCAGATAGTCTGACGAAACCCAAAGAAATTTTACCTTCTCCTAGACCGGTTGCCATCGGTAATCCCGTCCCGAGCGTTGGATTTCAGGTTACTTCAAGCCACCGTGGTTACCATCTAGCTGACTACTCATTTGTTAACTCGTTGCTGGTTTGTTACTGGTGTCGTGTTGATGAGCACGGTCCCACTCGATCTAGCTGGCGTTTCTCTACTTCACGATCTTGCACTGTTCTACCCCGTTGTGTTTTTTATTTCAAAGGGTGAAAACATTAGCGAAGTGAAAAACAGGTTGAGCGCGATAAGCTATACAAAAAAATCTTTGTAAAAAAGAATTAGCTTGGGTTAAAAATGTAAAAACAATTTGTTGCGCACATTGGATTTAATCCTTCCCACTTATTGTTATAATCAAATGACACTGGGATCTTATTTTGAAGTTTACAGCCTATGTTAATAGTAGTTTAAATTTCTAAGTTCAGGGCTGACACAAGGTCATAGTCAGGAGGTCTCGGCGAACGATATGGTTTCCAATGTGGGGAGTCTACAAGTTGTCTAAACCTCCAACTTATATGGAATCCTGTTTCCGGAGAGTATATAACTGGCAAAGGTCTGAGGTTCGGTTGTCTTCTACCCTTAGCATCAACCTTTTTCTAAAATAGTATATTTTCAAAATATGTTTACTCGATTAATTTTCTAGATTTAGGGGTTGTCCAGCCCTCTTTTGACTGGTCACAGGAATCAAACCGCACCTTAGCTCCAACTACTTTCAAGACTCATCTCGCACAATCGCCCCATATAGGCGGTGCTAATCTCTCTCTTTCTTCTCTCACATTTTCAGAATCCATCCTCATTCTACTCCAAAGGCTGGTACACTGTTTTTGTGACTAATCTAAACTCATAGTATGCATAGGCGAAAATGGGATTTCCAGTCATTAATCATTCTTTATCAGTTTGTCTCATGCTGGTTATTTTTAGGTGATTTCTCGATCGACCAAACCACACAACCAGTTGCCTATAGTCACTCTAAGGTTAGTAATTATCTTTACTTGTATTCAAAGGAATTAAAAATAATGTCGATCATAAAAATTCTGATGAGTTTCATAGAAATCAAAATGAACAAACCCGTCCTCAATCTTAGGTGCCAATCTCTAGTTTTTTTCTAATTTCCTGAACTGACATCTCGGATACATTAATAGTTTCTTTTTTATCGGCGAGAAGTAGGAAAAGACGAGTAGTCTTCGTTTTACTCAATTTAATTCTCCTTGGAACTGTTCGGGATTTAACTTTATTAGGTCGAAACATAATTTTTCAATGCATTTCGATTTTAATTTTCTTCTCAACTTTTCAATCTACTTTTCTGCAAATTCCAACAATTATTATTCATCTTTATTGTTCCGAGCCGATATCCACTGCACCACAACGCACATCCCTTTACGTATTATAAACCCTTAAAACTAGAAGATTGTAATAATTTCATAGAGACAATAATTTACTTATAGAAGACATTAATTAACCAATTAGTGGAGGTCAGAGAGGTGGATTCGTACCTTTCCCAAGAGTATTTTCGCGGAAGTGAATATAACGAACACGACTGGAATCGGAACTTGGTTCTCCGACTTCGAATTCCATACATTTATCCAGTACCCCCACCCGTATAACCAAGCTTACAGCACTCGAAATTCCCAAACGGCCACCTAGTACAAGGCATCATATCAACCCCATCAACAAAGAATCCCCTATCATGACACTCGGAAATCATTTATCAAGCCCAAATCCTGCAAATACAAATCACTAACATCACCATTCTAACCCCTCTGAACCCCCCACACACTTCTTTGTCAGTGACCCCAAAGAAATAAAACCACTTAAATGAAGATCCTCACATAATTGATCTTCTCAAAAAACAAAAAAACAAAAAAAAAACAAACAAACAAAAAACAGAAAAATAAACAAAAAACAAAAAACAAAAACCAAAAAAGAACAATTAGAAGAAACCTCAAATTCCAAAACTTTTCTAGAAAAAAAAAAAACCGTTTTAGAATATTTGAAAAAAATCACAACGGATGACTTTGATCCTTTAAAAATAAAGTTCAACCAGATCAAAAACCTTAATAAGTAACCCCTATATATTATCAAATATCATAAAATCATTCAATGAAAGTTTTTCTTAAAAGAATTTCTAATTTCACTTTTTAAATCATTTTTCCCAAATTTATTTTCCTTTGGTGTTCAGGCTTAAATAAAATCTGTTTCTGTATCTTACTTTGATAACTGATCTTCTTAAAAGAATCCTTACCCTGATGTAATTATGTAATTCTTGTTAGTAAACAAATATTTTCAAGATGCCACGACTGACTAGAGAATTCAGTCCTCACTGTATACTCCATGCTTTAGTCTTTCTGCTACATCTAAGCTATGCTTAGTAAATCGTATTAATGCCCATATGTGGGAACTTCTTCGTGCTGTAATAATTAACAAGCTTGTTTCATTAGATTAATTAAGGCTGAATAGTGAGTTTGATTCTCACTTTTTTGTTCGATTTCGTTTTGCTACATCTAAACTACGAAAAGTAAATGGCTATAAGGCCGGTATATGGGAACATCGACGTGGTGTAGTGGTCGGTAAGCTTGTTTCATTAGATTAATTACGGCTTTAAAACGAATTCGATCCCCACTGAGTGGTCCGACCTTCCGCCACATTTAAGATACGCTAAGTAAATCATTATAGCAAATATATTTAGTTCTGGATTAAAGAATAAAAAGGGAAAAATAATAGGATGACATCTCGTAAAAGCAATCAACGTCACACGACATATTAGGATGCGCACTTTGTTTACAAACTCTTACCTGACAGAAAAGCAATAATATAATCACCCACGACTTCGCATTGAAAGTTTATTTTTAACCTATACAACACGCTATGAACATTAATCCCCATCATCATCATCAGCTTCATGACCGAATGTGATCCTAGAGTCGCAGCATAGTTCCCTCCTCACATCCATGTTGAGAGCTGGAAAATTTGTTTATTCGTAGCATTGCATGGGCATGTTGACCTGGTGGAATCCATTCCGGTTCAGGTCAAACCACAGCCAATTTTCAAAAGGATCTTTGCTCATGGGCGTGTGGCCGTTGATTCCATTTTGTGAAACCTCAGACCTGGCTGTTGTCGTGAATCTCAGAAGTCTTTCGCCAACAATGCCATGTAGTTACTGCATTAGCTTTACACATACCTTGGCAGATAATCCCACTCATAGTACTAGATGATCATTGGATCTAAAATAAGGTTCATCTACCCTTTGAAATGTCTTGTTTTCAATGCTTTTTGAGTTCTAGCCACCAGCCTAACCAGAAAGTTTTGGTGGGGGGATTCACCTGCAACTAGTACTAGATTATATAGTAACAGTAGCACTCTTAGAATGATCTGACACAAATGTAGATAACTATATCAGTTCCTAAATAGGTATTAATACTCGTGACATAACTACTGACTCCTGTCTTCCACAGCATGAAGTAAATGAATTACTAGGTCTGCTGCAAAAAAAATTGGTTTACTGTATTCTGACATACAATTTTTCTCGTCAAAATCCATCATGCATATTTATAAATCTACATTGGTTCATGCATTGAATATCTGGTTTAATGCCTCTATCAAAATTCAATGGAGAGTCTGTAATGTTATCGTTTCTGACCTGGTAACTCGACTACAGTCATTTTCCCACCGACTTCTGTCTTTTTTATTAATTATTTCATGGAGGTTCTTCTAAAGAGTTGTCTTTCTTGGTACCTCGACCGCATGAATTTAAGCGAACTACTAGATTGGCAAGTAGGTCTCATAGTTTTACTATTGAAATAGCTAGATATAACCGTAAGTTTTAATTGTCTTTTCTTATCACTAAACTCTTCTCTTTCACTACCCCCTTGTGTCTTAGTAACATTTCGCCTTGCTTCAGGCGAAATGATTTTAAAACATGCATACAACTTAAATGAGAACTATTCCTTCAGTTAATCACTCCACTTCATATTGTCGAAATAGTGAGAGCAAGAAGGCATAATAACTTTTTTTCCTGAAGGGTAGCATCAGCCATTTAACAACTGATTGGAGTGCCAGTCTTACTTTGTCGTACCTATCGAAATTTATATTAAGGCAGGAGTCAATAGTTATATCACGAGTATAAATACCTATTTAGGAACTGATATAGTTATCTACATTTGTGTCAGATCATTCTAAGAGTACTACTGTTACTACAGACCCGGCTGCAATTTTTTTGTTTAATGTCGTATAGATTTCTTAAACACTGACTAGTCGCTCGGTCCTTGCTTTAGTCGCCGACAAGGTGTTGATGGGAGTCGCGAGAATATACAGATGATTTCAATATTTCCAATGCTTTACCTGTAGACAGCGCAGTAACACAAAATCCACTGATAAGATGGCAATTATCAGAGAGTTACAATATTTAAAAAAAATACTTTTGCGCATTGCTGTATTGTGAGGGGAAATCTGTTAATCGCAATAGTTTCTTGTGAGTAAATGTTCATACTTACTTCTGATGGTATCACTACTGATTGAATTCTGTTTTATTTATGAGTGAAAAGAGGCTTAGTTCAGTTCCAGACTGTTTGGGTAAATTTTCCCGAGCGGTGTTTTGACTTTACAGAAATATTTATAGTGTTTTCTTTTCATTTACCATTTGTAACGTGCAGTTTAATTAATCCCAGGTGTTTTAAAAATATACTTAACTAATTTGACTTCATTAGAAAACGGTCGCTAAATAATAAAAAAAGAAAAAAATTGTATAATACTTAATCTGACGATGGGTTGGACCTGAAAACTTCCGGAGAGGAAAGTGCCAGAACTTCACCCTGCTGTGTGGTGATGACGTTTCTGTCGTAATTTTTACAAGGGGAAGATGTTAGCCCCCACATCCAAACGTTTTTAAAGGTTCACCGATTCAATGCTGAAGAACTACTGACGGTAGAAGCTTATAAAATTAGGTGGGTAATATGGCACATTGCTAAGCAAAGCTTAGATTTGGCATTGAGCCTAAAGCATCCAATAAGAACTGAACTCACGACTCAGTTGTAATGGTGCTAGCAAAACAACCGTGATAACCATTAAACCACGTTGAAGAGCCTAAAATGTAAAATGAATGTAAAAAGGAGGAAGAAGGAAGAGAAGATTATGGTATATAACTATATCAGTTCCTAAATAGGTATTTATACTGTCTACAGGTGAAACTATAGTAATATTGAAATCACCATGGTAAATGTTTAGTTCAAACGTGCTTCATTTTTTTTAGTTCTACCAGCTTGTCGGATACTTCATGATACGCTCACGGAGTTGAATCGCACTCATTTCATCTCTATTTAATTAGTAGAGAGAAATATACACTTTACTTTGTCAAGAACTGCTATGCTACTTCGTAGAACGGAGTCACGTGTGGTTGCTTCTTTGAAGACTAGAGTTTTAATCTCTTCAAGTCAAGAATCAATCGTTATCTATTATCTTCATCATCTTCACTTTCATTCATATCACACCTCATTCCTTATAAAATATTTAACTGTAACTATTGCAGCGTATTGCCTGAATTGCGGTATAAAAACTAATTTTAATCTAATTTAAAGATGGTCGGTCTAAATGTACTGTTCATTATTAATAATGGTAATAAGTTTGGAAATAGTCCCGAGGGTGGCGCAGTCGGCAATATTTCAAGGAATCTTTCTACTTTGTAGACTGTCTTGGGGATACCTGAAATCATTAGGAATGCGCAAATGACAGCAATACTTGGAACAGCTCAGAAAGTTTTTTCTCTTTTAGCTGTAGCTATGTATGACCATCTATTCTCAGCCGAAACATCAGAGAGAATATCAAATAATATCTTTGAGATTCAATCAATGCGAAAATATTGTATCGACTAGTCGCAGTCAAGAACGTATCAAATTTTGGATGGTGTTATTTCGTCAATTCACAGAGTCAATGTGAAGGTATGTCAAAAGATGAATGAGTATATCTCAACTTTTACTAGGTAGCTGGGGATATTGTGAAAAAATAAAGAACCAAGCAATAATAAGTAAAGCTATGAATAGAGTCGAGACCATCAAGATGACAGTATTACCGAATTCAGCTAGAATAAGAAATGTATTGCCCCCCCCCCGTTACTATACTGTGCAGTTGACAATATCAAAACAAACAATGTGCATGCGCAAAATAAAAAATGACAGGAATTTACCCATCGCAGTATATATATATATATATATATATATATATAACTTTTATATTAGAACATGTAAATAAATGTACAATTTTGTAGTAGTTATTTACATGTTCTAATGTAAAAATTATAAATATTTACTAGTCTATTTTTATAGTGAGTCCAGTTTTAAGTTTTAAATGAATGTTTTAAACGTTGCAGTTTTGTTCTTCGTCATTTTACACTTGTATATATATATATATATATATATATATATATATATATATATATATATATATATTGATTGATTGATTGTTTAATTATAAATGATTTGCTCATAAAATTTTGGTCATAATAAAATTAGTCATTAGTTTTTGGTCATAATAAAATTAGACCAGTACACATTTGTATTAAAAAGTGTTCAATACAATTATATTGTAGAGCTTTTGAATATTCTTAATTTGCAAACGAGTTATTACGCAACCTAGGTTTCTACCATGTGGTGTCTTCAGGTGATTTGCAATAACTGACTTTACCGTTTACCGTTTTTTTTAAAGAACGCTCACTTAACGGTGATTTTTTTGAACGCTCACGTGACGGGGAATTTTTGAACGCGCAATCTTTAAAATTACAAGAAATTATAAAAAGACCCAGACATAACCTGGAGTATAGTAAAAACAGCCAAGCCTTACAACGGTGGCAAAATATGTAGACTGTGCCAGGAAGAAAATTTAGCGATAATGCTTTCCCAAACAAAAAACGAATTATTGAATGAAACAAAAGAAATTATGATTAAGTGTAACCATACCAAAAATACCTATTATGCTCATACAACCATGGATGAAAACGTTAGAATTTCTTGTAATTTTAAAAATTGCGCGTTCAAAATTCCCCGTCCCGTGAGCGTTAAAAAAAAGAAAAAAAAACCTCGTTAAATTCTATAAAATAAAACAAAAAAAAAAAAAACAGTAAACGGTGAAATCAGACGCCACATGGTAGAAACCTAGGTCATGTAATAACTCGTTTACAAATGAAGAATATATATATATATATATATATATATATATATACACAACTGAACACTATATATATATATATATATATATATATATATATATATATATATATAGTGTTGAGTTGTGATAGTTTTTGACGCTAATATTGTTGTTTTTGTGTAGTTTTACTGATAAAAGATACTTTAGAAAGTAGTTTTGTTTTTATCGCAAGGTGCTCGATATCGGGGCGGAGAGAGAGCGTTGGTAGTTTTAGTGCGAAGAAATTGTCACTTTAACTGAGCAGATTCATGCCGACTTCGAAGTTTCGTGAGGGTTATGATGTCGTCACTCGTTAGAACTGTTTTTTTTCTACACAAAGGATAAAAAAGAAAAACCAGTCTCGACGAGCGAAGACATCATAACGGTGCCCTGACGAAACTTCAAAGTCGGTATGAAGCTGCTCAGTTAGAGTTACACATTTTTTGCAATAAAATTATATATATCTGTGTGTGTGTATATATGTGTGTGCTTGTATGCCTCTCTGTTCATATGTGTGTATGTACGAGTGTGTGTTAGAGAGAGAGAGAGAGAGAGAGAGAGAGAGAGAGGGAGGAAAGAGAGGCGTGTGCATTTTGTTTTTATTATTATTTCATAATTGATTTCTTACACAATTCGTAACAGGTTGTTTATGCTCAGATTAAGTGACATAAAGCCTCCTGATTACTCTAATAAATTTCTTATTCTAGCAAATTCTAGTAACAATCTGAAATAATCGTGTTGAAGCTTCCGGTGCAAATGCCAAGTAGTACAGCATGCCGTTTCCAAATTTCTGGCTGAGTGAATTGCGTCATGGTTCTCTTTTTTCTCACAGAAGCTTCAATATGAACACTTCAGAGTGTTTGATGTCAATCTGAAGAGAGTGCAGAGGATTCGGAAAGAGTTGGATGACTTTAATGGTAATTGTGAAGGAGTTTACAGTGATTACCAGTGATGGCGACGTCATGCCTTCATTCATCTTCCCACAGAGCCTCAAACTAAACCCGAAGACCTACATTAAGTGTTTTAAGAAGGTAATGCCACACTGGGTCAAAAGAGTTGCTGCTGAAAGACCCTATATCTGACAACATGACTCTGCACCATATCACACAAGAAGGAGAAACCAGTCTTGACTGTCAGACAATTTCTGTGACCATATCACCTAACATCCCAGACTAAAACCCCCATGTGTGGAGCGCAGTTGAGCGAGAAACCAACGAAGTTCCTTGTAATACCAACGATGAACTGAAGACAAGAATTATGGCACCATTCACCAACTAAAACAAGAAAACCGTTAAAAAGATCTTCAAGAGATTCCTAAGTGGTCTACAGACCGTAGTTGAAGCCAGTCGCGATTTTTGAATTAAATTTACTATTTAGTATTTCAAGATATTTTTGTGTAATTTTAGTAAATATATCTGTTAAAATGAGATGTAAGAGTTATTTTCAATTTTGCGTAATTTAGACAACAATTTATCAACCGCATCTGTATATGTGCTCCTTTTACTATTTACGGATTAGGAATTTTTTTCTTATTTTGAATGTAACGCATATTATAAGAAGCAGATTCGATGTTAAAATTAGTCGCGTTTTTCTGCTGGGATGCAACCGACATTTGACCTGGCGCCGGGATTGATTCTTTTTATTTCCCCAAAGTATTTAGACCTGTGGGGGTACGACATTATTTGATGTTTGAATTCTTGTGGAGCATTTGACAAATAGCACTTACAAAATTTCAAGTGAATCAAAAACATAGAAGAAGAAAGGAGGAAAAAGGAGGAGAAGAAGAAAAGGAAGAAGGAAAAAGAAGGAGGAGGAGGAGGAGGAGGAGAAGAATAAGTGAAGAAAAAGAAGAAAAGTGGTAGAAGAAAAAGAAGAGGAGAAGAAGAAGAAGAGGAAAAAAGAAGAGGAAAAAGAAGAATACGCATAAGGTGGGAGAGCAGAAAATATTATTAAGTAATAGAAATTGTAGTAAAAAAAATAATGATCGGCAAAAATGAGAACAAAAACATGAAGTCGTGAAGTGTAAGCAGGACGATGACACCCAAAATTATGTATTTGGAAAAATCGAATCTTTCAATAATGAAGTGAAATGTCGAAGATAGATAAATTCAAAAAGGCAATTAACACAGAACAATAATTATAATGAAAGGTTTGAAATACGATTTTAGAAATTATTACTTTTCTTAATTACTTTTCTATTCCGATTGCATTCACAATTCATTTCTCTATCTAGAATGTATGATATACACTTGCTTATTTATAACATATATGTATATATTAAAGTATAGCTTCATATACATAGCGTTGAAAATATTTATTATATATTACTAGTAGTATAGCCCGGCGTTGCTCGGCCGTAATGAATGCTTTAAAACTAATCCATGGTCCTGGAGCTCAGACTCTTTGGACGTTGGCACGAAAGACTAAAAAGCAATAGTTGTTTCCAGTTAAAGCGAAACCGTAGACTGAAAAAAAATTGAATGGATGTAAGTCATATTTTGATTTTCTAGTATCGATATCAAATTTTCTGCACTATTGTAAGAACTGCAACCTTGAAACTTCTGAATATCATTTCTTATGTCTTTGTCTATGAGTGTATCAAATTAAAATTGGTTCACTCTTTCTATTACCCGATTTTTTTGATTATCGATTTTCGATATTTATCGGGGGTACCTCGACACAAAATCTAGCTAAGAACACTCACAGACGCTTACATTACAATTGTGTAAATTTTCAAGAAAATCGGTTCAGCTGTTTCGGAGTCTATAGGTAGCGGACACACACACACACACACACACAGACTAACACACACAGGCAAAGTACGTGTGTACTATCATATGTATATATATTAATTCAAGTATCTCTGTCTCTGTCTCTCTCTCTCTCTCTCTCTCTCTCTATATATATATATATATATATATATATATATATACGAACATGTAAAAATATGAAAGAAATAACAGAAAAGGACGTGCATCTTAACAAATATAAGTGTTCTTTTCCTTCTCCCCCCATATATATTTTATAAGAGGCTGCAAAAGTAGGTATGCAATAAGAATTATATCAGTATTATCAGGATTATAATAGTTGTTTTAGGAATCGCTTAATAGCTGAATACTAGAATTCATTTAATTCATTTAAATCATTTTAAATATATTTTTTCATAATTTCTAATAATTAATTGCAATAAATGTTTTGCAAGTAAAGTAGTATTTAAATAATGGCTTGTAATTTAACGGACAAAGAGCGCAAATGGATTTTGAAACAGAACTGGAAGATATTAATATTGATAGTTTTGTATAATCAATGCAGTACGTTTCGTGTACACGTTTTGTTTTTCATTATTGAATACGTATATTTGGTCCCCTGCACCATTTACGAGAGGGTTCTGAAATATCTGCCCAACTCACTTCACAAAATCACTATTTCAATGACCAAACATCGAAAGTCTCACGTGCCTTGTGAGTAATCTAGTTTGGAGTTGATAGCAGAAACCATGGATGGTGTTATATGCGTATCCTACAGTTCTCGGTGAAATACTTTCTCGAAAAATACTTCTTTTGGGTGAAAAGTAGATTTGGAAGATAATTTCTGAGCAAATCGTTCTGCTTTATCTGCTACTAAATCGCAATACTTAAAAAATATTGAAAAAAAGTGAGAAGGGATTGAGGATTTACCCCCTACAGATCCGCCAATAATGATGAGAAATAAACTCATGAGAGTTTATACTGTATCTTATTTTATCAGTGAACAGTGACACAACCTCGTTCAGGACCCTCTTACAATTATTTCGAGCGAATAGAAAGAGGAAGTCAGTTATGATCCAAAATATACATTGTTATAGCAGGAAAAAAACAGATTCTTGTTGACTATATCAGTCGAACAGGCAAGAATGAACCATAATATATAAAAGTTGTTAAAACTTTTTTCGATCATGATACCCTGGTTCGATGTTCGCCAGGGTGAATTTATCAGGAAGGTGACTTCTTGAGGTTATTAGTCATGAAAAGCTTATTTAAAAAGTACCTGGAAAAGATAAAAGGGATTGAATCGTACTTTGTGAGTGAAATATAATGGCTACGCTATCACGTATTCTCGGGTTTAAGAAGAATTGCATTATTCGAACCACGGATCATGACAGATTATGCACTTTCTCCCAGAAACTGTAACTAAATTGTTGCAGTATACAACACAGATGGAATCTGTAGGTTTTGAATAAATACAAATGTACTGAGCAGATGTCTGCGACAGGGACTGGAAAACGCCTGAAAGTTTGAAACTAAGTTTGCGTAATCGACTGACTTCCAAATGAAAGTATTTAAAAGCTTTGCATAATATATGTATTGATCACTTTTTAATAAATCTGTATACTAGTTTAATTTCATTCTGATCAATAATAATTATCTATCTATCTATCTATCTATCTATCTATCTATCTATACACATATATATAAACGAACATGCACAAATATGAAAGAAATAACAAAAGAAGTACGTTAAGGCACGTACATGTTAACAAAAATATTCTCTTCCTCCATATTTAAAAGAGTTCCTCGTTTATCAAGCCAAGTTTAATAAATCAACATGGGCGAAACGCGATGAATAACGTTGAACTTTGTGGAGTCCTTATGTCACCGGATCCAGATGTCGGCGTAAGTCAGACTACCAATAAACGACAAATCGAATAATGGATGCTAGTCATTGTTAGAACTGGCGAGCCATCGTGTAATGGACACATATTTTCCCGAACATTTATATTAGCCGGTGAAATATAGAAGACAGTGACAACGCACTTAGCCTGCTTTTTATTCCCGTAATTTTTCCTAATGTGCGATAGCCATCTTTGATGGAAAGTAGAAGAGTGAATGAGAGGGCAAAAGGCGTAAGGTGAAAGATAATCTGTTGGGAAAAAGACCAAGTGAAAGAAAGTATTATAGAGAAAATCAAGACTGTAAAATTAGCAAGAGAAAGAGGAAGGGAGAGAACAGTAGAATTATTCAGACGAGATGCTAAAACAAAGATAAGTAATAAAAAGTTTCGAATCTACAAGAACAATTCTTCTCAATCTGACATACAGACACGCATGTTTCACACGTCTTTCTATTTTATACTATCTTTCCGTGATTCGTTCCCGACGTTACTGTGCATTATTCACAATCAGAGCCGTTGCATGCAAATGGATGCTCGTTTCTGAGCATTTTCCTCTGCTAAAGTTCATTTTTGTTTCTTCAATACCCACAAAGCCAATCTGTGGTTAATACTACAACTCTACAGAGTGGACCTTATTTACAACTCAAGTAGGTAACTCATCATGATCATATACGGTTTTGAATTCAGAGTTGACTTATGCTGGCTGATAGCCAAGAATCGAATTTGTTGGGCAATTTAACCTATAGCTGCAGGAAGATTAGACGGATTCATAACATTCCCAAGAGTATTTACGAAAAAGGGAATGCAACGATTTTGACTGGAATTCGAAATCGGGTTGTCCACTCTTCGTTCAAAGCATATAACCTTTACACCGCCTGCCTGTCGTTAATATTTTTGCTATTTTTCTTCTTTCCTTGTTAATAGCGGTATTGTAAAACTTTTTAATGTTTGAAGTTCTTTATCTTTACAGCTAACAACAGCTTTTTAAAATTTTTGAGATTAAGTCATTTTGACACAAGGGAAATAAGTGCTACCATAACATGAAATAGATTTTTGTTAGATCAAACTTAAAATGTTTTCCATTGAAATAATTGACACAGAACGATTCAAGCTTTAAAAATTGTTGATTTCCTTGTTAAGGAAGTTTACAAAAAATGCAATACTTCTACCTCTGTTTAAATATCTAAGATAGCGTATTATAACTATTTATACGTCTATATTTTTGTGATGAGGTATTGTAACCGTAACCCTAGTTTCAGATGGCTAGTATTCATTTGAAGTAATTTTCAAGATGAGAAGAGATTTATCTAAGATTGGAAAATACAGCTATTTTTTGTCTGGAAAAGTAGCCGAAGTGTAAAAAGTGGAAAATACAGATACAAAATTCAAAGTTATATTGAGTGCAGAATTGCTTTTGACGGGAGAAGTAAGCGAATAATTTATCAACGCTAGTTAGTCAAAATATTTGTCAATGGGTTTTGACGATATGTGACCCTAGGTCAAATTACGGCCTTGAGGATTTCCTGTTTATTGATTACCAGGACAGTTGATAGGAACGAGCAGATAATAACAGAGAGTAAATTTTCTCCTCTTCCACTGGAAGTTGAAATGGTTAAATGATATTACTTACATTTCGAGATGCTAAGATGTATATAGGGAGGGGAAATATAGATCCCGTACCTAATTTCAACCACGAATTTGTGTCTTTTTAATAAAACTGGGGTAGAAAACAAAATTCAGAGAGACGGATACCAGCGATGAATTGATGCGGACCAGTGGAAATAGCCTGCCTTCAGAGATATTGCAAGAAACAGTCAGTCCAAATTCAATAAGCTGCAAGTTGAATAAACTATTGTCCAGTGGAGATAATAAGTCACGAATATTAACATTTAACTGAAATACCAGTCAACTGATATTTTTTGGGTCACTTATCTATTCTATATGTATAAATATATATAAATCTACACCTTGGCGTGATAGTCTTAAATCTGTTTTTTTTTAAATTTTATTATATACCGTTTCTTCGTGTGTTTGTTCTAACCTAGTCGGGTAATGACAAGTAATCATGCTTTGGCTGATCCGAGATCAATAAACACAATGTGGCCGGAATCGACCGAAGCTCAGAAAGGTTGGCTCGACTCAGCCAGGGGTTTTGTTATAGTAACTATTTACAGTCAGTCATGTCTATTTCGAGACATGATCGCCTAAGCGTGTATCAAGTATGGCACATAACTGAATGAAGAAAGTGGGTTTGAAACATTTGATATTTACTTAAAAAAGTGAAACTAAGACAGACAAAGGAAATAACGCATAACCTAGCTTGAGTAAATGGATGGCTGGCCATGTCTCAAGAGAGATAACAAAAAGAGAAAATTTATTTAGAACTACGAAAGACAAGAAATTGTGAAGAGCCTTGGTCGTCAACCTACTGAAGGTACAAGGCACATAAAAGAAGAATATAGGATTCTAGATATTCTATAGGGTTCAATTATCTTTTTTGGTTAACTTTCTATTGATTTTAACATTAGTTGCAAAACCTTCTGTTGCTTCACATAGATTTCCGTTTCCGGATTTTTTCTCATCTCTTTTAAGTTAAATATTTCTAGTAGAGTAATATTTGGATGCGCGTTGTGGTGCAATAGATATCAGCTTGGAATTGAGGAATCGAGTTCGAATTCCAGTCGAATTTATTGCATTCACTTACGCGCAAATGCTCTTGGCAAAGATATTAATCCATTTCTTCTCCTTCCAGCTTTGGGTTAGATAACAGGAAAGATTGGGTTCTATAGCTTTGGTTGGCAACCAGTCTACCGCAGAAAGAAAAAGCAACCTACTGCGAAAAAATTATTTGTTATTGGTGAAATGACATGCAACATTTCATTTCGTAACACGAGTGTGATAGCTAAAGCTTATATTTTAAAAATACTGCAAACTTATTTGGTATTGACTGGATATAATTATTCGAGTTTGAGATTTATCTATAAATATTTACGGCAAAAAAACAAAAAACAAAAAAAACAACAATGTGAAAATTAAAAGGAAGAATAAATGTTTTCCAGATGTCCTGTCGGATGAGTTGGGTCAGTGTTTCAATGTTCAAGTGAAAAATGGATTGACATCAGTGTTTAAATCGAAACGTAGCGTACTGTTCGCAGCCTTGGATCAGTTCGACGAAGAATTAAACAGACATGGAAAAAATGAGAGTAATTGAAAAAAAATGATCATTCAAAATGGGCAACACCAACAACGTATGTAAAAAAGAAAATCGTGTACAAGCATTTCTAGGAGTAGCAAATTATTATCAAACTAAGTACCTAATAAGTAGAATTTGAGAAGTCTACTAAACAATTTGCTTAAAAAAGGCTTCAAATGTAACTGGACTGATAAATATCAAAAGGCGTTTGAAAAAAAATCAAGAAAATACTATCGTTAGATTTATTATTATCGCTCTACGATCCGAAAGCAGAAATTGTATTAGCTTCAGATGTTAGTGATTTTGGTATAGGAATAGTAATTCTACATAAAGATGATGACAGTAACATGAAGCCGTTACACATTCTTTGCATTTGTTACTACTGGTGAAAAATCTCCAGCCAGATAAAAAAGAGACGTTAGCACTAATTCGTGTAGTGAAAAATTTCACAAATTTATACACGGAAGTTTTCGTTTACAGACAGACCGCAAATTTCTATGATAAATTTTTGGTTCAAAAATGAAATTCCTACACATAAAGTGAATAGATTATAACGCTGGTGTACCATCATATAAAATTACTATCTTAGGATAGAATACTATCCGTTCAAAAAGTTAGAACATGCTGATGGTTTATCAAGATCGATATAAAAATTGCTGAATCATTTAAGGATACAGTGTAGCATTAAAAATTGAAGTAGAAATTTAAAATCTATTATGCAATGTAGTACGGGAACTACTAGTTACCTGGAAGAGATAAAAGTAAATCAGAACACGGAATGGCTAGTTTGAAAATGTAAAAAATGCCTAAAAGTAAGAAAGACGATTTTTAAAACAAAATTCAAACTTGAACGCTTACACGCTATGTGATGGAGTACTACTATTCGCACAAATACTAGTAATACCACTCATATTACAAAAGCAGATATTAAACGACTTTCATAATAGAGATCCGGGAATTTCAAAGATGAAATCTCTTATGAGAAGTTATGTATACGGAACCAAAATGAATCAAGACATTGAAAAATTAGTAAAAACCTGCAGAGTTTTTGCTCTGGCAGAAAAATTACCGACCACGAAAGTTGATAGCTTTACTAAGTGGCCTAAAATTTGCAAGTACAAAAAACAAAAACAACAAAAACAAATCCATGTTTACACTGTTTTTTTATATGAACTATTTGCAAGATATGGTATTTCGGATGTCAAAACAATGGGATAACGATACACAATTCAATGCTTACGAATTTACAGAATTTTGAAAAATTCTCCATTGAACATAATACTACCCTGCCTTATCACCCAAGGTCAAACGGGAAAGCTGAACGGTTTGTGGGCACTTTTACGAGAGCATTGAAAAAAGCAAATGAAAAAGTGAGTGAAGAAGTGCTACAAAAATCATTGCGATTATACTGAATAACGCCAAATCCCAATGCACCGGCAGAATTGATGTCCGCAAGAAGGATAACAAAAAGACACATTAATTTTCAAAACTGGTATAAAATTGCTTTTCAGAAAACAACAAGAAAAAAAAAACAGAATTTTGGAAGTCAGCATAATATGGTCACGAGCTGGAAAAATGATTTATATGGTGATAGGAAAAAAAAACAGGAAAACGAAAGGCAATGGAATCACTTAAAGAAAAAATTTACTGAAAAAAGACTGCAAGAAAGGGAGAACATAACATACAGGACTTGCATAGTTCTGTATGATATGAATGATATCTGTTGGGGAGTAAATAAAACATCCGGGTAACATAATTTAACTAGGCAAGAGGACTTAAATAAAGAACTCAAACAAAGTTCATGGACAGAGTTCCAACAGATTAATATAAGTTGGACTCTCTACTTTCGCGAGGAAAGGAAACCAAACGATGCTTAGCCGAAAGGCAGAGTATTGTCTGGGGAAAATAGACAAGCGCCTGACCCTGCTTTGTGCAGCGTCTACAGGAAATTTTGTCCGGGCATAAGAACTAGGAGTTTCCACAATAAAAAGGCCTTGTTCCACATTCCGACAAGGCGGAGAGGAACATAGACGAGGTTCAGCAGAAGGAAAATTTTTGCCTGGGCTTAAGGGCCCGGAGTTCCCACTATAAAATGGCCTTGTACGCATTTAGCTTTAGTAGAGAGGCCGCTAGATACCCAGAGTTCCGACAACCCGCTGTTGAACTCAACCTTGTTGGATTCTCTACTTCCGAACGGAAAGTAACCCAGACAAGGCTATGGCGAATGTCTGGGGAAAACGGACATTTACTCGACTTTTTCTTATACAGGATCAGTTAAGTGTCATACGTGATACACGCTTGGGCGATCATGTTTCGATAGAGACATGACTGACTGGGTAGAAGATTTTCCCGTAGTATGTTGCCATTACTTTCTGCGGTAAACTGGTTGACAACTACGGCTGCAGAACCCAACCTGTTCCGTTAATTAATCCATACCTAGAGCTAGGAGATTCGGAAAAATCCCTTTTTCAAAGTCAATAATAATACATTGAGCAAGATTTTCAATAAAAATAATTATAAAAAATATAAAAATCATAACAATAATATTTTAAATAAAAATTTAAGTCTAACTGAAAATAAGAATCATCCAAAAACAGAAACCGATAGTTTAGATAGTAATAAATGTAATTGTAGAAACCCTATAGAGTGTCTTTTGGAAAACAGGTGCCTTACAGAATTCATTGTTTATTAACGTACTATTTCTTCTGCGGAAAACCCTTGTAATAAAAAGATTTATATTGGTAGTACTAAGAATTTGCTGAAAAAGATTAATCAACACACTTCTTCATTTAATAATAAGTACAAACATAGAACATCCCTATCGAATTATTTTTGGCATCTAAAAGAAACCAATAAAACCCCCACAATAAAATTTGAAAATGTAAAAAAGAAGTAGAATATCCAAGTCTTTAAAAAACCCATGCTCCTTGTGTCTATATGAAAAACTATATATTACCAAATTTCTTAAGAATATAAATTTATTAAATCAACATAACGCAATAAATATCATATCTAAACACCTTAGAATATAGTTAAAATTATTCATAAAAGAATATCGATTAACTTATATATACCCGAGAATTTGTTTTGTATTATGACAATATTAATTGAATAGATATTAAAATTTTAACAAATTAAAAATTTATGAAAAATTGAGAAAAATTCACTCTAAACTGAAATAAAATTAGTATAATCATACTCAAAGGTCCTTTTAAGTCAGATCAAAAAATGTTTTCTTTCTTTCTTTTTTGTTTTTAAATAATGCAGGGATACAGCGAAAGTTTAGACAGAAATATTGCAACAATAATGGATACATTTAATCGGAAAAGAGCAGTCTAGACCGTAGTTTAATGGACTTACACTTTCCTGTTAAGATTGAAAGAAGAAACACTGTATTCCGCAAACATATAACATATATTTTCAAATTTAAAAGTTGAACTTCATTCTGATTAATTAAATTAAACACATACACATTTGTCTGTCTTCCCTATTCAGATTAACTCTTTAAATAACAAGTGTATTGTTTTCTACATTCAAATGTAAATTATTTTCACAACAATGAGTTAACATTGGCTAGTGACGAGGTAAGATATCAAAACAGAAATTTCCATGTCGTAATGTAAATTAAATTAATTTTAAATAAAATACAAATTTAATTATATATATATATATATATATATATATATATATATATATATATATATATATTTATTCTTTATAGAGAGGCAGACAGACTGACAGAGGTGGAGATAGATAGATAAATAGATAGATAGATAGATAGATAGATAGATAGATTGATAGATAGATAGATAGATAAAGACAAAGAGATTTTGTTGGTTGTTTTTTTTTTTTTTTTTTTTTTGTTTGGTGGCATATCAACCTCCACGGGTTATTTAATGCCGAAATCTATTTTGCACGTGGTTTTGTTTTTGGTTTTAATGATACAATTCTTACTAATTAACCTGTCGATGGGGGCAAAATAGATCGATTCATACCATTCCCAAGGGTATTTGCGGTAAGTAAATATATCTGACCAAAGTGGAATTGAAACTCTGCTCTCCGATTAGCAATTGCGAGCCAATATCGATAACACTGCCCACACATCAAAGTTTACATCACCTGCTATTCCTAAACAGTCACCCATCTAAGTACTGGTTAAGATCGACAATGTTTAACTTCGGTGATCGTAAGCCACAGAGACAGACAGACAGACAGACAGACAAACAGACAGACAGACAGATAGACAGACAGACAGATAGATAGATAGATAGATAGATAGATAGATAGATAGATAGATAGAAAGAAAGGGGGAGGAGGAAGAGGAGGGGAAAGAAAGTCTGTTTAAAGAGAATTGCACAAATAAAGCACCGGCGTACTCACATATGGAGTGAAAATAAATGGAAGCCATGTCTTAGATGAATGGCTAGATAATGCTGATGTATGGAAGTAAGGGAAGTTTCAAAGCAGATGCTGTCCACTTAATTACAATGGCGTTCTCTGGACAGCAATCTGACGAACAGCAAATATCCGAAATACACACAACCGGACACAGACAGCTGCCGCTACTGTCGGTCATGTAATTGTTAAAAGCGGATACGCCCCACAATTCGTCTTCTGTTGCCAACACCGGCTCATCAAATAAAAAACAAAACAAACCACTTTCTTCCAAAACTGCTTCCTGTCCATGTAGGCGTCCGTTAGTTATTTCTCGTCAATACCAGTATCATTATTCATGCCGCCCATGGTGTTTACCGTACACATTCGAGTTTAAGTCGAGTTTACAAAACCAACTGTTTTGGGGAAAATAACAACATTTCTTCTTCTTCTTCTTCTTCTTCTTCTTCTTCTTTGTGCTATCTCTTGTTTGGACATCGGCGTTCATAGCTCTTCACAACTTTCTATCGTTTGGCCTTCTTGTGTTTGCTTTTCCACTACCCTTCCCACTCTCTTTTCTGTCATCCGTTCACAGAAATATTTTATCTGGGTTACTCGTTGTTTCTCTTTGTCCCGCTTGACTTCAATGTGCCCTGTGAATATCAAATTCTCCAACATCTATTTTCTCATTATGTATTCTAGAAAATTCTAATATCTCTTTCTTTTAAATAAGGATCGTTTTTATTTCCATTTTCTTTAAAGCTTCTTTGTAACTTACATGTTCCGTCCATGATATCCACAGCATCGTTGTGGAGAACCACATCTCTGCCTCACGTCTGTTTTTCATTTGTGAAGAGCCTGTCCATCATTCACTGCAATATGAGAGAGTTGATATTGCATAGTAGTTCAGCGTGTTTTGTTTTCAATGAAATTTCCTTGTTTCCTTATACTTTGCATAACTAACATAGCTGATTGTTTTGAAATTCTCTCGAATTTGAAATAGTTACAAGAAATTCTTAGCTTCAAGTATAAAAAATAGTTACTACTATTAAACTTTTAGAATTAAATATATTACTGCGTTTTCGGAATATGGGATATACCAGTGTGTAAGACGCATCCTTGTTTTGACTACGCAGTTTTAAGAAATCTACAGCAATACTTAAACGTTTTTTTTATTTAACGAAAATCTGATCATTATCTGGTCAATATAAACGCAAAAGAACTCAAAACATCAAAGTAATAAAGTACCGTAAATCGTTTTGTAGAATTATTTACACTGAATTTGAATTTAGCTGCGTATGACAATCTTTTTTGACATCATAGGAGGGGAAAGGTGAAACGCAAAATCAAGAAAGAAACTATTTCGCTTCTTAAGTCGAAGATATGGTACTTCAGCTTTTGATGATGCATCCACCATGACAATAAGCACGTGAAAAGATGCCGAATATCCAATGAAAACTGACATATTCATTAGACAATTACTAATGCTAACATTGCTTAGACTAAGCACTTTGATTTGTCAACCTCATTTGAAATCAATACTATTGAGATAAATAAGACATTCAAATGAAGTAAACTAGCTATGTCTATTTAAATATATTTATATATGACTTCTGTATATCATATACATACACATATATTTAATAATTTCAACCCAAGCAAGGCAAAACATCACTAAGATACGAGGCGGTTTACTGGGTGTGAAATAATGTGAAAACAAAAAGTCATTAAAAAGGTAAAGAGAACAATAAAAAAAAACAGCAATTAAGAAAACATAAGATATTTATTGATATTATATTTATTTTTTGGGAGATCAAAGTTGACTCGATTTTGTCAAGAATGTCGACATATATAGCAAGAGCACCAAATCAGATAGTGATACATATTCACCGTAAAGTTCAAGCCTCAATAAATGTAAATTGAAACATTTTCTCGCTAGAAAGAATTCGATATGTAATACAAACTTTCATGTCAAACGCGATTTATTTTCGGATTCGTATCTGTATGAGTGAACTTTCTACTGTCATAACACCAACATCTGGTTCTGGTCATGTGGGAAAACATAATTGTACAAGAAATATTACTTTCAAAGCGATTCTTGTATATAAAGGAAAATATATGCACACACACACACACACACACACACACACACACACACACACACACACACACACACACACACACATGTAGAATTAAATTTGTTTTTTTAATTAAAATTAATATATTTTACATTGCGACACGGAAATTTCTGTTTCAAGATTTGTACATCGTCATCAGGCAATGTTGGATCATTGTTGTAAAAATCGTTTTCACAACAATGATCCAACATTGCCTGATGACGATGTACAAATCTCGAAACAGAAACTTTCGTGTCGCAATGTAAAATATATTAATTTTAAATATAAAAAAAAACGAATTTAAGTATATTATAATCTACAATATTTGTTGTATTGAGTACTTTCATAAAAAAGTAAATGCCTGAGAACTCGATATTGTAAAGCTGTTGGTTCTCTTCACCTGGATTTATGATGTATCAAAAATGCTTTTACAAAATTTGAGAGTGAGTTTCTCACGCCCACACTAAAACAAGTTTGTAAATGCATTTTTGGATTGTATCTTAGATTGTACATTTAACAGTATCTACTGTAAACTTGAAACTTAATAACATAAAAAGGAAAGATTTGCGGGCATATGTTCGTATGGACTTTTGACTTTGTTTTGGTGTGCGGAATCCACCCCCAAATTTTGTAAAACTATTTTGATACACCTGCATATATATATATATATATATATATATATATATATATATATATATATATATATATGCAGGTGTATCAAAATGGTTTTACAAATACTTAAATACTTAATTCAATACTTAATTCAAATACTTAAAAATTAGGTACAACCTTAATTTAATTAACAAATTAAACAAAATACTGCTATTCAAGGCTAAAATAAGATATGCGGATACTAAAAAAAAATTTTTTTTTCCATCAGTGTATTCGTTACCAGGTTTGCCCCTCCTCAATTCGACTCAATTTTCGTGGCCCTCTTTATTTTGTGGTGTTAAAGCTGTGCAGGGTCCCCTTGAAATATATCTTATCATGGACATCAGTGCCTCCTCCTATGACAGCCACTTCCTACTTGTTAGCTGTATCCGCATCGTTTGCGCATAGCTTCCTTCTCGTCTGGTGATTGGGACCCCGCACAACTTATTATGTCAGAGTGTATAAAAAACGAACATTTTTCAAATTTGAATTTTCAGTTTTAATTCGAGATAAAAAAAAGAAATGTCTTTTATGTTCATTATGCCCAATTACTATTATGTAGAACAAATTCTTAGAAATATGAACTGCGATTCTTATCACGATTGAACTAGAAGATTTTGGAATTTTAAAACTTTTGTGACGTATGAAATGTGGGGAAGAATCCGGCGGCGATTCTGATGATTACTTCCCTGTGACCCTACCGATCGACTGTACAGGTTTGCGTCTGGGACACAACGATCGTATTACAACTTCTTGACAGGAGTTCTTTGAAAGACGTCCGGGTCATTTTCAGGCTGGACTTTGATCAACGTCGAGGTCATTTCCCGGTTAGACTATTCTAGATATTCGCCCACCTGAGACAGGGTCACTGCATCGCGTGTTCGTCTCTGAAATATAAAACGTATATCGGCTTAAAAACTGATCTTATTTAGCTTTTTATTTTATATGTTCTAAAACAAACTCAAATTTATTTGCTTTCTTGACTCATTTGTGTTTTATCATGAATGCTTTACACACACACACACACACACACACACACACACACACACACACACACACACACAAAGACATATATATATATAAAACTTTAATTCTCTTTATCCATTAGGTTGAGTTATAACTAATTTCCATTTTTGTTTGTCAACTTTATTCGTCAAAAATAAATTACATTTAAATTTTCAATGATATATTCAATGATATATTAATCATTATTCGTAATGTTTTGCAGCCATTTATCAATCTTCTCTTAGATAATTCTTTGGTAAAGTTTCTCTGGTTTTGATGGGTGAAATTTTTCTACGAATTCTTGAATTTGTTTGTTATTAGAGAACGTTTTCGCATCTGAGCGTTTTGCAGTGACAAAAAAAAAAGAATAAAAGAAAAATAAAAAACAAACGGTTGGTTCAAGGTCAGGTTAATATAGCGGTTAGTTTAGAACAGATCAACCGAATTTCAACATTTTTCTCGTGATATATTTTGTTATAAGTTGCCTTTTGTATCTTGAAGGAGAACAACATGTTTCTTTTAATTCACTGTATACACTGCCATTTCTGAGCAAAAATTGGCGAACACAATCTTAACATAAGTTAATGCGTATAACAAAAGTGTTGATAGTATACAAAGAAAGAAAGTTCCAGAATCTTCTACAGAAGGCAGTGAATGAAAGCGAGAAAAAAAATTAAATATTGACCGCAAGAAGACATAATTCATGGTTATTAGCAAAATGATGGACCCGAAGTGCAAATTGCAAATCAGAAATACCGAAGTCAAACAAGTGTAGAAGTATAAGCATTTAAAAAGTAGAAAGAAATAGAGGAAGGAAATACGAAAAAAGAATTTTACGTGTGAAAGAATGCGTTGTAACCTTAAGTGCTATTCTAATAGTTTATTTTCTGACACTTCTTGATTTTTAAACCCTCTTCTGGTTTCTTGCCATTTATGTTATTAAAAAATTTTAATATAATGACATTCGTCTTCTTCACTCTTTCTGAAACCTGTTCTTTTATTGATATTTATCCTCCCTAACCAAAAATGCAAATTTCAAATCCGAGATACCAAAATCAAACAAATGCAGAAATTTAAATATTTGGGAACTGTTTTAACAGAGGATGAAAGAGCGACATTTTAATCTGAAGGCGTATTTTGATAGACAAAGAAGCATTCCAAGCAGGGTACTGAGAAATAAGAAAAAAACGCTAAAAATAAAAAAGAAAAGAAAAGAAAAAGAGTACTAAACTGCTAAGTGGTATATGTCCTCCTGTTTGGCAGTGAGAAATGGACGATCTTCTTAAAGATGAAGAAAAGACTCGAAGCATCAGAAATGTTTTTGGTCATAATTAAATTAGACCAGTGCCCAGTTGTAATAAAAAGTGCTCAATCCATTTATATTGTAGAGCTTTTGAATATTTTCAACGTACAACAGAAATCTTTGCGAAAAAAGATTTTCAAAATTGGTTGAATTTTCACAATCCACGTGTGGAAATCAAAATATAAAAACGGAAAAGACCCTGATATAACATGGAGTATAGTAAAAAAAAAGAAAAGAAAACCAAACTTTACAACGGTTATGATGTATATAGATTGTGCCAAGAAGAAAAGTTAGATATTATGTTGTTGCCAGAACAAAAGAATTACTGAATGAAAAAATTACAAGTAATGTCCAGATGCAATCACAACTATAGATACCTATTAGGAAATAGATGAATGTATTTTAAGGTCCTTAAGTAACTTTTCCCTAATTTTTAAAATTTTGGGTTGTTTCAAAATTTCAGTTGCGCGTTCGTAAAAATATCTGTTGTACGTTTGAAAAACGTTGGAAAATCAGTTTTTATAAATCACCTGAAGGTACCGAAAAGTTGAAACCTAGGTTGCTGAAATAACTCATTTCTAAGTGATATATATATATATATATATATATATATATATAGAGAGAGAGAGAGAGAGAGAGAGAGAGTGAGAGAGAGAGAGAGTCTATTTCGTAAGGCTAATACTGATTATAATTTGAAGGTTTTAAAATCAGTGTAAATTAAGTCTTACCAGAGATCTCTTTTATATACAGAAAGAGTAGTTGGTGGGCTTAAAGTTAATTAATATGCTTTTTATGTTATATTTTGATTATATAATCTGGAATTGTATATTTTATAGCCACTGTGCACACTTATTGTCCTCAATATTTGTTCTGATAAAGTGGTTTAATGGTTATGATAGTTTTGTATTAACATTTTATGGTAACAATTTGTTAAGAATGTACTTTTGATATATCTGTTTTTGGAGTAGATAGACTTAATTGGAGTAGATAGACTAAACTATCGCCCGGCTCACACTCCACCCATGTCTATTGTTCCTTGTTTAGGATGTTGTCTCCGGCTTTCTCTTTTCCAATCTTTTCATTCCTACGTAGCCCCTGCGCTTCAGTGGCGTTACCGCCTTGCTCGGGGTGATATGATTAAAAAAAAATTGTCCATATATATATAGTTAGATTAATAAATAGGAAACAGATAAACAGAGAAATGAAAGGATTAACTCTTTTCTTAAAATGCAACTTCACATCTAGAGGGCATTGATGTAATTAGATTCTTTACTACGACCATTGGGAATTTTTTGCATATTAATGTCTATTTGATTTTTGGCTTATTGCGTCGGTGTTAGTTTCACCCCTTTGCCATAAATTATTGGTGACTTGATCTCTGGTGATGTGTAATCTGAAGTTTACACAAGAATAGAAATGCTCATTTGAAATATTAATAGATTAATATTAATCCTTAATCTCAGAACTTCAAATAATAGATGTAAGGCTAGAGAGCGTACTGGCCAAAAGAATCTCTTCTAAATTAAAGATCAGAATATTTAACTGATTAATTCATAGAGATGAGAACAATGCGTTGGCCGTTTTTTTTCTTATTCCAATTTATAGACATTATTTACATTGTTCGAACTGTTGTCCTCTATTTTATTGCTACATTTACGACGTTTTGGCTGTTGTACGCCCCGCCTTCTTCGGGTGACTGGAATTTCGAGCGGAACATTTTATTTCGCTCACATAGAAAGAAAGGGGGTCATCATCCCGTATGAGATGAAGTTGAAATAATAGATAGAGAATTGAAATGATGAAAACTTAAGGAATCAGCGCATGTGCTAGGCCACAAAAATCTTCCAAGCTGGCCAAGCATAGAAATGAATGAAATATGGGAACCAGTAATACAGACTAATAGAGAAAATCATTAGCAATATGAGCTCTGGTAAAAAAAAAACGTTACTGAAAGATTTATAAGTCCTCAAAATTCACACGCTGATGTCCTCAAGGACGCATGATGGCCCAGTGGATAAAAACATTGGTTAGATTTAGTGACTTGACCCAAAGAGTTGTAAGTTCAATACTTAGTGAACAAAGAGGGTTGAGTTAAAGGAAGACAACTAGGGCATCAGGAAGTGGCTTGGCTTGTAGAAAGAGTTACTGAAAGATAAATAAAGAAGTCGGTTTGAAATTCCAATCTCCTGAAAAAGGCTGAAGCGTAAAAAGGCCGAAGCGTAAAAAGGCCGAAACGTCGTGAATATGGTAATAAAGATGAGGACAACAATGTAAATACTACTTCATCTCAGAAGTATAGACAAATATCCGATTTCTAGTATTAATATTTAAATAAAGTTGAATTTGCTTACTATCTTTAATAGTATATTGTAATGACTTTTTGACCAGCCTAATATTAAATAATGCAAAGTTATATTTGTTTTTATGAGTATATCACTTCCGGGAAAATTTAAGTGACGAAGCAAATAATCAACGAGGAAGTCTAAAATAAATAGTGAAAAAACAAAAAGCAAAAAAAAACAAAAACTAAAAAAAATCAGAATCAAAAAGTGACAATCGAAATTTCTTGGATATATAGTAAGAAAAGATGGCTGGGAAAATTTAATCCTCGCGAGGCATATTAAAGCCAAGATAGACAGGGGAAGACAACGGACCACAAAGAAGAAGAAACATCCACCCTAAAAAAACATAATTAGCCGAATATTTACCTAAAACACCGTAATAATTACCTTCTAAAAATTCCGATATTGTGTGCCTTTTGTTCTTTCAAGTTAGTCGCCTGTTTTATTTTCGATTAAGTTTCAGAGAATTGGTTAATTTGAGTGGAAATTGGTTTGTCCATTGGGTATGTCTGCTTGTAGCTGGGATATTAAATTTGAACAGTTAATTAGTGAATAATTTAGGAAGCAACATTTCTGAATCAAAATTGAATTGTAATTGAACGACCTTTTGTGGCTGTAGTTAATCTTGTTGTCAATAAACGAATTATTAATGAAAGCAGACTGGGACGTTATATCAAAGGCGCCACGAATAGATCACTTGATTTTTTTACGTTGCTTCAAATCAAATTCTGTAGATCTCAGGACGGAGGCAAAAAGAAAATATAATGTGAGTGTTAACAAGATTGTGGGTTTTGTGCATTTTTTATGTGAAGGTGCGTGTTCAAGATTTATACAAAGAGGATAGAAGAAGCATAATTAAAAAACCTGTTTCTAATGTTGATTGTATTAAAACAAAGTTAAATCTTTCTTGAGTATTTCCATTTACATTTTTGGCATAGAAATTATTTATGTGATGAGGATAAGGAAGGGTAAAGATGGTCATGCTCAAGTCAGTCTCATGCTGCGTTGGGATGACCGAATTTCTGCTTCATAATTAAAAGACGATCTCGTTGGAAAGTGGAACGAGAGACATTCTATCCTTTCTGGAAGTGGGATTAGAAAATTGCATATGTGACCAGAAAACCTTTTTGTTTTCTTTTTATCTTGCAACATGGGAAAATGGATTCATTTTTTTATATTATATTATCATATTATTTATTGGTTTTATTTAATTTTCTCACAATGCCAGGAGACAAATGAAACAGCAAAATTAAAGGAAATTATGACAAATTTTAAGGGTCGTCTAAACAAGTGACACTTCTCCGTAATACTTAAAGGGTTAGAGAATCATTCTCTGCAATGGAAGTTTCTCCAAGAGTGTATTAAAATGGCGCGCTAGAGTTTTTTTTTTAAATGGACCTAGTTACCACTTTTTTGTCAAATTCAGTTCTATTCTTCGGCCTTGTTCTCTATCCCTCCTTCTGCACTTGGGTCCCCCATCTTGGTTCTTGGATTGATTTACCTGTTTGCATTCCTAATACACAGCCTTTTGCCAGCTTGATATATTAGGGTGCATACATCTTTTTTCACTCTGATTAGTTTGCCAATGTTTTTTTTAATACTCAAATTAATATTCAAATTAATTTACTTTTCCTGGTAACGTTCTACTAATATGTGGTGCTTACGTTTTCTATTGAGGTCTTGCTTTGCTCTTTTGTCTCACATTTCCTCCTAAGAGTCGACTGCTTTGGCCTTAGGAAAAATAATTTTTTCTTTTTCTTCTCAATGGTACTTTTCTTCGATTTTTAATCTTTTTATGAAATAGATTTCTTGACTTATACTAAGTTAGAAGTTAATAAATTTTACTTTATTATTTTTCTTTTTAATCTATGTATTTATTTTTATTTATTTTTTATGTTTTTAAATAGGAGCAGAGAGGCTCTTCTATCATTCGGTTTAGTACTCCTCCCCGTTCTCTTGAACGTAAGTGGAGGCTCTTCCTTGTTTTTTGTTAAAAAAGGGGACCCGGTTCCTGGTTCCTTTTCCTCTCCTCATGCCTTAATAGTGGCCGTGTCACGAGTTGTTTGTGATGTGTGTAGATAGTGGCAACGTTCTTTTAGACAGACGGTATCGAGTTGGCAATTTTCTGGTTGTTGTTTCCGATAGTAGGTAGGAGCCCGAACTCATGTATAACATCTTGAGAGGCTGCGCTGATCAACAGTTGCATAATATCGAGGTTCTTGCAGTGCCATGTAGCACATAGATGGATGTCCCTGCAACTGCCTCCAGTAGGCAACCCTAAGGGCACACTATGCTGCTGACTATGCCAGTCACTTTCGCAAATATATCGCATTTGACGACTGGCTGCAACTGCTATTCTGGGCCTCTCCTTAAAAAAGATTAAGCACATCATCGCTAGCAACAAATAAACAAACAAGCAAACAAACAAATAAAACCAAACCAGCCAAACAAAATCACCTAAACCCCTTAATATTTCTTTCTCCAACGTCCATTGTGTAAGAACCAACTTTTTCAGTGTTGAATGGTACCTCTATGTAAGGCCTCCAGACATTCTAACTCTCTGTGAAACCAGCCTTAACTCTTAAAGTGTTATCTGTAAAGTGTTTGACAGGATTTGGCTTGCTGGTCTTCTGTGCAAGTTACAAGGTTACGGTATTTTTGGACAGTTGTTCGATTTAATCCGATCAGTTCTATGAAATAATGAAACAAATGTTATTTTGAATGGGCAAGCTTCCAGATCTTTTCATACGAGCGCGGACGTCCCTCAAGGCAATATCCTAGGTCCTACGCTTTTCCTGCTCTTCATCAATGATCTTCCTGATGTAATCAGTTTTCAAGTAGGCATCGATGCAGATGTTACCACAACTTGCTCCCGTTTCAATAAGAAATCTGTCAAGGATGACAAAGTAAACCTCGCTGCTACTCTTGACAAGGACCTTCAATCTGTGATGGAATGGAGTAGGTAATAGCTCGTAAATTCCGAAATGAAGCTTCTCTCTTTTAATCAACACAGAGAAACATTCCTACCTTCAATTAGTATGGATGGCTCTAGTCTCATAGAAAGCAACACACTTTTCCTCCTTGGCCTAGCGATCTGAACTGGAACGAGTACAACGAAACTATAGCTGCATCTACGGTTGTCGTGTCAGAAAGTTTTTTTCTCGTCATAATCCATCTAGCACATTTATAAATCTACCATTCGTCCGTGCATCAATACTGTTGCCATATCAGGTCGGGTGCTCCTGCTATTTATCTTGAGGTTCTGGACAAAATCCAAAGGAGGATCTGCAACGTAATCTTTCCTGACATGGCAGCTCGCTTTCAGTCACTTTCTCACCGACGGGATGTGGCTTCCCTCTGTATTTTCTACAAATATTTTCAGGTCTTCTGTTCTGGTGAGCTTATTTCATTGGTGCCCCGGCAATATGGATTTATTCGTGCTACTAGATTATCATGAAAGTCTCACACTTTTAACTTCACAATAGTCAAATGTAATCGCCACTTCGACTTTACAGTTTTTTTTCTCGCACATCATGCCTGTGGAACACCCTTCCGTATACTTGCTTTCCTGATAGCTACATTCTCCAAGAGTCTAAATGCATCGTCAATTGCTATCTTCTACCTTCCTAAATCTCATCCACTTACCTAAATCTTATCAGTTCTTTGGTATCCTTGTACCCTGTTTTTCTTCCTGTAACTCCCTGCTCACCAGTGGCAGTTTTTGGTTAGATAAACAAAACAAAACAAAAAAAAAACAACAAAAAACAAAAACAAAAAAAAAAACAACAACATAAAAACAAACATAGGAAGGTAGGACATGCTGATTTCCTGTAGAGGATTATAAAACAAAAACGAAATAATAATTGCGAGTGAAAAGAATATTTATGATTGTAATAATATTGGAACGACTGACACAAATACAGAAAGACGTTGCCTAGAGTATAGAAAAAGCATCTGATAAGGTATACGATGCAAATCTATTTGCACGGCTAGGAAATGTTGAGTCATATGGTGAAAATATTAGATTAATAGGTAGCATTTATGTGAACAAATTGACTGTATGCGGATAGAAAATTAATTTAAAAAACAAAAATAGAAATAGGCATATGACAAGGATGCAGTTTGTCACCGGATTTATTTTACCTTTAAAGCTTGGCAAGTTTTTCGTCGTGACGTGGCTTCTCTCTGTCTTTTCTGTAAATATTTGCATGGCAGTTGTTCTAATGAGCCCTCCTTCTTATTATCTCGACCGCATGAATTTAAACGGAGTAAACCGGATTAGTAACTAGTTCCCATTATACTGTTGTAATACAACCTTCAGAAATTTAAATGCAATGTCAATACTCATCTATTAACCACTGGACTCTAGCTTTCTCCCCACCACCGTATATCCTTCCCTTTCTCTCCACCTATGTATCTGTCATCGCACCTGCATTCTCAGCTTTCTATTGCTTCTTTCTAACTAGTCTGTACTCCTCACTCTTTTCTAATTAATCTTTTTACAGTTATGTAGCCCCCCTCGCTCATCAATGGCATTTCTGCCTTGCTCGGGGTGAAATGATTTAAAAAAATGTAACAATAAGTTTTATTCTAATAGTTTATTTTCTAGCACTTATCACCTGAGGAATGCTCTTCCAGTTTTTTTTTGTTTTTCTGCCATCTTCGATCTTAAATAAATAAATAAATAAATAAATTTGTTCCTAAAACCTGTTCTTTTATTGTACTTTCTCCTCCCTAAATTCCTCTCATTCAATTTCATTTTCAATATCTCTTGTCATCTCAGTAGCATTATCACCTTTCTTGCGATGTAATGATTTGAAAAAAAGTAAAGAAAAATAAAGACGTTCAAAGCAAGAAGCTTCTTTCATTTTGGTTAACTGATTTTGCGCCGACTACGGAAGTGACCACGTCCCAGTCATTTGCAAACTAAGGGTGAAACTCCGGAGACTGAAGAAGCCCAGCACATCACTAAGGCTGCAATACAACACGCTAGTGAATGACCTCACCCTGCATGAGTGAATGACCTCACCGTGAGAAAGAAATATGAAGAGCAAATTGGAAAAGGGCACTCAAAATGGGACTCACTAAAGGAAGCGATGGTGACTTCAGCGAACAACATTGCCCCAAAGTAAATCAGACGGAGAAGAGAAAAAAACGAGTGGATGACCGAAGAGATTCTCCACATGATGCAAAGGAGACAAAAAATAACGACAAGACATGGAGTAGAGTACAAGAAACTTCACAGGGAGATAAGGAACAAATGCAGACAGGCTAAAGAGGAATGGCTCAACAACAATTACGCAGAAGTAGAGAGACTGAGCAGGACCAATAAAACGGAGATGCATAAAGAGATAAGAGAACTGACAGGACAAAAAACCTGCTCCTCAACAGGATGCATAAAATCCAAGGAAGGGACAATCATATTAGAGAAAGAGGAAATACTCCAGCGATGGGAAGAATATATAAAGGATCTCTTTTGCGACAAGAGAGAACAACCGAGAATACACAAGAAGGTGGATGGACCGGAAATACTAAAATCGGAAGTGGAAGCTGCAATGGCCAAACTGAACAGAAACAAAGCAGCTGGTCCAGACGGTGTCGTGATAGAGCTGCTGATAGCCTCGGAAGAATATGGCATAGAAAAAATTACTGGTATAATAAACGAAATTTATAGCAGTGAAATAATACCAGACGATCTATGCAAGTCGATATTTATAGCACTGCCGAAGAAACCAGGTGCAAACGAGTGTGAACTACACAGAACTATCAGCTTAATGAGTCACATTACAAAACTGATTGTCAGAATCCTGATGAATAGAGCGAGAAGCAGAATCAGGCCAGAGATAGGACAGGAACAGTGCGGATTCGTCAAAGACACTGGAACAAGGAACGCCATATTTATGATTATGATGCTCTCCGAAAGGGCAATACAAATGAAGAAAGACTTGTACCTATGTTTTATTGACTATGCGAAGGCATTCGACAAGATACGACACAAAGAATTGATGGAGATGCTCGGTAGCCTCGACATTTTTGGGAAAGACATCAGAGAAATCAAGAATCTCTACTGGTAGCAAAAGGCCTGCATACGGACAGGTAACGATTTCAGTAGATTTACAAAGATAAAAAGAGGCGTAATATAAGGATGTGTTTTTTCACCGGATCTGTTCAACTTGTACAACGAGAATATTTTGAGGACCCTAGATGACACACCAGGATTTGTTATTGGAGGTCACAACTTGAACAACATAAGGTATGCAGATGATACAGTGCTGATTGCAGACACGGAAAGGAAACTACAAGACTCTTACAGAAGGTAGTGGCGGAGAGTGACAAAAAGGATTACAAATAAACTTTAAGAAAACTGAATGCATGGTCATCAGCAAAAGGTGCAACCCAAAATGCCAAATACAGGTGGGGGAAACCAGAATCAAGCAAGTACAAAAATTTAAATACCTAGGAAGTGTTCTAACAAGAGATGGAAAATACCAAAGCGAATTAGCATGGCAAATGACGCATTCCAGAAGCTGAGTAAAGTACTAACACATAGGAAAATTTCACTAGAAACAAAGAAAAGAGTGCTGGATTGCTATGTGATGTCAGTTCTTCATTACGACAGTGAATGCTGGACAATATCATCGAAAATGAGGACAAAACTGGAAGCAGCGGAAATGTGGTTCTACAGAAGGATGTTGCGGATATCATGGATTGAGCATGCAAGCAACGATGAGGTGTTGGAAAGAATGGCAACGAAAATGAAATTAATAGTGAGCATCAGAAAGAGACAACTGAAGTTCCTGGGACATGCAATGAAGAAGGAGGGCTTGGAGAACCTGATACTGACAGGCCAGATAGAAGGAAAAAGAGACAGAGGAAGGCAGCGGATAACATATGCAGGGCCTGATCAAGTGGATGACGGAATGGGGGTTGCCAGAAGTAACAGGAACAAACATACTAAGAGCCACAAGGGATAGGGAAACGTGGAGAACCATGATCGCCTACGTCCTGAAGGAATAGGGCACATAGAAGAAGAAGATTTGTTTTTTAAGGTTATCAACTTTTTGCAGGATATATAAAACCATAAAATATTTTTAGATTGTAAGAAGTTCATTTCTTTGGAGATAATAATGATTTACTGATACAACTATTTTTAATTGATCCATAGCTGGGGGAGACGATGTGGAATGATAACTTTCCTCAGGGTATTTGCGCGTAAGTGAATATAACGGAGTCGATTAGAATTGAAACTGGCTCTCCGATTTGCGATTCAGAGTTATTATCAATTACCTCACCCGCACTTCTAAGTTTATGACAACTGGTATTTTCAAACAATCACTCATCTACGTACTGACGTTACTTAAGTTCGATGATCGTACGAGCGCCTGTGTTTCAACGTGATATAAGAAGCCTCTTTGAGAGTGCAACATTTGTACGATATCACTAACACAGAGAAAATAAATAGATGTTGGAAATGAAGAGGTCCACTCTTTAAAATAGCAAAGTGTGCAAAAGAGATCATTTCTTATGAGGCGGAGTTGACATGAGGACTGCTGTTGATTTAGTGCAAAGGTCTGCTACAATTGAGATGACTTTTCAAATGAAACTCTTTCTCTGTTGTTAAGTAATGATTAGAATATCTCCGCTTAGTCAACTTTATTTCATGTGGCGCCGTGTCATTGTGGTTTATGCGTAAAGTGGGTCGCATCACAATATGAAGACAAGTTTCACAGTGACTATATATATATATATATATGCTTATGTTATTCCTGCTCATTTCTTGTTCTTTCTCACTTAGTAAACCTTTGTCTTGGTGGCTTTATTGCATTGTCTAAAGTGAAATGATTATAACAAATTATGAAAATCTTTTTTACAATAATATGAATTTTTTGATAAATCTCTTGACATATTTTTTAAAGAGTTGTAGAAACGCTGTAATCTGTTTATCTCTCTTTGTGGTCTCCACAGACGTCCATATCCCGGCACTAGCTTACATTGTGCAGAGAATTTATCATTAATATCGGTGCAGTATAAAACATAGAGATCCCAGTGCTTGCGATAGTACATAAGGAGATATGTTGATTTTTGAAGGAAATGAGTTTCTTGATACTGGAGGTATATTTGTTCCCTTTCTTCTCGTTTTAAAAAGATAATTATTTTGCACAACAAGAGACCAAATCATTTAGGATTTTTATGGAAAATTCATGAACAATTAAAAACAATATTTGTTCTACTTTTTCCGAAAGCAGAAAAACATTGCATGCAGAACACGAACCGTACTTTGCCAACTCCTGATTTTCTCTGAGTTGGCCTATGTTGCCAGTAGCAGTTATAATAGACACACGCAAGGTGAAGCAGAATCAGGAAGGCACGTAACGGTTGTTGATTAAGCCAATTGTAAATTATTGACATTTAAACGCATTTGCCTTGAAAACTTTCCTTGTTTTCTTATTTTGTTGCAAGGGGTTAGTGTGTTTTTCTTTCGAATTGAAAAGTAACTCGGACAAAGATATTTATATAGAGAAGAACCGTATAGATAGACATTTACTTATGATAGACAGTTACTTATTAACGCTATACTTATTATACTTACCTGACACATGCCAGGGAGGCTTTTATCAACTCTCAGTTGCGTCTCTGCTTTCATAGAGAGTGCGACTCAGTTGTAGCTTTGTCCAATCTTAATTATAACAATTTTTAATATATAAATCTTTTAAAATTCTGCATTACTTTCATCCGGTTAGGTAATATTGTTATTAAGTGAAGATTATATTTACTAATCAAAAATTGAAAAGCGTAATACAAATTATTTTGTAACAAGATTTTTAAAACAATTTTTTTTTTTTATGTTTGCCTGACCATACATAACATTGTCAGAAAATAAGAGCTTTGACTATAGTAAATTTAAATTCACATTCTTAAAATTAGATTACGAAGAATATTTTCCAATATTTTAAAGATTACATAGTACTTAAAAGTTAAATAAAAAGGGTCTGGTCAGTTATTTTTTAAAGTTATGTTTTAACAGATAAAGTTTCCGTAGAAATCTTTCAATACCTTTTCTTTCGGGGTTTGTAACATGTTTGACGACTTATAAGATCATAAGAAGTGTGTAATCACCGCTACAGTTTATTTTAAAAATCGATTTCACAGTTATTTTAAACTTAAAGTAAATAATACTTTTTCAAATTGGATTGCTTATATTTTAAATCAGCTAAAGTTCCTCAAATAAAGTTTCAGAAAAGTATGTTTTATTTTTGGAAGATATCCGAGAATTAACTTTTGTTTACAAATGTTTCAGTTAACCCTCTAGGGCCATTCGTATCATATTTGATACAGTATGAAAACAAGCCTTGAAAGAAATATTTTCCTGAAAATTTTTTTAAGAGAAATATTTTATAAATTTCAAATGAAAGCAGTACTGACTGCTCAGTCAATGAATATCAAATGTTTCCTTATAGGGAAATACCAAATGTTTCCTTATAGGGAAATACTGTATCAAATATGATACGAATGGCCCTAGAGGGTTAAAAGCGACGAAAAATTTCGATTTCAGTCAGTATAATCAGTATCATTTTCTTTTGGAATATACAAGAATATTTGTCTTATTACACACAGCTGTACATTCACGATCTATAAGTCTACCATGTGTATTTTCATTATTCAGCTCATACAATATTTTAAAAACAACCGTGCTAACATTTCTAAAAATAACAAAACCGAAATCTCACACAGAACTGAATCGTTGTTTGTAAGACAAGTTTCTTGCGGTTTGTAGACATTCATTGGATCTTTTCAGAAATTTCAATATAAGATCGTTTCAGAAACTAATAACAATGCTATTGGATTTCTAGCACGAATCGTCCAGGTGCCTGTTCATCGGTTCGGAAATTTGAAACAGGAAGCCCATCCCCTTTCTATGATGTTGTCTGTCATTCGTTGTTTTATTTAGTTGACTAATCTTTAATCAGTAGATACACAAAGATAGAAAAAGGCGTAAGACAAGGCTGTGTCTTTTCACCGGATTTGTTCAACCTATACAGCGAGAATATTTTGAGGACCCTAGATGACACACCAGGATTTATTATTGGAGGCCACAACCTGAACAACATAAGATACGCGGACGATACAGTACTGATTGCGGACACGGAAAGGAAACTGCAAGATCTCATACAGAAAGTAGTAGTGGAGAGTGACAAGATGGGACTACAAATAAACTTTAAGAAAACTGAGTGCATGGTCATCAGCAAAAGATACAACCCAAAATGCCAAATACAGGTGGGGGATAACAGAATCAAACAAGTCCAAGAATTTAAGTACCTAGGAAGTGTTCTAACAGGAGATGGAAAGTGCGACACGGAGATCCGAAGGCGAATTGGCATGGCAAAGGACGCGTTCCAGAAGATGAGCAAAATACTAACACACAGAAAGATCTCAATAGAAACGAAGAAAAGAGTGCTAGACTGCTACGTGATGTCAGTTCTTCAGTACGGCTGTGAATGCTGGACAATATCATCGAAAATGAGGACAAAACTGGAAGCGGCCGAAATGTGGTTCTACAGAAGGATGCTACGGATATCGTGGACTGAGCATACAAGCAACGACGAAGTGTTAGAAAGAATGGCAACAAAAAGGAAATTGATGCTGAGCATCAGGAAGAGACAACTGAAGTTCCTGGGACATGCAATGAGGAAGGAAAGCCTGGAGAACCTGATACTGACTGGACAGATAGAAGGAAGGAGAGACAGAGGAAGGCAGCGGATAACATATTTGCAGGGTCTGATCAGGTGGATGACGGAACGGGGGTTGCCAGGAGCAACAGGAGCAAACATACTAAGAGCCACAAGGGATAGGGAGACGTGGAGATCCATGATCGCCTACGTCCTGAAGGGACAGGGCACATAGAAGAAGAAGAAGAATCTTTAATCTTTAACTGTTAAGAATCCTGCTTGACGCTATCTGGGTTCAGGATCACCGATATAAGATTATCATTCGGAATCAAATCTTTTTTAAATGTTGAGATACAATATTGAGTACTTGTAATCTGACTGGCATGCACATCAAAATTAACTTATTTTTGTGCACAATATTGGCTCCTATTTGAATTTTCACATTTGCATATCAGCGACGTTGTTTTTAAACGCGCTGAGACGTTTGAAAATTTCAGAAAACTATGTTTATCGTTTGCTACAAAATTTCAGAAAACTATGTTTATCGTTTGCTACAAAATTTTTAGCATCACTCCAGAAAATGATCAACAATATTCCCCTCTTAAAAATAGATATTTAAAAACTGGGGAAAATATATATTAACTAATAAACTCTGAGTTTAGTAAAATTGAACTTTAGGATTTCTGGGGTCTGTTTATTTCTCATAAATATTCGTGATGTGTAGTATTCAATTTTCAGTTTGTCTGTAAACCTTTGACTAGGGTAGTTTGTTCCTTGTTGTGGACAAGCTGGATTCTCAAAACCTTTCGTATAATTTGTTACGTAGCATTTCATATTCGAGTAATTTTATGCAAAGTTCACAAAACAAAAAACAAAAAAACAAAAAAAAACGAAACAAAACAAAACAAAAAACAAAAACAAACAAAAGAAAGCAAAAACAAATTAAGCAAGCAGGAAAAATACGGAATTCATAAGCATATGATACAACTATAATAACACAGCTATTGTTTACTGACTGCTTGCTGCTGCTTTTACAAAATTACACACATTCATAAAACAACATAAATACATGACACTCTTTCTATGTAGCCACATTCTGTTTCTTCTTTCATACTAACGCAAATGACTTGATTTTTATTTTAAAGAAAGAAAAACAATATATATATGTGTGAAGTTGTTTCACAGAGAATCTTTGTAATTCAATTCTTTCGATTTGAAAGAAAACAAATAGTCCATAAAAAAATATGTAAATGTGTATTGCCGTGTTTGAAGATCGTATATTCGTTTTCACACTCATAAACCTGAATAACCAATCTTTGTAACAAAAACTGCTTTAAGAGAAAAATTTTATAGATTTCAACAGACAGTAACTTTAACTGTTCGATCAATGAATGCGAATGCTTCATGTAAGGAATCAGTTATGCCCACAATTACAATATTCCACTCGAGCGGGCGTACAGGTAAATGCATAGAACTAAATTGATTTGATGTCACAAGTTTGATGTACTGTTTGTAACCGCACTCCCCACGCACTTTACACGGACAGATAACGAACATTAAATATTTGATTAATTTTCAGTAAATTCGAGCAGACATCCGACATCACAAACCTTGAACTTTATATATTAGATTTATACTATACATTAATTGGCAGTCGAAGAATAATGTATCACCTCAGGCCGTTGTAATTTACATGTCTAGATAGGTAAACTAGATTCATGATTGAAATTGGCTCCAGTTCGATTTTGAAATCAGGGAAAATTTGTTTGAAACATTTTCTCTTAAACATTCGCCTTTCACGCCCACTGAAATGCAAATTATACTTTCGAATATTCTCAGAAGGAGACTTCATTTTTCTTTTTCTTTATGCATTTGACACATGGCATTTGTTTGCTTAAATTATTAACAAACGGAAATTCAGTACCAAACAGATATTTAAATTCTTAATTTTTAATAATAAAAAAATGCAGCTGTTATTGTAATACAGTGATTCTCACCCGCCGTGCCGCGGCACACTCGTGTACCGTGCGATCCTCTTAAGGATGTGTGTATGGAAGTCAGTGCGTTGTGGTACAGTGGATATCGGCTCGGAACGAGAAACCGGTGCGCCGAGTTCGAATTCCAGTTGAATCCATTGTATTCACTTATGCGCAAATACCCTTGGGAAAGGTATTAATCCGTCTATTCCTTCCAGTTATGGGTTAAATAACAGGACAGATTGGGTTCTATAGCCTTGGTCGGCAACCAGTCTACCGCAGAAAGCAATGGCAACCTACTGCGGGATAATCTTCTGCCCAGTCAGTCATGTCTCTAAAGAGACATGATCGCCCAAGCGTGTATCACATATGGCACTTAACTGACTGACTGTATGGAAGTAGTAATAGTACAGCGGTTGTATTTGAATAAGTAAATATACATTAAACTTTTTTCAAACAATTCTTTTCACTATTCTTCGATTATGTGATTTTAAATACTTCATTTTAATATTCATTTAAAAAAAAAATTCCGTAAGTGTGTCGTGACATTTTTATTTGTTTCTAGGTGTCCCGTTCTTTAAAAAGGTTCAAGAACACTGTTGTAAAAATAACTTTGTATTTTGACTTATTCCAATTATTGTTCCACATCTTGATTCTTATAGGTTTACGGACATATCTGTCTGAAATACCGGTTCAGATGCAACCATCTAAGGTAACAATGTCAACCCAAATCAGTACCTTGGGAATAGTAGTGTTGTAAGTTTGGAGGTATGGCTGGTGTGATAGATAATACCTAAGAATCAGAAATTCGACAGCCGAGTTCCAATTCCAGTCAGGCTAGTAATATTCCCTTACGCGCAAATACCCTTGGGAGAGCTATAAATACTCCTCTACTCAGCCCAGTTACGGGTTAATTAGTAGGACTTGTATCAGTATATCATTAGTATCTTCCAAAGTTCTTAATGTCTAAAAATATTTTCTGGCTTTAAATAACCTTCCAACCGTAAAAATCAAAGTGATAAATCTTAATTTTTATGGATGTTATTATGGAAGCGACATTTCGGTCAAGTACCCTGTACCCATCTTTTCTGGATGATACGCTATATCTGATATGGGCCGATTATTGTGTTATTTTGTTGGAATAGGTTTTCGTGTTCGTTCCTGCCGAATCCTTTAGTAACACATAATTAACCAACTTATATATCCACTAAGCCACCGCCCTGAAATACGTTAACACCTTACCCACATCTAAAAAAAACTATCAGAGTATTTATAACTATTTCTTAATAAGTTTGATTACTTTAAAATGGTTATCCATAAAAATTTCTTCAGGCAATGTATTTTTTGTCATATTGAGAGGCATTTTTTGGTTCTTAGTAAAGGAATCTTGGATTGATTTTTGTTGAGTTTGAAAGTCGATTAAATCTATGTTAAATATCTTGTTTTAAACTTATTCTCCCTTCTTTCTTAAATTCCTTAACCAATAAGTCTATGTTGCTTTTGGACTTTTGCCTGAGCTGACTTTTGCAATTCCTCAGCTGACAACCAATTAGTAGACATTTTTACACATTCTTCTACCGGATGTGACACACAGAATATGTTTTTATCGAAGATAAGACCATTTTGTTCAATCTTACGTTTGGTACACTGCAGGCATCAGAGAACAACATTGATCTTCTCCCCCTTTTTCTATGAGAACGGGCCTTTTAGAATTACTGAATTTGACAGCATACAAAATGTAGGTTGTTTTTTAAAAGAAAAATAAATAGTTAAAAAACATCATCTTTCTAAAAATGTGAATTGAAGTCCTTGTTGATTAATTTGATTATTTTTACGTAATGATATTTAGTCAAACAATATTATTATTTTTTATTAAACAGTATATTTTGCTGAAGACTAAACCAAAGTGCTAGTTGTTTAGGTCCAGTGAATCAGCCAATTTAGAAGTTCAGTAGATATGATTCACAAAGCGCCACCATCAATAGAAATGACTACGACTCCCCCCTCATTATTATTGTAATTATTATTATTTAGAATTTCACTACACACGGCACCCAGGGCACAAACTACAATCAGGAAGACTTCTACTTTCTTTACTGATTTCAATTTGAGAAATTATTTTAAACCATCGTAGTTTTCATGTTTTTTTTTCTTTTTGTTAACCCCTCTATTGTTTTCGACGTATGTGAGATATCCCTGTTGGTAATACATGTTTTTTCTTCTTTTTCTACCACTACAATATCTTGTTTTCTGTGCAAAAGACACACTGAATCATGACATCCTACAAAAGTTTATACTTTTCAATGACACCTTCGAGAGTCTGTTCATACCACGTTTTATCCTTTCCTTTTCCACCTTTTTTTCTTCTACTACTACTAGTAGTAGTACTAGCAGTAGTACTAGTAGTAGTACTAGTAGTAACAATAACATAAAAGGAATTTTCGTAACAAAACAGCTGTGAAATTTGTCGGTCTATTTTATCCGTATATATAAACCTACTTCAACATTATTTCAACATTACAGAAACTACAGAAGAAAGATACATAAAGGAAAGAAAGAATTGGTAATGGTAAGACACGATCTAGAAAATAAAACATTAAACCCGAAGAGAAATATCTCTTGTAATATTTTCTAAGAAACTGATAGCCTGTCTTAAGCATTCCATGCTTGAATACACAGAAAACATGTTTCGGGATTTCGGTAATATCTTCTTGTAGCGTAAGAGCTTACACCAGACACCAGGTTTCGTCGCAGGATGTAGCTTCTAGTCGAACGTTTGTAGCTTAATGTAAGAAAAAATAATTCTTTGGTTAGATCGTTATCCAAGATCTAAAACCATGAGACGAAACTCCTCTTAAGGGCCAGCTGTAGGCGAGCAAGGAAAAGTAAGTCGAGGTGAGGGAGTGAACAGTCGTCCGGCATGTGGCAAGCGAGAGAGCGGTCCTCTCTAGTTTAGTCTGCTTGAGGTAACTATCTGATAGATAACTAGTTATCTTTTTCCCGTCAGCTTTTGTCTAAAATATTATTAATCAAGAACCTAGAATTCTTAGTTCGCTCCACTCAGCAGACCTTCTTTGTCAGGATCGTTTAACTTGCTCTTGTGAGTTCTTCTCCACTCATTTGACTTTCTCTGTCAAGACAATAATTGTCAAAGCGATATCTGTAACAGCCTGCAGATGTCCTCTTATACGATATAAGCTGAAAACTGATATCGCAACATCCTTCAGAACTCGAAGTGTTTCTCATATGCCCGTGCATCTTTTCATCATCAAATATGATTAATATAATATATTTTGGGAACAAGGATAATCCTGAAGCAAGCATGCCAAATAAACGAATAATTAGTTTTGTGTTTTCGTTGCCAAATATTGTTTTACTGCTGTTGTTTTTAAATTAATATGTTCTTTGATCCATAAAGCGAAGTATTTTTAAAAGATATTCATATATATATAACGTTCTACCGTAATTGATCGGTGGGATTCTTATGTCGCATATCTGTTGACATATATTCACTAGAAAATAAAGAACTTTATATACTATTAATATTTTTCCTTTAAGAATTAATTTTGCGCTAAAAGTTCAGTGAACTGTTGAGTAGTTACGTGTACAAAAAAAGGAGAACAGTACTAATGTTAAATATTTCTTCACACAATATTTATACGAAAAAGGCTGAATCATCTAATAATTTCTATCAAAAACAACAACGATGGAGATCTTGTTTATGTGCCATGCCCCCTCAGGACTTATGCGATCATCGATCTCCACTTGCCATTATCCCTTGTTGTTCTCAGTACTTGTCCTCTTGGTATACCTCCAAGACCCCGCTCCGCCATCCACTCACTCAAGCCCACCAAGAATGTCTCGTGCTTTCTTTCACGGTCTCTCCTTCCCTCTATCTGTCCGATGAGTATCAAATTCTCCAAGCACTCCTTCCGCATTACGTGTCCCAAGAACCACAGCTCTCTCTTTCTGATGTTAAGTTCAAGTTTCCATTTCGTTTGCATCCTCTCCAACACTTTTATGCTCGGTCAATGGTATCCTCAGCACCCTTCTGTAGAACTACATTGCTGATGCATCGAGTCTCTCCTTCATCTTTGTGATTGTCCAGCATTCGCAGCCACATAGAAAGACAGATAACACCTAACAGTCTAGTACTCTTTTCTTTGTTCTCAACGGAATCTTCCTGTCTCTCAGTATTCTGTTTCTCTTTTGAAATGTGTATGTTTGATTTTCGTATCCCAGAATTGTAGTTGACATTTTGGAGTCATCTTTTTGCTAATGACCATGCATTCAGCTTTCTTGAAATTTATGTTTAGTTCTTCATTCTCGCTTTCCCTTGCTATCTTCTGTAGGAGATCCCGTATTCGTGTCTGATATCAGCACTGTGTCGTCTGCATATTTTATATTGTTCAGACGGTGGTCGCCAAAGACAAATATTGGCAGGGTTTCTAGCTCTGTCATCTGTTTCGCTGTACATTTCAAATAAATGCGATGAGAAGACACATCCTTGTATTACACTCCTTTCTATTTTTGTATATCTGCTGAGCTCATTTCTTCTCCGTATGCAAACGGTTTGCTGCCAGTATGGATTCTTGATTATACTAATGTCTTTTCCAAATATGTCAAGGTTGCCAAGCATCTCTAACAAATCATTGTGACGAAGTTTGTTAAACGATTTTGAGTAGTCTATAAAACACAGGTAGACATCCTTCTGCATTTATAATGTTCTTTCAGATAACATTCTGAGTATAAATATTGCGTTCCTTGTTCTGGTGTCTTTGACAAACCCGCTCTGTTCTTGTCCAATCTCTGGTCTGATTCTGCTGTCCGTTCATCAGAATCTGGACGACGAGTTGTTTTATGTGGCTCATTAAGCTGATTGTCCTGTGGAATTCACATTCCTTTGCACCTGGCTTCTTAGGTAGTACTATGAAAATTGATCTTCTTAGGTCTTCCGGTATATTACCATTGGTGCAGATTTAATTTATTATTTCTGTGGACCTTTCTACGCTGAAATCATCTAAGGTTGTCATAATTTCTATGACAATGCCGTCAGGTCTTTCTAATTTGTTTCTATTCAATCTAGCCATTGCAACTTTCACTTCGGTTTTTAAAACTTCTACATCGTCGGTATTTTTGTGCACAGCCGGTTGCTCTTTTTTGTCGTGGAACAGATCTCCTATTTATTCATCACATCGCTGAAGTATTTTTCTTTCTCTTATATGAGCGTTCCGCTCTTGAATTTTATTCCTCCTGTTGCTGATTATGTCTTTTGTACTGTTATTTATTATCATATTTTCTTTATTTGTTGTGCTCAATCTCGCTATATCTGCAAATTTGTCGTTGATCCACTTTTCTTTCGCCTTTTGCATTTGCTCCTTATTTCCTTGTGTAGTTTCCAGTATTCCGTTCCATGTCTTGGCATTGTTTTTTGTCTCCTTTGTGCGAAAGATATCCTCGGTGATCCATTCATTTTTCCTGCATTCGTTTTCTTTTGGGATGATGTTGTTTGCCGATGTCACTAGAGCTTCCCTTAGTGCGTCTCATTTCGAGTTTTCGTTTCCAACTTGTCTTTCGTATTTTCTTTTCACGCTTTTCGTGTATTTTTCTTTTAGGTTCGCGTCGTCCACAATTTTGTGGGATTGCAGTCTGGATACTGTGTTAGACTTATTCAGTCTCCTAAACTTCATCTTTAATATGCATGTAACCAGGAGATGGTCGCAGTCAGCACTTCAATAGATTTTGCAGTGAAGAGCTGCGTTCCTCAATCTCTTGTTGATAGTGATGTAGTCGATTTGGTTTTTCATTTCTTCTGCATGTCCACAAACATCTTGGGTATTCTTGGAACCAGGTGTTGATTACTACGTACTCATTTGTTGTGCACCATTGAACTCATTTCTTTCAGCGGTCTTTGCAGTTTTCTTGTTCGAAATTTCCAACCGTTTCACCATCTCCGAACTTGCCAACTTTGGCATTCTAATCTCTTGTGACCTGCACTGAGCCTTGCCATTGTCTAGCGTGAAGTAGTAAGATTCATTTTTTCTTCTGTGTGTTATCGGTGCATATACCACTATAACCGATATATTGAGGGGCCTCCCTTTCAGCTTAAGCACAAGAATTTTTTCAGATAACTGGCAGAACGCAGTTCATGTCTTGATCTAGTGTCAACCCTTTTTTCAATATTTTCATTACCTGCATGTATAATTCTGTGGTTGTCACTGATGAAGTCTCTCTTGTTTGGCCACCTCATTTCGCATATATCTGAAATCTTGATATTTAATCTAATCATCTCCTGCTTTATATTTTCCAGCTGAGATCATTTGAAATATACGTACAATCATGAAAATGATTAATCTCATAACAAGCATATACGATTTATTTTTTTCTAAAGATTCTTGAAAAAATGGTCAACTTATTCTATCATTCCAGGAAATACCTGACTCATTCTGATATGCTTGACATTTAGAAGAGTAAGATTAGACCAAAGATTGAGTATTTTAACTATCAAGCCGAGAGCTGATTAATCCTAACTTTCCAGACTTGATCATTTATGCGGCAAGCCTATTGCAAATTTATTGCTATTTTCATGGAAACTGATGAACTCAGTTGTTTAGTTCTACCAGTTCAGATACTTACAGCTTCTTCATACTATGAGACTTAATTTCCACCTTAATTTCCTCATTATTCTAAATGTTATGCTACTTTGTAAGACAAGCTAATTTGAGAAAAAGCCACTCACAGGGATGCTTCCCTAAGCACTACAGCCTTAACCTTCTTCAAGTTACGAGTCAATCAATTTTTATCCTCCTTAGATTTATAATTTTCACTTCTTACCGCCTTCGCTTCCTCTCATATCATATCGTATTCATAATAACCCCTTTAAAAGTAACCTACTAACTTGACAGGTTCTCGAAGCCTTGTATAAGGTGAGATTTACTATAAAAAGCAGAAAATAAAAGCAGAAAATAAAAGCAGATAAAAAAACGTTGTGCTAAAAACATTAAAAAGATTAAAGCAATTGTTCTAAAATTAATTTGTGATATGTGAGTGCGAACCTGTACATACCCGATAGATTATAGAGCTATAGTCTCACTAGGCAGGGTGTCACTATTACGGTTTCAGTAGCAAGGGAATTTTTATGCTCTTGTTAAAACAAAGCCCAAAAATCACTCAAGGTAGGTGTTGCTGAATTAGATTTTTGTAAATAGGTAAGAGAGGAATGTAAGAAATCCTAATTGTGAGGATATGTAAAATAGATAACGGTTGACACGAAGAGGTTAAGATCGTAGTTATAGAGAAAGCATCATTTCAGGAGTTTATTCGACAAAGTGTCAATTATTACGAAGAATCTGTCTGAGTGGTACTTTTTATCAATGGGATTAAAAAAGAATATGGATGCTTTGACCTTGTGTATGTGACATGGAGGATCATGGTAGTAAATATCTGACAAGTTCTGCAGGATGAAGTAGCTCGTTCAGCACCCATCAGGTTCTGAATTCAGAAATTTGCCAACCAAGTTTAGAGAGCCTGCTATTTAAATCATATTTAGCGCAAAAAGAGTTAAACATTCCGGTGCACAGAACAATGAAACTGCTTTAACTTACAAATTCAGATAATTTTTTTACTTTATTCCTTTTTAAAAATGTAATCAGTCGACTGTCGATGTGATTTGTTCTTACGACTGCTGTTACAAGTTCTTCAAATGTTGAATAGACCAGAACATGACCGAAAGCCTGTAGCCATTTTTCTAGTTTTATTTTGGACACACTAACCAACATAACACACCACGAAGGAAACCATTGCAAAGTTTACATTTCTGTATTTCTTGTCAATTACAATTTATACCATAAATACTTCCATGTTGAACAATTATTATCTCCAGAGCAATGTTTTGTACAAGCCTATTGATGACACCAGACACACCGAGTTTTTATTAATTTCTATCTGAGGTCCGTGATGACGTGGGAAAATAGGTAGCAAGGAACTCTATTAGCTTATTACTAGAGTAGATAGTGCCCTATCTGTTTTATCCTCTTTTATGTGGAGTGTGTGATCGATAGATTTATTTGCCCTTTCTTTAAAAAACTTGTAAAGGGTTGATAAGCCTAGGAGTCAGAAGGAGCATAATTAATAATTAATAATTAATAATTAATAATCTCTCAGTGCATATTACTGTAGGCCTTAATATTTCCACTCCTGCAGTGAATAGAGTCATCACTTAGTTTAAGAATGAAAGAAAGAACATCTATCGCTACCTTTCTGGGTGACTTAGATGTTGAGTAGAAGCCTTCGAGCTGTTCATCAGTTCTTAGAGAACAACCCTACGAGAAAGCTTCAGAAATAGCGGCTTATCAACCCTTTGCTAGTTATTTAAAAACAGAAATATTTTTAGATTTTAAGATTTTTTATATAATAATATTTTAGTGATACAAGTTATGTTAATTAACCCATAGTTTGAGTGAGAAGATATGGTGGCATACATTTCTCAAGGGTATTTTCGCATAAGTAAATATAACCCAACGGAAATTGTAACTTGGCTCTCCGATTAGCAATATCGAGCCATTGTCCATTACACCACCCTCGCATTCAAGCTTGTAAGCACCTGGGGCATCAGTTCTAGGAGAGAAGTTGGGTGTGGGTACTCCAGATGAGTCTAATATAGAGTTGTAAGAGAAAAGCATTCAGCCTTGTCTGCTGTGAATGTGAGAACCTCGAAATTATCGAGTAGTGGAGGAATCAAAGATTTACTGTTGTTTATCACACTCTTGCAGAGCCGTCAGTACTCTTTGGAACCAAACTTACAAGATGCTGTACGCTGCTTCAATCTATCAGAAAACTACGGTTTAGCATCATTTAGAACAGGCTTGCATTCATTATGCGCAGAGACAAAAAGGCGCCTATTGCACTCAAACGCGTCACTCCAGTAAAGCCGGAAGAAGTGGAACTTTTGGGCAATGACGGCCGAGCAGGCAGGAGAAAATTAAACGAAAGAATGAGGCATAAGTCGGAACTTCCTGGAAGAAATAAAAGCATCGATGCCGGTTTTCACCAAAGATGGAGACCGTGGATGCATAGTCTTCAACAAGGAAACTAAAAAAGGAAACCTCGAAGGAGGTTGCGGAACGCATCACAGTCCGCTCTTTGATATTTTGCTCGTAGAATATTCCTTAAAATAAGGAGGAGTGGAAGAAGGTATTAACGGAAACCACGGCATGATCAGAGTTGCCAAGGGGGCAGGGCAGAACTGCATGATATAGCAGAAGTATAGGATAGAAATGGAACAAAGATCTAGCAGTAAGCAGAGTCCATCAAGTATATTGAAGAAACGCGTAGGGGAAATTAATCACTTGCGTGAGAGATTGAGTGATTGAAAAGTTCATGGTATAAACTCCCGCAAACTATTGGATTTTTATGTCACATTTTTGTGCAAAGGGGCGTTTTGGCGCCGGATTAGTAACTAAGAACTCCCATTTTAATAGTTAAATTAAATATTCTGTTCGTAATGGTTTTAATTGTCGGATATTCAAATTAGCTCAAAGTTAAAAAATTGCACAGAATTTAAAGCTTGGTTAAATTTAAAATTTTTCACTTTTTTAAATTCCATCATTCGAAATAATCCAAATTATTTATTGAATTATTAGAAATTTTGGCTTAAAACTTACTATAGTCATTGCTATTATTAATGTCATGTAGTATGTTTTCCTGTACTTACAAAGAAAAAAAAGGTATATTTATACAATAATAAAAATTCATGATTATTTTAAAAATATGGTTTGATGATTTATATGAAACTTTTCTATTAATGATTAATAAATATAGTTTTCACATGATAATAATATAATCAAAACCGCTGAAATTAATATGGAATTTTAAATATTAAGATTTAATAGTTTTTCTAATTAAAATAAAAAAAAACAATTCTTGTAAAAATTCATTATTCATCTATAATGTTCTTTTCATAAACAGTAGTGCTTTTAATATATCTTAATTAATTAAAAGTAATTAAAAGCTTTTCTAATTAAATATTGTCATAGTTTTATTTTAATTCTATTTCACGAGTCAGAGCAGATTTTTTGTTTGACCAAAAATAAATTGATGATTTAAATTCTCCAAAGAGACATGCTTTTAACCAGTATAAGTACGAAGACCCTTATATTTTAATCTTTCGAAATTTTTACACAATTAAGTAAGTAAGGAAACAGATGCAAAAAATATTACCAAGATTTTGTAAAAAGAATATGTAAAAATAATTTAACTAATTTGTTAATAAATCCTGAAAATTTAATTTAAATCCAACAATTATTTGATTTTTTAAAGAATTTCCAGTCAATGTGTTTGTTTTTTTAACGCAAGCAGACGCTAAATTTCCCATGCTAATCGTTGGTTCATTACCGTCGAAAGAAAACAAGATTTTAACCAAAATTTCGAAAGTTCTAGAAAGGGTTACAAAAATTAATAAAATTATAAAGTACTTCGGTGTTTTTCCTTAAACATTTTTACGATAAAACTTTAATTTTATCAAATTCAGGACCATTTTCATCATTCTATGTTCATTTTTTATAACATTTTTGAAGGTACCTATACTAAACCCTTCAAATACCCCAAACAGTAACAAATTTAGTATAGAAGACAAGGAAAGTGAACATAGACTAATTTCCCTCAACATCAAAAATCGTAGCAAAAACAAAACATTAAAATTTGAGTTATATATAAAACATTAAATGTTCGAGTCATAAATAGATTCATCAAATCGAAAATTTCATACGGATGTCATCAAACTTTTTCAGAAATATCTAAACTATCAGCTGTATACAACCGCTTTTATGGACCATTAATTAAAAATAGCTTTGAGCGAACGACTCATGTCGATCTTGCTTCGAGTTCTGTGGATTGCCGCTACAAAATCCAAACAACTAACTTTGCCAAATAACAGACAACCTATCACATAAAAACTTTTAACAACAGCAATAACCAAAATGTTTAGAAGAGAAAATAATGACATCTTCAAAATATTAATATTCCACATTACTTCAAACAAAAGACTAGGAAAGACACTCCCGTCAACACTAGGAAATAGCAATAGCAGTTATGGACTTGAGAAACCGTTTTTCTTCAAAATATTTTAATAGAAGATTTTATAAATTTCAAGTGAAAGTAGCACTGTCTGTCAAGTCAATGAATACTGAATGTTTTCTTATAAGGAAGCGGCTAATATTATCATTGCTATTGGCATTTCTATTGCAGCACTTTGGATTGATATATCGTTTACAATTATTAGTACATTTTAGTAATTTTTTTCTATTTTAATATTGTAGCTGTTTGCTACAACACCCTGGGTCGATACACACTTCAATAATGTTATTTCATTCGTAGCGTTAATACGTCTTAATATTGCAGCTTTTTATCTCAATATTCTTCATTTTTACAATGATTTTATTACTAAGTTTTAATTATCAATGCTGCTTATTTTCCACCTGCTTTCAGTTCTTAAAATAATGTTCATTATTACTGTTAGTGTATTATAATTGATTGATTCATTTTCTACGTCTTATGAACCCTTGGCAGTTTTATTAAAGTCAAACATTGTAAAAATATTTTTGAAGATAATATTGGTTTAGTAATACAAGTATTACTAATTAACACATGAACTGGGTCGATAAATTCATTATTAATATTTTATCACAAGTTTTACTCGATCTTAATATTGTGGATTTTTTATTATAATATTCTGGGTGAATGCATTCCTCTTCTTTATTATTATTATTATTATTATTATTATTAGTTTCAATTATTATTATTATTGTTATTATTATTATTATTATTAATCCAACACTCATGGTCTATAAATCGTTCATTATTAATATCATTTTACTATTCGTTTTATCCCATATTACTGTTGCTTTTTATTACAACACTGTGTTTGAATAGTCCTTTCATTATTGCTCTTATGTTGAAACTAATTTTACTCTATTTCATTATTGTTGCTATTTTATAAGAACAATCCTCAGTTTTGTATTATAAATTAACAATTAATCCGAGTAAAACTCGTAAATTGGTTGAAGTACATTATGTACTATTTTTGGAACAAAGAAAAGATATGCTTTTAATTTTAGAAGTAACTTTGAAATTAAAAAAAGGATGGAATTTGAACATTATTAATGTCATTATTACAGAAAAATGTATTTCTTTTGCTTCTTCTTCTTCTTATTGGTTCGATTTGCTCTCTCTCCCCCCGTCTCTCTCTCTTAGCTTTTTTATACTTTCTTTTTATTTCGGTACATTGACATATTGTTCTTTTTTTTTCTTTCATTGAAACACGACCCTTTCCGATCTTGTCCTATGGCTTTTAACCTTTTTCTTAGTCTATTTAGAGAACATGTACGTAGCGTAGTGGTTCTCGGAAAGTAGCATTGGTGTGCAGGATTCAAATTACAGTGGAAATGTTATGCATTCTATAATTTCGCCCAGAAATGTATTTACATTAAAGAAATTTTATTTAATAGCGGGATGCAAGCTGGCAAACATAAAGTGTGTTTACATCAAACAAATATTATTTTGAAAAAGCAGAAATACAGAGACTATTTTGCGTTTGAAGAATGTAATTATATTTTTGGAAGCAGCCCTGATCAAGGTCGGAGAATATAAACCATAGAAAAACAGGAATTAAAATGACGCATTTGTGACCCACAGTATTAATTCGGTCAAACAGTAAATATTAAACAATAACAAAGAGATGTGATGACGTCAAAGTCAGTTGTCCAAAAGCTATAATAGTAATACAAAAGGGATAAACAAACGGCCTAGACAAAAATGACGCAATTAAGCGGAAGTCTACGTATTTCAACTTATATAATATCGGGTTTTCTGGATCAGAGAGCAGAGAACAGACAAAACTCGGAGAGAAGACAATCCCAGCTAGTCACTCCCTCGTATGTGTGTACCTCCCTCTAACTACTACTGCTCCACACACACAGCGTTACCAAAGAGAATAAAAATACAAGATTATATTTTTTATATATACGTGATGGTTGTTATTGGTTATCCGTCAAGATGATTGTTATTCCAACAGCAGCAGTAGCAGTTTATACCATACACAATAGTGGTATATAACAGAACCAATTGCATTCGCTTTCGCTCAAATATCTTTGGGAAGTTAAGAATCCATTTTTTCCGTTTAACGACTGATTTATAGAGGTTTTCTACCAGGTGCCCAATAAAAAAGGTGAAAAAATTTATCTTCACTGTTTTAACTTTCAGGAATAATTAACTATTCATGACCTTGAATAAAGCTACGCTTGCAAGTTTGTGCTGAACATTCAGGCAAACATCTCAAACATCTGCGATGATTGTTCAGTTTGTGCATGAATTATTGACTGCTAAATACATTTCTTTCTGAATTTACTGCTTTTTTTTTATTGGGCACGCTGTGATTTATTCTATCGTTTTTTACTGGCAACCAGTATAAGAAAAGGAAACTGAATTCAAAACCATCCTGAAGATGGATGAATTCAGTCAGAATGATTTGACTCAGATACCCACTAAGGTGTTGCAGTAAATAAGTTTCCCCAAGGTCCCTAATACGTTATCTGACACGTCAAGTACATAGTTTCAAGCTGCTCACACTCTCCGGCATTCCTATAAAGTCACTCATCCAAGTATGGTCTAGGTTCGGTACTGCTTAAAAACAGTTCGGGAAAACTTGACCGCAAGTTTCTTTTATGTTTGATTTTTTTAGCGTCCTTTTTGTAAATATTTCGATCGATCTGCGATATTATTAATAACAAATTAATTTATTCACTATTGGCAAAGTGTCCATAACGGATGCCGATTACAAACTTCCAGTCTCCATATTTGCGAGTTTCCCGCGAATTTTTCAACCGCTCTTTCAACTAAATTGCTCGCTTCTCATTCATCATTTCTATACAAATATTTGCATTGCACTGCTAGTGAATTTCAATGGCATCAGATCTCTTGGGCCAAATACTGATAAAGTGCTAATATCGCGAGCATGTTAGGAGAACAAACGCTAATAAATACGGAAAACTTTAATCAATGATCTTTTTCCCGCGCGGAATCACTGATTTACACCTATTGCATATGAAATTGATGGTACACGTGAACGAAACATAGAAAACGTTCACACACACACACTACTTATATACATTTGCAAACATTTATACGTACACAGACATTTATATATTTGCGTGCATAGTGACATATATTTACACACACAAAGTCACACACACACACACACATATATATTCTAGGGTGTGCTTTGTGGTGCAGTAGATATTGTTTCGGAACGAGTTCGAATTCCAATTGAATTCGTTGCATTCACTTACGCGCAAATACCCTTGGGAAAGGTATTAATCCGCCTCTCACCTCTATGAGGGCAGATCGGGTTCTAGAGACTTGATTGGCAACCAGACAACCAGTCGCGTGCAGTAATTGCAACCAACTACAGGAAAATCTTCTACCCAGTCAGTCATGTTACTTTCGAGACATGATCATCAAAGCGTGATTCTCATATGGGACTGACATATTCACGCAAAATTATATCTAAACACAGAGATAACAAAAAATAAACATATATACATTTACAAACATACGCACGCATGCACCTACATATATATATGTTTACCCAGATTATATATTTACCCAGCTTATAACACATACAATCACTGGTTTACTTTATTAGCTATATTCTTCGTATACTAGATTAGAAACCGTTTTGTCATCGGAACCGCCCTAATTTTTCTTGTCTGGATGCAACCTTTCGAAATGTAGGCATATTTATTATGGCATGTTACAATTATTCGAGAATGGTTGGCTGCACATCAGGGATCCATAACTAACATTCTATCAGATCCTAAAAGGAATCTATGAGATTTCAACCCGGTGCCTGTGGATGCCATTTAAAGACAGGTAACTTCTTGTAGCGTTTCATGGAGCCAGTCTTTCGGTATTTGTGTTTTGTGACACGGTGTCTTGTCCTGGAAAAGTGCATGAATTGTGGAACGTGACCAGCCACAATACTCACGTCTCTTAAATGATCTTTTATTGGTACCAAGATGTATGCCAATGAAAATATTCCACCATACTATTCGACGATCACAGCTTATACCGGAACCTATACCGTTGATATATGCCTGGATGGTTACCCATTTCCATGTTATTTGCGCCAACTTCTGGCCCTATCAGCCGAATGTCGCGGCTGAAATTCAGACTCATCAGATGAAGAAATGATTTTTCAATCGTTTATTTTCCAGTTTGTGTAATCGTTTGCGAAATGTAGCTTCTTTTTATCTGATTGGTTTTATCTGATTGGAGTGGCAAAGATTTTTTTCTTGAGCCGAAAACTTCATGTAGCATCATGAATCCTGTAACCCGAAAGAGCTTTAATGTCATAACATGCAGTTCAGCCATTGCAGCAGTGATGTAGATAAGACAAAATTGCCTGACGGATCCCATCTCCTTTCAGGCTGGTTTTGAATTCAGGGTTCTCACACTTTTAGACACATGATATCACGAATCTTGTAACCCAATAAAGATTTCAAGTCATAATATATGGTCGTGCTTTTGCAGTAGAGGGTGTTTATAGGACAAGTAGCCTGACGGAGTCCATCCCTCTTCAAGTTGGTTTTGAATTCAGAGTTCTCAATCTTATAGACAGGTAACATCACAAATCTTGTAACCCAACAGAGTTATAAAGTCATAACATGTAGTCAGTCCGTTGAAGCAGAAGTATGGAAAGGGCAATTTGGTCTAATGGAGGCCATCCATCTTCAAGTTAGTTTTGAATTCTGTGGTTTGATTCTTCTTGAATGATTGACATAGCTGGTAGAAAAGCAATTCTAGTTCTGTGTATATTTTTCGATGCGTCTGATTTCAGCCCAGTAATGGCGAGCATTCAGTCAGTTAATTAAGTGCCATACGTAATACACGCTTTGGGCGATCATGTCTCGAAAGAAACATGACTGACTGGACAGAAGTTCATCTCGCAGTAGGTTGCCATTGCTTTTTGTAGTAGACTGGTTGCCAGTCAAGACTTTCGAACCCAATCTGTCCTGTTATTTAACCCATAACTGGAGAGAAGAGAAGGATTAATATCTTTCCCAAGGGTATTTGTGCGTAAGTGAATGCAATGAATTCACCTGGAATTCAAACTCGGCAACCCAGTTGAAGTCATTGCATTCGGCGAGGATTCAGTGAGCAAAATTTGTCTCACTCTATATGAGTATATGGAAATAAATTCAGATAATACATACAGTAAAAAGCCTAATTCTTTCCAGATGACTAAATTTAAATTCTTTTAGAAATGGCATTCTCGGTTTCTTTCTATTATATATTTTGATTTTTCTCGAAACGTTTTCACCCAATCCGTACAACGACCTTTACGTTAGATATACAGGAATAAATAAATAAATAAATAAATAAATAACAGAAGAGAACACTTTTTTAATTTTGTGAGAGTTAACGGCTTAATGTTTAATGCTTTGTTCTTGAAAGATGAATTTCCATAAAACGGAAGTAAGACATAGAAAAACTTCGTTAGAAACAAATAAAAGAATACTGGACTCTTACCTGATATCTGTGCTACTGTATAGCAGTGAATGCTACACAAGATATGAACAACTGTAATCAATTGTTGGGGGAATCATCTGGCTTTCAGAGATTGGAATAGAACCATATAATCTACTACTGCTTTGTTTCTTTTTGTTGCGATGGGAGAAATAGCAATTAAAAAACAAGATTCAAGAAGACATAAGAAGGCGATTAACGTTGCATTAAATTTTTTGAAGAAGACAAGGAAATCAAGAAACCGGTTGACAACTTCATAGGTGAGAATAATGAGAAAAGAAACTATTAGAACATAACTTACGGTTACGTCAAGCTATTTCAAGAGTAAAACAATGAGACCTAATGGCCAATCAAGTATTACGATTAAATTCATGCCATGAGATACCAAGGTTGAGAAAATGTGTTTTCCTGCAGAAATCTAACCTGCCCAACGTACTGTTTAATAAATAAAACTAGGGCGTTTGTTTAAAATACAAAATATCCACTATATTACCGTCTGACATAATAAAAAGTTGGATTCACAATATTTTTAATTAAATATGTGCGTTTTTAATATTAATTTTATTGAGTGTCGTCTAGATAGGCATGTAGTAGTGTGACTTATATAATTATATATGGTCACATTACTACATGCTATCCAGACGACTTACGTTGCATCTAACCCACCACAGCTCCATTAGAACTCATTTAACACACACACACACACACACATCTTTTATGCAGGTTTTATTAAAAATGACGAACGCGGTATTATGGTTAAACCAAACTGCAAAGAACTAATATTATTTACGAATTTACATGTTTTTTTTTTAAATAACTGTGTTCTTAATCCAAAATTTATAAATAATTACATCGAACACACTACCACTCGTCTGACGAGAAGATCCACGCTGCATCTCTCAGACCATAGTTCAATTCGATCTCATTTAAGTGTACTCAGAGACCTACCAAACTTTCTCCGTAACATACTCATTGATAATCAAAATATAATAGCATCATACGTATGCAAGAAAAAGACAAAAGAAAAAAGAAAAAGAAAAGGAGAACGCTAAAAAAATAATAGAAGCGTTATTAATAAAATCAGCTACGAATACGGCAACAACGTTCTTACCATGTTCGGAATATAAAACACGCGCACATGCTTCTACACAGATACATAAGCACTGGGCATATTCAGTTACACACAAAATAAAATTTATCCTTGATAATGGCTAAAAGTATTGCCGAAGCGCTCGAAAAAACATTTTAACAATTTTTATATAATTTATGCCCTGCAAAGAAAAAAATCAGAAGATCACATGAAAAATTATATAAAAACCTTAAACATTAACCATTGTCTGATTTTTTTTAATGAAATATACATAAAGAGAGATTGTTGCCGAAATGCAAAACATATATACATATGTGTGTGTGTGTGTTTGTGTGCATGTGTGTGTATGTGTGTGTGTGTGTGTGTGTGTGTGTGTGTGTGTGTGTGTGTGTGTGTGTGTGTGTGTGTGTGTGTGTGAAGTATATTTAGGTAGCACAAATTAATTTAAAGAGAACTGGATAAATTCAAAAGACACGTTATGGCTGATTAATTTTTCTTGTGTATTTCGAATAAGATGTGCATCCAAATAAAAATTGTGCATAGATTTTGGGGAATAGCAAGAATAATCCGAAAAGTGGTGAATCCTGACAGTCAGAGAAAAAAAATCATGATGCCTAAGGCTGCCTGTCTGCAACACGCTGCAAGCATTAATTACCAAATATTTAGATCTTATCTTCAAAAATACTGATGCAAAAATGAAAAAAAAAACGATGGTAAGATAATCCTTTTCATGATTAAGACTTGACCATTTTGCATCATGTTGAACGGTGTTAGCACCCACCGAATATTAAATGATAGAGTGGACAAATATCTACACTTTACGGGAAAGAAACTGCAAGAAACGCTTATGAACATCATCCAGATCCAGTTAAAAAGATTTAAAAAAATTTTAGGACTAAAATAATTATATAAGTAATAATTTTATGAGTCTTTAAAGTACACACAATCAGAACAATCAAAGCTAATTTCCCTGACATTGTAATCAAAGACCACAAAACCAGAATGTGCTTTCTCATTGACATTAATTTTAATGTCTCTTTGAAGATCTTCAAAAGACTATCCAAATACAAGGATCTTGAAGTGTAAATATATAAGATGTGGCACATGACGATATCGATAATTTCATATGAAGTCGGAGCCTTCGAATTAATTGGGAAAGGTTCCAATAGACTCATTAAAGTAGGTACCTCTATTAAATCGCTAAAAACAGTATAGTATGAACAAAAAGGCCCAAAACTTAATAAAAACGAACTTTTTCCATCAAAATGTTTATAATATTATTAAGAGGAAAGATCAAAGTAGTTTTTATTTATCTCTTAAAATGTTTTAATCTCTTCTAACATGTTCGAAATTTTGGCAAAAAATTTTGTTTTAATTTGAGTTAGCGGGTAACCAAAACGTTACGGCTGTTTATAATGGAAAACAATGATTACATCACCCACTATTTTTCGGTGACAAATACATTAATTTGGAAATTCTCGGAAAATAATAATTCCAAAAATAAGTACTGAAAGTTTCATTAAAATCCGACAATTATTTAATTTAATAATTGTCGGATTTTAATGAAACTTTCAGTACTTATTTTTGGAATTATTATTTTCTAAAAACCTTTGTAAAATATATATTTTTTTGCATCTGTTACCCACCCCCACGTAAATTCATGAAGTTTTAATAAATTTTAATTGGCTGCAGACTATAAATTTTATTAGTTAAACGCAGGAATATAAATCATCTATTTTTTAATTTTAAATCTTGGAACAGTATCTGAATATCTGCTCCGAAGAGTAAAATAAAAAATGCAGTAAAACTCTGATATATTTAATTTGATTTGCTTTTAATTACTTGAATAAATAATAAAAAATAAGGACATAGTCTGAAGAAAAAAATTCGATGACTAATGAAATTTTAAAATTGAATTTAATTTTTGTTATTATAATAATTTTTAAAGTTTTAAAAATATTTTAAAAAATCTTTAAAGAAATGTTGCGGTTAGATTTTTTAGTTAAGAATTCATGATTATATTGCCTATCGAAAATTGACAAGTTTAATAAAAATTGTTCAGCAGCCATATTTTTAAAATAATTGAAAAACATTTTTTTGTGTAAATATGTTCATTTTTCTTAAGTACGATGTTTCATAGAGGTCATAACAAGTTTCCATAGGGGTCATATTGATTTGAGAAGTTAACAAGCGTTTTGGATTATTTCCCTTACATGGAAAACCACAGAAAACTGCATTCATTCTGACTCAAGTGTTTTTGGGCGCCATACTTTTTTTTGACAGCTGCCGGCTCTCATTAAATCATTCGTCACCTCAGATAATACTGATACATGAGAACTACCGTAGTTAAGAAAAGCTTTTATCGTACATTTCAAGCAGTAAGCAAGTGCTACACGTTTGAAATCAGATTAAGATAAGTTTCAATTAAAAAAAATTGAGTTAAATATTGTGTCAGCGAGGTATATTCTATTTTTTGCGCGATTTTCAAAACCGAAATTTGGCTATTGTTTACAAAATGTGTCGGTCAATCAAAAATGGCAGAAAAATTGATTTTTTTTCTTTTTAATCAGAATTTTTTTTTATTCTAATCAATATCACTTTGGTTTAAAATGCACCAGTGTATTTTGATTACTGGAATTACTAAATTTAATCACTTGGCTTTCAATTAAAGCTAATTTTAAAGCTTCAAGAAAACTTATTTATTTTTAAAATTCAAATTTAAATTCAGATATCGGAAATGAGCGGAGGTACCTACATTAAATACATTTTTTGTAGTTCATGCCTTAAAGATATACGAATACTTTATCTATGTAAAATGTATGTGATCTTAGTTGTTTTCTATTTAAATGATCAATAAAAATGTCATGTAGCCATTTCTTGCAGACAATTTCTGGTCAGTATCCAGAAAATGTGCGTAGACACTAGAAACCAAAAGAAAATATTAATAAATATTCTTGTATCTATGAGTAACGTCAGTGATTTAGTTAGTTAAGTGCTATATGTGACACATGCTTGAGCGATCATCTCTTGAAAAAGACATGACTGACTTGTCAGAAAATTTTCCCGCAGTAGGTTGCCATTACTTTCTGCGATAGACTGGTTGTCAACCCATAGCTGGGGTTAAAGACAAGGTTTAATACTTTTCCCAAGATATTTGCTCGTAAGTGAATGTAATGAATTCAACTGGGATTCGAACTCGGCTCTCCGATTTCTCATTCTGAGCCGATATTCACTGCACATCAACAATGTAAGTGACTTAATTTTACATTGTGACATGGAAATTTCTATGTTTCGAGATAGGTTCTCATCATCAGGCAATGTTGATGCGGTTGTGCAGATGATTTCCATTTTAAAAAAAAAATTAAATAGAAAATTACGTCACAACCGCATCAACATTGCCTGATGATGAGAACCTATCACGAAACATAGAAATGTCCATGTCACAATGTAAAATCGATACATAACTATATAATTATATTATATTAAGCTCTATAATAATCATTATATTGAGCACTGTTTATAATAAAATAAATGCCAGAGAACTCAAAATAAAAAAAGACCTTGAGTCCTCTTCACTTGGAATTATATATATATATATATATATATATATATATATATATATATATATATATATATATATATATATATATATATAAAGATTATAGGCGTTGAAGCAATTTTCCCCCTATTAAAAGAAATGGTTTCATGTCTTTTCGAGAGTGCTTATGCAAATGCAACACGGATTTGAACTCAACACACCAAACTCATTTTATGCACCTATACCCACTACGCTACGAGTACATCCGAGTGAATACCTGCAAATATATTATTTCTCGGCAACTAGCGACATCTGGTGGCATCTAATTGACGCCTGAGGCACGATCATCTTCATTAACCTCCATTATTTGTCTACATTTATTTAATTTTAGTCACAGATGGTCTAGAGTCGATTCGTTACGCCAATTTTGTATTTCGCCCAACAAAATTTGTACCAGTGATCATCATATATGAACGTGTGGCGACCATCTTTTTTTCCCCTGTAACGACATCGCATCTTTAATTAACTTGAAGCTACAACAGTGATGTGTTTCAACTTTAAACTAGTTAGAATGTCTAAAGCCATTTCTGTAGGCTTTATTTACACTTTTCATTTTTCTCAATGTCTTCACAGTCTCCAAGCCAAATCAACCCATTTTTATTTCCGCATTATGTCAATGAGTTTTATTTCGAAATAATATAATTACAAGTCACCATATAAAAACTTATTTAATTCGATGTCTAACGATTTGACACAGACAGGCTTAAAGTATCATATACGAGGTGTGAGAATTTAATTCCTGGAATGGCTCTATGAAAGCAGCTTACTTACCTGGTGACTAATAGTGGCTGCCGTTGGCAAATAACTCTGCCTGTGAAGCCATGCACACCAGGAAAAAAATTGGCACCATTGGTGAAAACATTTTTTGGAGTCGTTTTCTACAATAAAAATGTTTTGGATAAATTTAGTCTAGTGTTAGTGTACGTCGGATGTGCGCTGTAGTGAAATGGATATCGGTTCGTGATGAGAAATTGGAGAGCTAAGTTCGCTTAGCCTCACGCTCTCAACCGACCTCAAGTAGAACGACTACATCGACTCTATAGTTGCATCTTCTGCTAGGAAGTTTTGGTCACTCTGTCCGGCCAGAATGTTTTTCTCGACAGAATTTATCTTGCCTATTTATAAATCTACTATGCGTCAGTGCTTTGAATACCGTTGCCATATCTGGTCGGGTGCTCCTGCTATTCATCTCTCGGTTCTCGGAGGATCTGCAACATAGTCGATACTGATTTAGTAGCTCGCCTTCAGTCACTTTCTTGCCGAAATGATGTGTCTTCCCTCTGTCTTTTCTACAAATATTTTCCCTGCTTCTGCTCTAACGAGATTATTTCCCTTGTGCCACGAATTTATACTAGATTGGCATTCAAGTCCCACCCTTTTACCGTTGAAATAGTTAAATGCAACCACCAATTCTACTCTAACAATCTATTTTCTCGCATTTCCGCCTGTGCAACTCCCTTCTGCATACTTACTCCCCTGATATCTATAATCTCCAAAAGTTTAAATGCTACATCAGTTGCCATTATCTACAACCTTAAATCCCATCCAATCTTTCTTCCGCATCACTTGTACCCTGTTTTTCTTTTCTATCAATCCTGCCTTGCTTGGGTTGGAATGATTATAAAAAATAAAAAAAGAAGTAACGAAATGTTAATCCGCTACTCCAGATTAGTTTCATTCATTTTTTCGCCAACGGTATAACATGAACATGTAGAACTCATACTGGTCGGTAACGTGGAAATTGCAACGAGTTTGAACGTACTCGAGTACAAATGCTTCAGTGACTCATTACCTCGGTGTCATGCAGTGGTCAGTCAAGGAATTAAATTTTCACACCGGATCATATGCGAATCTATAGTTTATAGATGTATAAAAAATAAAAATAATTTATTTTAGACTGAATATAATTTCTGAGTAAAAAGTAAAGGTTTTTTCATAATACTACATAATTAAGACAGAAAAACCAACCAATTCAAAAGTTGCTGGACATCGGTAATTTGTTTTATCTTATATTATGTGCTATTTAAATCAGCGTCTTCCGCCTGGTTGTTTAATCAGAAATATAAATAATCTGTATTCCAATTGCCGTAGATCGATGGTCTAAAGAAAAGATGGAAAATTTGGTACACAAATCCGAAAGAGCATTGGAAAAGCAAAGTTGCCTTCCTAAAACTAAACAAAGTACTAGGAAACAGGAAAATATAATTAGAAACAAAGAAAAAATGTTGGTTTGATTTGTAAACTCAATAAAGCAAGAATGTTGGACGATCACCTCACAGATGAAGAAAGGACTTGACGAAATAAACATGTTGTTCTACTGATGAATGTTGAAAATACCATACACATAACATGTGAGCAGCTTGTAATTATAAATAAACTAAAGAATGATAACGATTTTTATTCAAATTTTAATTCAATAAAAATGCTTACCCTACCCCTAAAAATGTGGGTAGAAGAGGAGAGTGAATCTTTTTGTATATATAACCTACAAAGTAAAAGATCCCTTGCTAGACCCCTTATCCCTGATAAAAGACCCCTTGGTAGACCATCTAAGAAACAGGAAGATTAAGTCAGAGAGGAGACCAGTATACTATTTGGCATGCTTGCCTTGGACAGGAAAAAAATTGTGCAGACAATAAGCGTTTATGTCTCTCTTTGAGATTGTACAACTAAATTCAAATAAGCCAAAAGAGTTCATTCTTTTGGTAGTCTACGTGCATGATTTTCACAGAGGCTTATATATATATATATATATATATATATATATATATATATATATATATATACGGTATCATTATAGCCACAGATTTATCGAATTAACTAAAACTCTGTATATAGCTAAAGTTGTGCGTTGTGGCGTAGTGGATATTGGCTCAGGATAAGAAATAGGAGAGCCGAGTTCGAATTCCAGGTATTAAACCGTCTTTTTCCTCCAGCTATAGGTTAATTAACAGGTTAGATTGGGTTCTGTAGCCTTGATTGGCAACCAGTCTACCGCAGAAAGTAATGGTATTCTACTGTGGGAAAATTTTCTGCTTATTCAGTTAAGCCTCTTTCGAGACATGATCGTCCAAGCCTATGGTACTTTACTGACTGACATAGCTATGAATGTTTGTTCAATTTTGTGCTGGACAATTTTTTATGACTATAATCTACCTCACACATTTATAAGTCTACTATTCGTTCATGCATTAAATATTGCTGTTACATCTGCATACTTCGGTTATATATTTAGCGAGTCAGGATAAAGTCTAAAGAAGAATATGCAGTGTTATCGGTCTTGAAATGACATTGTCGACTTCAGTCACTTTCCCACCAACGTAGCTTTGCTGTGCTTTAAAAAAAAAAATATGTTCATAATAATTGTTCTGATGCATTTTCCTCTTTAGTACCTTCGTTTTACGAATTTAAGCGTCATATTAGATTGACGATAGGATCTCTTCATTTTACAGTTAAAAAGGCTCGATGTAAACATAACATGTTGCTAACAGTTTCTTCTCTTGCACTACTTGCTTTGGGAACTCTCTTCAGGTTTCTTGCTTTCATTTCACCTTTGATCTTCAACAATTTGAATGCATCGCCAATCATTATTTTCCGTCTTCTTTTTTTATGATCGTTTCATCCCAAGCAAGTTAATACTACCACTGGTGCGCAGGGGTTACAATGAGAGGAGACGGATGACAGAAAAAAACAGTATAGGTGATGTTGTAGTAAAGAGAAGAGAGAGGTGGAAGTCACGGAAATAGAAGATGGAAATTGACGTTGCATTTAAACTTTTGGAGATTGTAGCTATCAAAGAAGCAAGCATGGGAAAGGGAGTTTCACAGGCGGGAAGTGCGAGAAAAGAAACTAATGGAGTAGAATTGCCGATTACATTTTCCTGTTCATACGGTAAAAAAGTGGGACCTAGTTGTCAATCCAGTTGCACGGGTAAATTGATTTATGTTCTCTTATTGTTCTCTAATAATATTTTCTTTTTCTCATGTTCTTACAAACTAAGTATCCCGTTGCATTTCAGTGACTTTATTGCCTTGATTAGGGTAAATAATTAACAAACAATATGTTTGAAATAAAAGATAGTAAGTTATAATTAGCATTTAATTATTCTCCCTTGCAAAGCCGTTTTATTCAGAGTAGCGCAATCATTTAGTTATAAATCGCCAAGGATAATTTTGCAATTTTTAACTTGATTTTTTTTCTTCTCTTATATATCGTGTCTCGTCAGGATATCAACAAGGGTGGCTCTTCACAACTTTTGACTCTTCACCAGTCCTCTTTACCCCTGTTCTCTCATCAATTCACTCAAACTTATTAAGTAGGTTACTTGCAGTTTCCACTGCTTCTATTAACGTAATTGTTCTCTGAATGTTACGTTCTCTTTCTTCAGTCCTCGTCCCAGGAATTTGAGCAGTCTCTTTATTATTGTAAGTATAACCACCACAGAGAAACTTTACTACCTACCATCAGAATTGCTGACGCTAGAGTCCTAGAGATTAATGGACTGCGCCTTCTTAACCTCACTTTTTTAACTGATTTGAAGTGGAGCTACTACATCGTATCAATAGCTACATCTACCGCAAGGAAAGTTGGGTCACTGTGCCGTGCCAGAAGAATTTTTCACGTCAGAATTCATCATGCACATTTACACATCTACCATTCATCTGTGCATTGAATACTGCTGCTATATCTGGTCTGGTGTTCCTGCTATTCATCTTGAAGTTCTTGATAAAATCCAAAGAAAGACCAGTAATCTAACCAGTGTTGCAGTCATTTTCTCACGGACATGACGTGGCTTCCCTCTGCCTTTTCTACAAATATCTTCATGGCAACTGTTCTGACAAGCTTCTTTTCCCTGGTGTCTCGTCCACGTGAATTTAAGCGTGCTACTAGATTGGCATCTAGGTCCCACCCGTTTACTGTTGAAATAGCTAAATATAACCTCCTCTTCTACTCCAATAGTTTCTTTTTTTGTACTCCCTGCCTGTGGAACACCCTTCCATTTACCTGTTTCCCGATGTCAGTCGCCATTTTCTATCTTCGTGGAACCCGTTCATATTTTGTCCTTTCCTCAATCCTCTCTATATTCACTCTTTTCTCTCATTTTGGCCCATTTTAAGCCCCTGTGTACTAGTGGCATTCCTGACCTGCTTCAGGTGAAATTATAAAAAAAATTAAGAAAAGTTTTCTTGTAGGCCTTATTTTTGTTGAGAACTTTCTCGTAGCTCACATGTTATTTATATAGCATTTTCAACATTCATTAGCAGAACAACCTGTCTATATTGCGTCAAATCCCTTTTTTATCTGTGAGAAGATTGTTCAACATTTATTGCCTTATTGCCTTATTGATATTACAGATCAGGGCAACACTTTTTTTTTGTTTCTAATAATATTTTCCTCTTTCCTAATACTTTGTTTAGTTTTTGGAAGACTTTTGCTATTTCAATGCTCTTTCGGATTTCGCTACAAAACTTTCCAAAATTACTATTCTTTATTGTACCAACCTCCACTTTCTCCGTAATATTTACTTTTGTATATATATTTTTGATGTCATGTAACTTAATGATATAGTTAGTCATAGTTACCATAGATTCTGTTCATTTATAATCTGGGAATTGCCATTGCTAATTGGAACCTATAGTGGGATAGATTGTTTTTGCCAATTCCTAAATTTTGAATTAAGAATAGTTACATTTAGATTGAGGGATGTTAAGGTAGTTTAATGGATAGTGGCTTGAACTGAGAAATCGGAGAGTCGATTTCAAATTCTTGTCGGCTTCATTACATTCACTTACTAGAAAATGTATCTGGGGAAAGTTATGTGTTAAATAGTTAATGCAATATTCACTCATTGACAAAAATAACAATTATTTGGTTTTAAATAACCTAAAAAGATATTGATATGTTATAAAAACAAATCAATACTTGTAGATTGACTTTTATGCACGGGTATAGAGAGGGAAGTCTTCCCTGCTATATTTGAGGGAAGAATAAATAGAAAAAGTTTCTTTTTCCGAGGCAGATACGTAAAAGTGAATGCAACAAGTACTTATTATTATGTGCTATTCTTTATTTATTAAAAAAACAGGCGATAGAAAACATATCACAGAAGTTCGAAGACGCAGTGGATTAGAAAAAGTGCCTTTCAGAAACTAAACAAAGCATTAAAAGATAGACAAATTTCATAAAAAGATAGAATTGCTAAACTGATGAGTAATAGCAGTAAATCGCTATCTATTCTACCTTCATAACCTTTCCGTCATAACTTCCTCTTTCATATCACACACTTGCTTACCTGGCACATGCCGGAGAAGTATAAAAATGCTAAGACTTCAGGGAGACCTCTACACCTCCGGACAGTATCTCTCCTTGAGATATCCCCAAAAGGGGAAGTACTGAGGGTGCTTGTGCAATTTTTTCACGATTAATCTACTTTAAAACCTTAACTTTGTGACATTCAGTAGCGACGTGGGTACGCTGAAAAATAAATAATTTCATGCCACACACCTAATTTAGTCACTAATATTTATTTTTGTAATACAAAAAATGTGTCACAAGGTCAAAATAGGGATGAAGAAAACTGGTTTTCATCTGTCTTAAAATAATTTAGCTAGCCACAATCGCCGATTCCTTGCACAGCAACATCACATTCTTACTTACCACTTTTACTACAAATACCACAATGCTGCAAAAACTCTATGAAATTCTAATTTAATAACTCACTTACTCGAGAGGCTCTTGAGCCTTATATTGGGTGAACCGTAGGATAAAAACATTAGGTTACCTGATTTAATTTTATCTTTCTTTCTTACTTTTTCCCGACAAATCAAATATCTTTTATAACATTTATTCTCTCCCTCTCTCTCTAAATTTCATATTATTCGACATTTAATTTTTTACTTCGTTGTTTATTTCATCTTTTGTTTATAGACTTTCTATGTCTTTCTCTGTTCTCCGTTTGTCGCCAATGGAATCTTAATTTTTCTTAGCTTCTCTCTCTTTCTCTTTTATTATTTCTACTAACTTTGTTTTACCCTCTTATCATTCATACCCTCCGCTTATCTCTATGTCACGTTCCACCATGTTATCTTTCTTTTCTTCCTTTTTCATTACGTAACAAGGTCTTTTTCTTTCAATTCTTTTTTTTTTGCTCTTCTCTTCATTTGAATTTTCTTTTTCATTTGACTTCAGTTTTTACCGTTTCCTAATTTAAAAAAAAAGAATTCCAATCAATCTCTTTCCCAGAAAATAAGTGTATAAAAGTCTCACGACATTCCTTTGCCAATCAAACGTCGCAGCAAGATTTTCTTCTCTATATCTGGCATTGTTTTCTTTCTGTTGTTAATCTTATCGACCTTTTCAGGACTTCATTGCCACGCGGTAATAACAAATTTGTACCATGCAAGTTGTAATTACAGCGGCTTTTAATTCCTTCTATTCGTTTCAACTAAATTTCGTTTCGGTGTGTTTCCAGTTCCCGTTTTGTAAAATTGTAATTTCTTTTCTCATACAAGAAAAAATATTTTGTTTGGCTTCGTTTTGCTTCCGATTTCAAAGCCGATTTGCTTTTTCCTGAAAAATATTCATAGTTCAGAAAACAAGTAGAAAAGAGGGAAAAGTGAGAAAAAAGAGAGAACTAGGTAGGATGGATAAATGAGAGAGAGAGAGAGAGAGATGTTAATTAACGGAGAATGGTAGGCAGAGAAAGCGGTCGAGAAAAGAGAAGGTATGAGATAAATGAAACAGATAAAACAAATAAATGAAACAGGTAAAAGAGAGGACTTGAATGAGCATGTAAGAGAAAACGGAAAGAAAAATGAAAGAAAATAAGATCGTTATAGAGTGAGGAAGCTAGTAGTAGTAGTAGTAGTAGAGAGAGAGAGATTTTGCACACAAGAGAAACGAAAATGTGATAAAGTAAAAAGAAAAATTAAAAGCCAGAATGAATAAAATAAATATACTCATGAGAGATTGTATTATATATATATTAGAAAGAGAGCAAAAGAAAAAAGAAGGAAAGAATGAATACAGTGTGAGTGCATTTATGTGGAAGAGAAAGCGAAAGTGTGTATAAATCAGATGAGGCAGAAATGTGAAGATATTGATAGACAGAGATAGTAAGAAAGAGAAACAGAGAGAGAGAGAGAGAGAGAGTGGGAGAGAAGATGAAAAATAATTGAGTGAGAATAAACAAAACGCAGAGAAGTTAATACAAAAAACTGCAAAGAGAAAAAGAGAGAAAAGAAACAGAGAGAGAGAGAGAGAGAGAGAGAGAGAGAGAGAGTATGTGAGAATAAAAAAGAACAAGCAGATGAAAGAAAGAGAGTGAGAAAATAAACGCGAGTAATCAGAAAAGAAAGACAGTGAATAAGAAAAACAAAGATGGCGAAGAGAGACTGTGAACGTAAAAGAGAGCACTAATAAAAGAAAGAAGAAAAAAGAGAAAGCAATCAGAAATAAAAACAAAACTGGAGAAGCCAAGAAAGAGAAAGAGAGAGAGAGAGAGAGAGAGAGAGAGAGAGAGAGTGAGAGTGAGAGAGATCTAGAAGACGTTTCCAATAACCCATTGAAACATCTTCATTAACTTCAACGTCGAATCAGAGCTGACTTCACTCATTTTCAGTAATTAGTGCTATTCTAATCTTCAATGCGACCTTCCATGGTGTTAGCATTGATGACCGTGACGAAGTCTGGTTGTTTGGGGGCTTGTCATTATTAGAAGCGGCTGATAGCCGAAAGGAGATGAGTTCTCGATAAAGTGCTATTAATATTTTTCTCAAGCTGTTTTAACTTGATCAAAAGATAAATTAAACCTCTAAATCTATCTATCTATCTATCTATCTATCTATCTATCTATCTATCTATCTATCTATCTAAGTCTTTTTATATCTATTTTTCATACTCTCTATTTAAGCTCTTTTCATATCTATATCTCACTCTAAGACTCTTTCATATCTATCTCTCAATCTCTCTATGTCTCTTTCATCTCTCTCTCTGTTTCTCATCCAGTCTCTTCAGTTTGTACCTATCGCAAATTTACATGATCAAACTCCAGACTTTTGCACAGTTCCCAATATAGCACTGTTCTGTACTGTGTAAAACCAGCTTTATATTCACTTTGAGTCAGTTTACCGTGTAGTTCTTTCCCCCAAAATGAAATATCATTTTGGGAGAAACTAGACTTTAACGTAAACATGTACATAAACATTCGTTTGTGGTCGTATTTATCTGGCTTTTAAGTAGTCTGTCTAGAGTTGTCTACTGTAATTTTTCTTTCTTGTTCACCACTTGCCATTATCTTTCACTCTGGTCTAGAGTATGTGTCTTGTAGATCCCATTATAACTGTTCTGAAAAAAGGATGAATTATTATTATTATTATTATGTCATTTTTCATCATATTTCGATTTCTGCTTTGGTTTCACGACCAACCAAGTCTGCGGGGAGACCTAAGGCAGGTAGTAGCGTGTTGTTATGGCTCCATTTCATGTTTTTCTATCTTCCCTATCATCCCTAGCATTACATAGATAAAGTTTTCCTTAGTGTGTGGGCTGTACTTAATAAGACAATTTTTTGTATATCTCTTAAGCTGGGGCTTCCAGGGATTCTTTCAATGTGTTGTTTTGTTTCATTTTTTATTATTCCAAGTGCACCTACTATCACTGGCACAACTCTTGTTTTCAATTTCCACATTTTTTCTATTTCAATTTCCAGGTCTTTATATTTTGACAGTTTTTCAAATTCCTTGATTGCTATGTTACAATCCGCTGGACAAGCCATATCAATTAATAGACAAGTTTTCTCCTTCTGGTTTTAACAATAATGTCTGGCCTGTTTGCTTCAATTTTTCTGTCTGTGTAGATGGTGTAATCCCATAGAATGGTTACATCTTCTATTTCTGTAACCGGTGCTGGGTGATGTTCATACCAGTGTTTGTTTACAGCTTTTCCATAATGTTTGCACATTGCCCAATGTAAATATTGCCCAACTCTATCGTGGCGATTTTTATATTCGTTTGGGTCAAGCACAGAACAGCCTGAGATTAGGTGGTCTATTGTTTCTTGGTGTTTATCACAAAACCTGCATTTTGGATCCATATGATTATGCATAATATTTGCCTGAAAGTTTCTAGTGAAAAGACTTTGGTCTTGTGCTGCAAGAATAAAGCCTTCAGTTTCAGACTTTAATCCAGATGCACGTAACCATCGATGAGTATTAACTTTGTCAACATTGGATTTATTGGCACGTTCTGGATATTGGCCATGCAGAGGTTTGTCTTGCCAGCGCTGTTTTATCTGTTCAAGAGCTTTATCTTTGGCTTTCATTTTCATATTTTTTGCCGCAATAGTTGGTTCTTGGCTTCTGTTTTGCTTTTCTACAGAATCTACTAACTGTAAATCTTGTTTGTATTTACTGCCTTCTTTTATTATTGAATATTTTTTCTTCATGTTGCCTTACTAATTGTATCATCCAATCCTTTGTTGTTTCTATGTATGTTAGTAAGCCAATAGTTGTTGTCTTGTATGACAATTCCAGCTGAATAAGACCTCTTCCACCTTCTTTACGGGGTATGTATAGACGGTCTACATCAGCCTTTGGATGATGCATCTTATGCTTAGAAAGAAGCTTTCTTGTTTTAGCATCCATTCGCCTGATGTCGTTTAGAGTCCAGTTTAAGATGTTAAAGCTATATTGGACAACTGGGATTGCAAGGCTATTAATGGCCATAACTCTGTTCTGTGAATTTAATTCAGTTTTTAATATCATTCGTAGCCTTCTATAGTACTCTTTACGCACTATTTCTTTCATTTTGTTATGGTGAATGTTTTCGCTCTCATTTACACCTATATATTTATAAGCTTCTTCTGGTTTCAATTCTTTTATTGTTACAGCAGGGTCTAAGCTAATTGAGGATGTTTCTTGTATTGATCCACGTAAAACTGTAGCTTTAGCACATTTATTCAAATTGAATTTCATTCCAATGTCTTCGCTGAAGCATTTTACAGTTTGCAGAAGACCTTCCAGCTCATTATCATTCTTATCATACAACTTTAAGTCATCCATGTAAAATAGATGGCTTATTTTCTTTTGGCCTATTTTATGACCACATTCTGTCTTATTAAGTTGACTGGTTAGTGCTATTAATGATATGCAGAATAGTAAGGGAGATAAAGAATCACCTTGAAATATACCTCTTTTGATGTTTATTTCATCAGACTTATAGGTTCCATTTATATGATTGAGGTAAAGGGTTGTTTTCCATATGCACTGTTTGATGAAATTGATGATGACGGGCGATATCTTGTATATATTTAAAGTCTTTAAAATCCAGGAATGTGGCACACTATCGAATGCCTTTCGATACTCTATCCAGGCAGTACTAAGATTTTTCTTTGTACTGTAGCAGTTTTCCAGGATCATTTTGTTAATTAGCAATTGGTCTTTACATCCATAACAGCCATGTTTGCACCCTTTTTGTTCAAGCGGTATCATGTCATTTCTTTCTAAGAATAAATATGTCTGTTTTGTTAAAATAGATGTTAATAGTTTATATGTTGTCGGAAGACATGTAATTGGTCTGTAGTTTTTCGGGTTGTTTGTGTCACCATTCTTGGGTAGAAGAAATGTAATTCCTTTGGTCATCCATGCAGGAATTTTAGTGGGATCGTCAACCATTTCTTGAAGTTCTTTGGCTAGTTTTTATGTACTGTATTTAAATAATATAGCCAAAAGTTAGGAATTTTATCTATACCTGGGAATTTCCAATTGTGTGTTTTTTTTAGTGCAAATTTAACATCATCTTCTGTAATTCCAGACCATGTCTGTTCTGGTTTATTTTTCATTCGTTCTATCTCTTGCGCAATCCAATGTATTTCCTTGCTATGTTCTTTAGGGCAAGCCCATATCTTTTCCCAGAACTGTGTGACTTCTTCCATTCTGGGGGGGGGGGACTGTCACTTCAATTCTTTTTTTACCTATTTCCCTGTAAAATCTCTTTGTATCGGTTTGAAAAATCTTGTTTTGTCTGTAAAATCTTGCTCTTTTCTCATAGCGCCTTATTCTTTGAGCCTTCAGTTGGATTTTTTGCTTTATTTTTTCTTTATTTGATAAGACTTCATTTTCATTTCTAATGTTATATTTTCTTTCGGCTCTTCTGCTTTTCCTAGTTCTTACATTTATTCCTCTACTCAGTTCATCCAGTACTGATAGTTCACTTCTAAGTTGTTCGATTTCTTTTTCTATTTTTCTTTTCCAAGGTGGATCTTCATGTCTGCGAGACTGCCTTGTTTTTATTTTGATATTCAATTTTTTTGTTGCTGCTATTACTGATGCATATATTGCTTCATTGAGATTTGTATGAGTGTCTTCATCCAAGATTAATTTCAGTGCTGCATTGTAGAGTTTAATAGTTCGGAGGTTATGCTTTGTTGGTTGTAATTTTGGGAGCTGTTCTCGTTCCTCCATTGTAATATTTTGTATTTGACTTAGATGGTTCTTTATTTCTATCTTGGCTTCCTGTATACTGTTCTTATTTTCCGTCAAATAATTATCTTCGATGTGTTCTGAACTCGTTTTATTTTTGTCTTTTAACCGACTCAGATCACACCTTTCCAGCACTTTTAGACTTACATCATTATCTTCGCAGTGATTTGCGTGTTTCACGGTTTCTACATTATGACCTGTGGCTTGTTTGATGTTATTACTTTTTATTTCTGATTCCGGTTCCTTTTCATATTTTGTTGATTCGTCTCTTCTTGTTACAATTCTTTTAATTTCATTAATTTCAGCCTCTGTCAGTCGGTTATTACGAATAATGTACCTACGTACATTGGCTAATTTATTTTCGTCAATATACTTTCTATTTGCTTGACCAACTTTTTCACGCCAAATGTCATATGTTTGGCGAGTCATGTTTTTTTGAGGTTTGAGTAACGCTTCATGAAATGCAGTCATAACGACTTTGTACTCCTCACGAGACCATTTTATTTTTTCTTTCTTTAAATATACGGTTGTAGATCTAGCTGGTGAATTTTCAGGACCATCATTAGGATTATCCTGGTTGTGGGGACCTGAAGATTCATTCTTTGTATAGGAGTTTGTTCCTATGGCAGATTTTTCGACCTCAGGTAGGTTCCCTCCTGAAGGACGGGCTCCCTGTTTATCCACTGGAAGAGCCATACTGGACTTTTTATTTCTAATTGTATTTTTCATGTTTTTCCCACGAGTGACGCACGGGTCCAAAAGTCCACCCAAAGTTTCCCGGCACGTTGGGTAACGGTCTTTTACAAACAGGGTCCCGAAGCCTGTAGGGCATCGTTTGTGACCTCATAACGCAGTAGCCATTCACTCCTCGGCACGATTAACACCTTGAGTTGCGGGTTGTTGTTCGGAGTTTTCCTTCTCCTAAATGGGCTGCCAAGCGACATCTGACATAGACGCGATTGGAATTCAAGGAGAAAGACGTTGGTTAAAAAAAAAAAACCTTTGGCGTAGCAACAGCACAACGAAACAAAACATCACTACTAGAGTATTTTGTTAAAAAAAAAATATTAATGGAAAAAATTTGACATACGTTTAAGTTTATTTGTGCTGTGAGATTTAAAAAAAAACAAAAAACAAAAAAAAAAGTAATAATTTGTTCGTCCACTTTATATTCATTTATTTTTTTAATAAAGTCGTTGGTCAAAAATAGGGTTATCAGAATAAGATAAATTAAATAAGTAAATTAAATCAATAAATAAATAAAAATAAATATATAAATAAATACGTAGTCTTTCTATAAAATAATACCGTAGAAATTGTTTTTCATCGGATTTAATTTATTTTCTTGTTTTGTTTTGTTTTTTGTTTTTAAGAAAATTATAATAGTTAAAAAAAAATTAAAAAAAAATTTTACGAAATATCGACAGCTAAAGGAAATATAATACGGATGATTTTATTTAGGTTCATTTAAAGAACAAACAGATAGATTAAAATAAAACAGAATTTCATAAAAAATAAAAAATAAAAAAAATAATTTCAATAAAATTAAATAATATATGAAGAAAAATTCATGTTTATGTTAAGAAAAAAAAATCGATAATATCTAAAGAAAAAATTTTGTTTATATTAAAACAGAATTTCATATTGAGAAAAAAGAAAAATTCAAAGAGAGAGACGCTGGTTGAAAAAACAAACTTGGACGTAACGGCCGTTCAACGGAAAAAAAAAATCACTGCACTTAGAGTATTGTTAAAAGAAAAAAAAATTGTTGCTACCATCAATAGTCCTTGCAATAAAAATAATTAAGATAAAAAAAATTATTATTATTATTATTATTATTATTATTATTATTATTATTATTATTCATGCTTATATAGAATATCTTGGCATTAGTTGATTAACTGTACATTTAGAAGAGATGAAACGGCGTATAGATTTTTCGGACTCGCTGCCTTTGGGCCGAGAGGAACTCAGACGAGGCTATGCCGAAGGACAGAGTTTCGTCTAGGGAAAAGCTGACTTATATCGAATCTACGAGGAATTTTTGCTCGAGTGTGCGCGCTTAGAAATGCCCCATATAAAACTCGGTTATGTTTCACATCCCGCTCAGGTAAATACCAAGATGAAGTTCCTTCTGCACTCTTGCTTATATGAAAGGCATACACCACATATACCCAGCCATTAGAAAATCTTAAGAGTTTAAATGTTTAAATTTCTAAATTATCCTCAACAAGGAGGTCTAAGGAAAAATGATATTTGTTATTTCTGTAAGTGATCATATATACAAGCCGCAAAGTGGAGGGTTATTGTGTGGTGGTTTAAGAAAAAAACAAAACAAGTAGAGCAGTTCTTGAGATCATGTAGGCAAAAGAATGATTTACACTAGACTTGAACAAATTAAGGTTGTTGTACGCGAGAAAGTTACTTTATACTCATGGATTACGACAACAACAAGGATGATTCATCCTCGCGTATGTGACATGGTGGGTTCCAGAAAGGCCATGGCTGGTGGAATCAAGGACTGACTGTAGCTCACCAACATAGCGATAGTAGCTTGTTATAATTGTGTGAAAGAAGAAATAGGGTTTTAAGTGATTACCCAAAAAGCGGCGTAGATGATTTTGAACTCTATCAAAACAGGTATGTAAGGATTGAACAGTCCCAGCTAAGATGAGGCAGCAATACGCCAATTTTGGTCAAATCTGGCTATTGGAAAGAGTATCACAGAGTAAGATACTTTAACGATGGATCGTGTTGTAGAGCAGCTGTCACCCCTCTAGTGCTCTAAAATATTTAATGGTCTGTAAACCGAAATAGCTATATACATAAAGATTAATATGAATCAGAGATTTTGAAGTGTCATTGACATTCTTGGGGGGGGGGGGGATTGACTGCGTACTTTGTTGGACTCTCTGCCTTGGGGTGTCGTCTCATTTGGGGAAAAGCAGACAAAAATTTTTGTCCGAGCTTACGGGATCGGTTTTACCCACGTTAATTGGCCTTGTTCTGCATCTACCTCGAGCTTTTTCACACGTGAGGAGGTCGTAAATAATTCGGAGTATCATTGACGATTATTATATGACTGTGTTCTCTTCGACTCTAACAACTTAACCTCTTCTCTCTTTCTATTTATTGTTGTTCTGTCTTATGTGTGTTTGTTTTGCTTGTACTTAATATACATTAGCACAGATATTGTACTGTAGATACTTCAGCACACATCATCTGGTATCGTACTGTCACCCCGACGAAACAACAGAACGTATATATGTTTTCCACTTGAGGCATAAGGTGAACTTGAGTTTCATTACTTAGAGATCAGCCAGCTACCATTAGGGGGAAAAGTTGTCGACAAAAAAGCAATTAAAATGTGGAAGTAGAAGAGATTGATTCATGTTTTCCAAGGGATCAATACGAAAGTAAACGCAACAAATCTGACACAGTAATTGCGAGTTCAACCCCTGAATTGGGTAGTATATATAGGGCAAGTGATAGATTGACACTGCTAAATAATAAGACGAGATATCCCTAGACATCGGCAACAGAAATAGAGCATTTTACATCTGTAGATTAAATAAAGAGTTCAGCTTGAAATTCCCTGCAGGTTAATCTTATCAAAAAGCCCCCGATGAAGTCAGGAGGACACAAAAAGCCAATACTTTCTGTTAATAAGAACAAAGATGCAGACAATGGCATGAGGGTAAATAATATAAAAAGTAATAACTGTTTATAAAAAAAATCAGGCAGAAATTAGCAGAAAAGTGGTCATCTGACGAGAAATATTCTTGGCAAGATACTTAGCTTCATAAATTAGCGATCTCCAGAACATGACTTTTTAATGTTTTTGTTAGAAATTTTAAGTTAATATCTGCACCATGCTTCAAAAAAAAAAAAAAAAAAAAGAAAAAAAAAGAATAAAATAAAAAATAAAAAAGCCATGACGTGTGAAATTCTCGATATTTTTGCTCGATCTAACAGGCAAAATTACAACTGGCCTATTATCAAACGGACTGTGCGGTGGCCTGGAATGCTGTGATATAGACATTATGACAAAAAGGCTTTCAATGTGGGTGTTTTTTCTAAATAATGGCGTTAGCAAAGACTCTTGGGAAAAAGAAAAACGAGGAAGAATACACGAGGCAGCAGAGTTCTGAACAATCTCTGATGTCAAAACAATAAAAAGTCAACCAAGCAGGAAAACAGGAATTATGGACGGCTCCATCCAATCTAATACAATTGCTCCGATTACGCATCATGGCGTGCACGTTCTCCGGTTTTTAAGTCGGGATGAGTGCGTCGGACGAAATCTTCTATTTACTGTCTTATGACCCTAATCCTCTTTTGATATCGTCTTCATTTCTCAGTTCTTTCTATTTTCTTTGTTTAGTTTTCTTTGTTTTCTTCACGCTTCTTCTTCTTCTTTTTCTGTTTCTTTTCGTTCTTGTTCTTCCTTTTCTTGCTTCTCTTTTTTGTTTCTATTCCCGTCTATTTGGCTTTTTTCCCCTATTTCTTTAGAAAGCCTCTTGTTTCTTGTCCCATTGCCACTATGTCATTATTCGCTTCTTTCCCTCATCTTTTTCTCATTCTCGCTCATCACTCGAGTTATCTTCCTCGTTGTTTTATTCAACTTCTGTAATGATAACTTTTTCTTCTTTTTCTGTAATCTTTTTCTGCATATATGCCTTTGTTTTCGTCGAAGCTTCCTTTTCTTCCTTTTTTTCATTTTATACATTGTTTTGTTTTTTCTGTTTCTAATTAGTCTTTCTTTTATTACACTCGTCTGATATTTTCTCCGCCTTATCGTAACGATCATTTTTTTCTTCCTTTTCTTCTTATGATTGATTCTTTTTCTCTTTTATTGACTTCTTTTTCTTCTATTCCGTAAACTTTGTGTCGTAAGTGTTATCCTCGTATTGTTTATTCTTTTCTTCTTTTTTTCTTCCATTTCCCTCTTTTTTCTTTCTTTTTTTTCCCTCCTCCTTGGTTTCCTTCATACGCTTTCGGTTTTATTCTTCATTTCTCCGTTTCTAGTTCTTCTTTTTTTTCATCACTTTTTCCTTCACTTTATTTATCTTTTGTCAATTCCTCTATGATTACTGCTATTTTTCACATTTTCATTCGCTTCTTTTTCTTTTTTGGATTTCTTGACACTTTTTCTTCAGTTTTGAAAATTGCCATACAGATTCGTTTCTCATATCTGTCTTACTCCCAAATTACACAGCAGGAGCTAGCTAGACGATATTGAATTTGATTCTGCAAATCAATGTTTTCACAATAACATTGATATTAACCAATCGATGTTGGCAAAATTCACAGGATATCCGTATATGTATATGATATTTCAGTTTATAATATCAATTTTTATTAGAAGTTATGGGAAATATATGAAACAGTACGGAAGGCTCTTCTTTTAACGTTTAGCGTCATCAGAAAAAACAAAAACAGATTTTATCTCGACCAAAAAAAAAACACTGGTTGATTCAGGTTAGTCATATGAACGCTGGATTTTTTTTACTTTTACTGCATCGTTATTTTTTTCTGGCGGAGAAGATCATGACTTCCCCGGTTATCACCCGTTTAAACTTGACAACTTCCTGTTTAAAACTTTGTAAATGCCTCCAATTGCATGTAAAAATTTTCCGTCGCGACATTTAAGGCTACAAGACTAGTGAAAAAGTACAAAAGAAAAGTGTGAATTATTGGCTTGAGTTTTGACTCCAAGAAAGAAAGACTTGATATTAATATTTGAGTTAGATAACACAATTTAATAGCATTGTAAACATACTCTAGATGTTATGGACATTTTCTTCAGTTGATTCATTTATTTTTCTTGGAATTGTGCAATGCACAATGAAATTGGACAGAAATCCCCCTCCACATATATATATATATATATATATATATATATATATATACAAAAGAGGCCACTAGCAAAGAAAGAAAAGTAATAAGTTTGAAAATTCATGGAATACTTTATCATCAATACTAAATGGAAGAATAATACCCACAAACAGTGGACGTACCACCATTGTATGCACATTAGACAACAACATTAAAAATAACCATCAATATAATTAAATTATTTCTTTAAAAACTTTAGAGTTAGAGTTCGTGCGTTAGCAGAGAACAGAGATGTTTAGAGAGAACTGATAAAAGATATTTACAACATTGCAAAAGATGAAAAATCATACTTATTTGCAATGCGCCTTTAAGTCAAAACAGAATTTATGTTGATGTATCGATTTTTCTTCTTGAGAATTTACTAATTTCCAATCCAGTTTTCATTTATATATTCATTTTTTAAAGATGTTTCGTATCCTACATTGTTTCAACACCCGTTTATTTAGAGCAAGTGATAGTCTTAAGAAGCAGGGTCGTATATTAACCTAAAGAAGATTCATAGATCATGGCGCTTTCAATATATTGTTGTAGAGTGGCTGACACCCATGCAGCACTCTGAATTATGGGATGGCCCATGTCTGAAAAGGTCTAAGTAAAAACTATTAGCATTCGAGGCGTATTATTTGAGTGTCATTCGAGTAGTATTCGGATTGATTACTTCGGCGAATATTGCGATCTAAACCCCTCCTATCTGTGTTTTTCTTGCCTGTGATTGTAACTATTTTACTGTTCTGTGTATATCCGTTTAGCACCGTATATGGTACTGAATAATACCAAATCACACTTCATCTGTGTATCGTATCCACTTCGGCGATACAACATATATCTTCATCTCAGTGAATTATATTCACTTATTTTTTTTAAGAAAACGGCATTTCCATATAACAATTGTGACCATAAAAGTTTTCGTAGTGAATGTTTTTTTTTTAAATCCATGTCCTGTTTATGTTCAAATATTCTTTTTTTTAAATCTTAGGGTGTTTCCCCGATTTATTTCTGATTTAAAATGATTTGTTTTCCTTTGATGAAATGATTGCATTAGAAGTGTTTTTTTTATATTTAAGATAGCTTAATTTATCTCAAGTTTATTAATTACGGATGTTGTAGGTAGTAATGTGGCAAACCACTTTTTTTGCTACAGAAGTGAAATTATCATTCTGTTTTCATGTAAAGGTGGCTGCGGGGATATCAAAGTTTGAATGGTCATTTCTGAGTTTTTTACCAATAAGAGCCCTAAAAAAGACGCCGCATTTTATGACACTTTCAGAGGATCTTGTTTAGAAAAAATCGAAAAATCGAATGGTTGCAAAATCTTTTTTTTTTTTTATCCCTCTTGAATTGTTGTGTAAAAGGGTTAACAAAATATATTTTCAATCAATAATAAATTACAAGTAATTCTTCATTTCTTTGGCTCAGTGTGAAGCCTGTTGTAGCATTTGAAACTGGAGGGACGTGCAAGACATTTTCTCTTCCAATATGATATTCAAACAACAATTGGTTGCACGATTACTGCATCTTAAAATATATCAGGGTAAACTTATTCGGCTGAAGGATAAAGAGGTCTGCTTAGGATTAACACCGCTACATATAAAAAATTAATGAAATACTTTTGTCATCACTACGAGATGGAAGAATGACATTCATAGACAGTGGATCTACTAACATTGTATGCACATCAAACAACAACATTAAAACTAACTCTTAATATAATTAGTTTATTTCTGTAAAGATTTAAAGTTAAGAAGACGTGCAGCACTTTCATGCTTTAGCGGAGGTTTGGAGAGGATTGGTAAGAGATATTTACAACGGTGCTGAAGATGAGAAGTCTCACTAAATTGCAATGTGTCTTCAAGTCGAAACAGCCTTATCGTTTTTTAAGAATTTACATACAACTTCCAACTCAGTTTTCATTTATATATTCATTTTTTTTTAAGATATTTCGTATCCTTCATTGTTCCTGTTATAAAAGCTTCGACGACCTTCTCGTCGATGGCGAGGGGTCGTCGACGGCTTATTTCCCACTGAGTGCGATGTTTTATTTTAAACAACGACCTGTACCAAAGAATTCAGTTTACGCTTCATCAAAAGCAGGTTTGAGCTGGAGACTTTTTGGGTCTTGGTAAAATTTTCTTTGTTTGGTATTTTTATAAATAAAAGCTTTTTTTTACTGTTAGTGACAATCATGTCTCAATAATATTTCCCCTGTGTCGCACACGAAAACAAAATAAGTTTAAACCCTGAGGTTTCCTCTCGCAATATGCTTTATTAAAACCGTTTGCTCGCATGAGTGCAGCGCATTAACAATCTATCAGAGTCCACAACAACCAACACTAAAAATTCCTTTTACATCCTATTAAAACCTAGATAAAAAATATTTTCTTTTCAGATTCTATTTGGTTTGAACTGAAGACTTACTGGGATATAATTCCGATTTTCTTTATTTTGAGATCCATTTTTTATCGTCAGTGACAATCTTGTTTAAGGATAATTTTCTTTGTGTCACACGAGAGACAAAATAAGAATTTAAACACTGATGTTTGGTTTCAGAATTTTATTTGAAACACATATTCCTATTTCCTTTTTTTTAAGCTTGTAAATGATAAACGACAACTGACTGATTGTACAAGTGATAAAGAGATAAGTAAACTTTAAAGACACTTCTAAGGTTTTCGTAACACTGCAAATATATCGTTTGGAATTTTCGTATCAACTTATTTGCATGTTTAGATGGATATACAAAAGACGATTATAAAAATCAATACAGATTACCAGGAAAAAAGAAATAGATGGAGAAAAATTGACGTTGGTATTTCTATAAAAACGTCATAACACGAGAACCGACTGAGACACATGTTTTTTCATTCCTTCCGCCAGAAGTCAGGTGATAAAGCCATTAAGACGTAAGAAGTTACGGAGAGTGACGGAAACTAGCGGTTATAATATAAAATATTGCTTAGGAACTCGCCGTGACAAATGTAAAAATACACTGAAGACTGACTCCAACGTATTTTCTTATAGTACATGGAGTTCTATATTATAGCGTCTAGAACAGTTGATTAGTGTCACCGGAGGTGTTATATTTACTCCACAACGTCAACTTTTTTGAGAATTCTTTTTATTAATAAATATATTAATTTTTATAAATTAGCGATCAAATTTCATCTGAGGTTGTTATGGGGTTCTAAAGACTTGTTTGACAATATCGAAAAATCCGCACAAACACGAATTTTATATATTTTTTCCATACACTACTGGTACTGTCCGTTTTGAATAGTTTAGCTTTTCAATTACCATTATTTTTTCAAATCTGTCCAATCCTTCGTTGATTTGCTCCTATGCTGTGAATGGTCCACTCCGTTTAGTTTTGAATACTGGTGTCGAACATTTTTCACTTGAAATTCCACTTTTGAATTTAGAACACGGACCTAACACATTCGACAGAATATCCAGAAAGCATTTATTCAATTCTTCCTTTAAATTTTCACTCTGTTTTTTTTTTTAAATCGGTCGCTTGTTCACTTCAGGTTTTGCAGTAAACATTTATAGGTACATACCAAAACTCAAATAATTCTATCCAGTCAGTACTGAATATGCTTGTAGTATTTTTAACACATAGGCCTAAGCTTATACACACTTATTACGGAATGAAACATTACAAGTCATTTCCCAAACAAAAGGTTAATTCTACTCGCTACTTTCGAAGTCCTTATTATATGATTCCCCATTTTTTCCATGTGGCTTCTCTAATTATTGTGATATCACTATCAATGTCTATCAGCATTTTCACATACGCATTATTTATATTCACATTCACAAATTTTCTCTCGTTTCATGTGATTATTTTATCTGTCGCAATGTTGTGTGCTAATTTCTTTCCTGTAAGAATTTTTTTGATTTAGTTTTACAGTGTGACTTTATATGTCCTACTTTAGCGCACTTGCAGCGTTTAAAATTCTTAAAGGGACCGTCCTCACCAAGATGTAAGTTTCCGCATTTCAAACATGGATTCATTTTCTTTTTTGTACATTTTCTTTTGATTGAATGTATGCACATTCTTTTTTCTGAATTTTTCGGCATTTCGTTTCAGGTTTAGCATTCTATAACATTCGTGTGATATTTCCAATAGTGTAAGTTTATGTTCAAATTCGGTTAGATATTTTACCAATGTTTCTCCGTCATTTTTTCGCCGTTAAGCCTAGAAATTAAACCTTTAAATATATTGTCAGTTCGTTTGTTCTTAATCTTTCACTTTCTTTGTTAACGATTGCAGCATACGTGACAGAATTTTCGAGTTTTTTTGTCATATTCATACATTTCCAACAAGTATTAAATAAAGAACTTTTGCCACTAAAAATGTTTGATAGAATATGCAGTTTCATCAAAATAAGTTTTTCCTGATTCATTAGGTAGTAAACATTTACAGTATACTTAAGGAAATTAGACTTCAAAAGTTAACTAACTTATTACTCTTTCCAGTATGGGTGATTCTTTCTTAAAGGTTTATTTGAATTAGTGTGAAATATCACCATTCTGATAACGTCATTGTTTTCTCTTCCACCTACATGTGCTATTCATTTTCGTTGTTGCTGCTGTTGAAAGTTCTCAAGTAATGTGGTTTCTGTTAATTAATACAGTTAATACAAAAGTTAGAAGAAGGATGTTCGTTGACAAAACGAACATATTTTATTTTTAATCATTTTTATGAAAAAACTTTTAAAGACAGTAGACAGTTTAGATATTTCGGGACGATTTTGTCTCCATGCATGATATGTTAATCACGATTTGATCAGGTTATTTAAGAACATTATTCTCATTTTAGGTTAGTATTTTGGTTTTTAAGCAACTTGCAATTTTGGCCAAAACTTGCCATAGCTCAGTTTATTCTTGGTCCAACTTCCTTAAATGTACCCATTCTGATACAGGCACAGCCAAGATAATAATTATCTCTTCCAAAAAGCTCTTTTAATCACTGATTGTCTTCTCATAGCTTATGTTGAATTCAACATATAGCTTAGGTTTGACTGGTTTTTTAGTCCATAAAACTTCCTTGGTATAAACAGGTGTTTACAGATGATTGTTTTCTTTTACAAATTGGATAGTAAACTTGAACCTGTTTACCAGTTCTTAATTAGTTTATTTCATAAGTCTACATTTTTTTACTTTTTGGATGGTGTTTTTATGAACTGCATATAGTGGGAAGGCTGCTTTCACCATAAATGGTCTCAAGAATTTTTATATGGGAGTCCGAATGCGCTCTTCTGAGTAAAGTGAACAATAACGTGCCAGAAATTCAGTCAGTCAGTTAAGTGCCATACATGAAGTAATACACGCCGGGGAGATCTTTTCTCGAAAAAGACATGACTGACTGGGCAGATGTTTCCGCAGTAGGCTGCCATTATTTTCTGCAGTAGAATGGTTGTTATATAATCCAATCTACCCTGCTATTTAACCTTTAGCTGGAGAGAGAAGCAATGGATTGATATATTTCCCTAGAGTATTTGCGCGTTGAAATGCTATGAATTCAACTGAACTGAAGTTAAATTACAAAATTTATTGAAATTAAATTACGTGGCAAAAATAGGATAATTTATTTCTAGCTTAAAATTCGAACTACATGCAAACTTTTAAGCTAGCTCCTGCTGATAGCTAATTGACCTAAAGGAACCTTTGGTTCAGCTTAGAAAGCAGCAATGATAATTTTGAAGAGATAAGTTTGAATTCTTCAATTCACTCCATGGAACATCAAATTTTACTTTGATTCGGGCTATAAGTTGATTTCCGTCCAAAAGACCGATTTGTACCGAAACTTCGATTTGGGCCAAAACTTCAATTTGGATCAAAATTTAAATTCAAGTAAAAAAATTGAGTTCTTTAAATCACAAACTCTATGGAATATTAACTGAATTGAGTTCTTAAAAAACAAAAACAAGACAAAAACAAAAAACAAAAAAACAAAAAAACAAAAACAAAAAAACAAAAACAAAAAAACAAAAACAAGACAAAACAAAACAAAGAACGAAACTAAAGAACTTAAAAATTTTACGAAAACTTTCACTAACTCTGGTTCATTGGCATTTCGAAAAATTAAAATAGATTTCCTAAATTTACAAAGTTCTGAAACTATTTTAAACTGAAAAGAAAACTAAATTCACTAAGTTTTTGTGTTAATTTAAACTCAATATGAATTATAAACTTATAAAATCACTAATTTTTGGCAGTTATCTTAAAATTTGAATTTTTAACTGTTCCCTCATCTAAATAGACATCCCAATGTTAGGTGTTTAAGCACCAGATAAAGAGGAGATTTTCAATTCTACAAGTATTTTGAATTCACAAAAGTATAATATGTCTATGTAGAGCAAGTGTGACCCGAATTAGAAAAAAAATTCAGACACACGGACGGACAGGCAATTCTTCGGTTAATTTATTTTGATTTGTTAAGTTTTCTACAATTGCAGAACGAGGCATATTCACAAGCTTCACAATTTCATACTGCCGACGGATCTTAGCTGTTACGCGCTACTTAAACCTATTTTCTAACATTTTCGATGGTTGCTGGGTATAAATACAATCTGTGAGTTATTTTGCTCAATATCGTGTAAGAACTGTATCCTTCCATTTTCAAAACATCTTTTATTTATATATTTTCTCATATATTGACAATTTGTAGATTTTTATTTTCGTTTTATTTTATTTTCAGTTACTCACTCTACTGCGCCTAATTTCTTGTTTATATTTGCTCTTCCTTCCTATTTGTTTCATGTAACTTTATATATATATATATATATATATATATATATATATATATTAGACGTAGTAAAAACTAATTGGTTGGCAGGCCACTGTTTGTAGAAATTTACTTTAGTAAGAGTGCTGGATACTTAGTCGAGGATTATATGCCTGACGAGGTGCTAATAAGATAGTGATAAAACACAACGGCTTTTGTGTTGAAGTAAACTATGTTTCTTATAACAAACCTATAATAAAAATATTACCATATATATATATATATATATATATATATATATATATATATATATATATATAAGAAAGAGTATTAAAAAGTTTTGAATTTAAAAATGTACTTTTTTTGGACAGTATTTGTTTATTTTTATTATTGTATTTTATATTTCAGACGGCCTTGTTTCTGATGAAGGACCGAGGGCGGTCTGAAATATAAAATACAATAATAAAAATAAACAAATACTGTCCAAAAAAAGTACATTTTTAAATTCAAAACTTTTTAATATTCATTCCTATACATATTAAGACAGTATACGTGGATCATCACTATGTTATATATATATATATATATATATGTATATATATGTATATATATGTGTATATATATATATATATATGTATATATATATGTATATATACATGTATATATACATGTATATATATATGTATATATATATATGAATATATATATATGTATATATATATATGTATATATATAAGTATATATATGTATATATATATGTATATATATATATGTATATATATATATGTATATATATATGTATATATGTATAGGAAAGAATATTAAAAAGTTTTGAATTTAAAAATGTACTTTTTTTGGACAGTATTTGTTTATTTTTATTATTGCATTTTATATTTCAGACCGCCTTGTTTCTGATGAAGGACCGAGGGCGGTCTGAAATATAAAATACAATAATAAAAATAAACAAATACTGTCAAAAAAAAGTAAATTTTTAAGTTCAAAACTTTTTAATATTCATTCCTATACATATTAAGACAGTATATGTGGATCATCACTATGTTATATATATATATATATATATATATATATATATATATATATATATACGATTTTTAAAACCATAATATTTTGTACCTCGCACAGATTATTTAAATATATAAAGAAATAAAATAACAAATCGTAAAGAAATAATCCAAGGTTTGATAAAAAAGTATCGACATTTTTGCTAGTCATTAGGATAGAATACACAGAATGAATACGCTAGGCACAGATTTACATTAATCTCTGTTGCGCATGCACATAAAGTTATGGCGTTCTCGCTTACTTGCATTGTTTATAACAATGCTTAAAAGGAAACCACTCCACAGTGACCATAGCTTGTGCAGCAGTTTTTAGTCAAGAATGATATTCATCATGCCCTACAGCCACCATATTCCACAGAACTCACCCCTTGCACCATTTCATTCTTTAAAAATCAAATCCCACTTAAAAGAAACTAGATTTTAAAGAAATCCAAGAGAATGAGACAAAACAGCTGTTTGCTATCTCAAAAAAGGAGTTGCAGTAATACTTCTAACAAAGGAAACGATACCGAATAAAGTGTGTGTTTTCCTAAGAAACTATTTTGAAGGAGCCGAATTGGTATGTGTTTTCTTTTTATAGCACAAATCTCGTTACTTTTTAATCAGGTCTCATAGTCTTTCATTTTTATCATTTATTTTCACACGTATTATTTATTAATAGTTTTAAAGAATTATCCAGCCACATATTAATTACCCATCATTGTTTACGATCTCCTGCCAACAATCCATTAACAATCCATTAAATGCGTAAACTATAGACATCACTACATTTTATCACAAAAAATCATCAAGACACGTTTTAAGCTCCACATCATTGTTGAACAAAACACCCTCAAATTGTTAATCTGAAAGAGCTAAATCAGGAGAATAGAGCGTGCATGAATAGTCTGATGTCGATTGTGACTATTGGCAGTTAAAGAGCGCTCAATTATGTTTCTCTCAGTCAATGCATTTGACATCAATGCGCCGTTTTTCTGGAGATTATCCATTGAGTGAAGATGAGGAGTAAAAGTAACATGATAGTTTGTATATTCTATTAGTCAGTTCTCTATTAGTCAGACGTGGTTATTCTTTAATCAGAGTGTTCAGTTGGTTCTCATCAAACTGAAAAATCTTGGCCAGGAGATGGAGAACCTGCGTATTCAAACTTCCCCTCTTTGAAATGGGAAAACTATTTCTGTGCTATTCTGTCAGTAATCATTTCCGTACACCAGACAAATGTCTCGAGCAGCTTTGACATCTTTATGACATTGGTTAAAAGCAGAAGTGTCAAATATGCTGATTCTTGTCTGTTTCACATTCTATCTAAAATATCAATAATTTTAGACAACAGTCAAACATTCTAAAACACAAGAAGCAATAATACTACGAAAGATGAAACTTTGATATCACTCGCAGTATACGAAAAACAAAAACAAAAATAAGCGAATATATATAACAAACTTAATATAATTGGCGCTTGGTCGAATGTTTAGAACGTTTGCTTTCTGACCATGAAAACTGGGTTCGAATCACACCATTGGTTCGAATCACACAGTCTGGAGAAAGCAATCCGAGAAAAAAAAATACCACGAGTTGACTCAAGCTTTGTGAGTGAGATGGAGTAGACTTTGGAAACTGTCGATAGCTGTGCTAGTACAAAGTGACCGAGAGTTTGAGCGTATTGGCCGCGTTCAGACTATTGATCCCACAGATATCACTCTGTCCCAGAAACTGTAACTAGACCTGCTCACATAACTGTAGTATAGGTCACAGGTGGGCTCTGTGGGTGTTGAAAAAACATATAATGTGCCCGAGAAAGCGTCTGAAACAGGGATTAGTAAGCCGCTCTAGAAGACGGGCATCTTTGGGTACGAGTGGCAGGCTATTTTTATTTCATTAATAAGCAATCTAGAGGTCATAATCAATAAACATCAGCAAAAATGTTTACTGATTATGAGCGAAAGAACTGGAAACGACCGATTTCTTCTGGTTTCAATTCGCTTAATCCCCACCAACCCCAAACATAAAGCCCACCAATGGGGTTATACCATTTGTTTTAAAGATCTCATTGATGCTTGAAACTGACAGACACTATGCAATGTTTATTCCTATATCTATTGTCTTTATCTGTAGACGCTTTATCTCCAATATTGAGAAATATGTTTCATTTCTACAATGCATTCCGACATGCAATGTTAATGACCATAGAACTGCACACATTGAGGAAGAAAAAATTATGTTGAAAAGTAAATATTTAATGCAGAATATATATACATAACTAACTGTACTGATGAGCTGTGATACGGCGAAACAGATCTGTCTGCGGATGGCAATATTTACGCTCTCACACCCTGATTGAGCACTCTGGAAAAATAATAGACTTTGATAAACAGTAGCTGCTCTGGCATATGCGCATTGCTCATTCAGTGAAATGAATTAGAGCGCTCTAGCTATTGGGCGCGTATAATGATATGCGCTAAAACGTCTGCCTACTTCCGCCGAACGCCCATAGCCCAGGGGTAGAGTCGCCGACTGACGCCATTTCGGTCGGGTTTCAATCCTGAGTAAAAAAGCAATCGGCGTCTAACCGTACTGATGAGCTGTGATACGGCGAATCAGATCTGTGTGCGGATGACAATATATATATATATATATAAACAAATGTTTGGAGGTACAAATTTTGTACACTACTTTAAAAACAAGGAATTTATTAACAGTCTCAAGAATCCCTTCGTCTAACATCTCATCAGGAGAAAATCGTTGGAATTATAAATCAGACAAAAGAAACAGCAACAAAAATGAAGAGCAAAAAAGGGGTGGGAAACACGCTAAAATATATATATATATATATATATATATATATATATATATATATATATATAACGGAGGGAGGAGAAATCGCGTGTAAATAATTATCGAGGGACAGTTAAAATAAAACATCCCCAACAAATGAAGGGATTCACAAAATCCTTCTACCAGCAAAGAGAAGGTTTCCGTAATGATATGCATGACTGATTCCAAAATCCTTAAATGATTACTGGAACCAGCTACATCTAAAATTTTGAACCACTCTTTCCTATACGACTTGGCACAGGCTATATTCTCTACTAGGTGTTGAGCAATAACCAATTCCATATTTGTTGAGGGAATATAACATATGTTATCTATTTTGCCAAATCGTATTTTAGAAGTTACATGTTGATTAATTCTTGTTTCCAAATGTAAGGTTTACTCCCCACATAACCAGTAGCGCACTGGCAATTAAATTTATATACCAAAGTACTTAATTTGATGTAGGGCAATTCAACTTTACGAACAGACAGAAATGCAGACGTAGTCGGAAAAATACAATGCAGAGCAACAGACGGATAAACAACAAAAAACCGACTTTCTAACCGGCTAAACTAAGCTTTGGCCCTTATCCCGAATCCAAAAGAACCTTCAAATAAACCGGACACGTAGAAGGCCCCAGAACTTTAAGAGAATGAAATTCCCTAGTCTTCTTATTAATAATATGATTAATAAGGGCTTCCGGATAGCCATTACACCCTGAAATGTTCAAATTCAGAGTTCAGTTTAGTAGGAGAACAAATTTTGAGCGCTCTGTACACCAAAGGTTTTGATAAGATTAATTTTTCTGGATGTAGGTGGAAACGCACACCAATTCATATACGGGCCAGTAAAGGTGGGTTTAAGTTAAATACTTGTAAGAAACTCCCCTCTACTATGCTCAACAGCAACGTACAAAAAGGGTAAACAATTGTCCTTCTCCACTTCCACGGTGAAGGACAAAGCCTTGTGTAAGGAGTAATATATATATATTGCATTCAGTATTGACTTCCGTAAAGGTTCATAAAAAGAACAGTTTTTTTCATGCATCATAAAAAATTCTGTAGTGAATAATTTTCACATTCTAATGAACGCTAAGCATAAGTCATCCATTACATTTGAAGCAAACTGAAAAAATTACAGTAATTTTTAGGAACTCGGTTAGTTTTTGTTAGTACACCTTATAGTGGGTTGCTTATCTATTATTTTTCTAGTTGTAGTGGGATTCCGTTCTAGTGAAGGGTAATTGTATACTGTTGCAGGTTAACGGAATTTGGCCTTGTGGTAGATAGCCCACTATAAGTCATAAAAGGATTATAAAATTAAAAAAAATCAATTTAAGTAGAAAAATACCATTTTTATATATACACATATCAATTATGTTTTACAATTAAAGTAATACTTGAATATAGGTCCAACGGAGGTTAAATGTTCATGGCAAATAATAAGCTGAAAGAGATTTAATGTTTAGGAATTTGGGAGTAAGGAATGTCTTTGATGTAGTCGCTCAGTAAGTACTTTCGAGACAGGGAAGAAGGAATTAGAGGTGAAGGGAGGCGAACGTAGTAGCCGCTTGACTTAAGTCAAGGGGATATTGATTACACTCTTCGCCTTGGTGTCTGTTGTTGGGTGCTTTCTGTCGCGGCTTTTTATATCTGCTTTTTGCATCAAAAGCAGCTCGTTTGGAATTTCACACTTGTATTTGATTCTGGGCTGATAAATAAATGATTCCCATTGGCTGATAAATAAAATTCGCGTAAGCTCACGAAATGGAAATTTTATATTTGATTAATTTTTATTTTCAACCGGCACATCTGGGCGAATCCACCTGCGCAGAGACGACTTTTGATCATTTGCTTTCCTGTTTTTATAGAGCAAACATCCGGTCCCTCGCATTTGCTCGGTATCACCACAACCTAACTCCCTGAAGATGATCTCGGAAAGAAATTAGAAGTATTTGGGAACATTGGGAAATAGAAAAAAATCAACTGTAAAAGTTACAGCGCATTTCTTACATCTTCCAATTATATTACATGAAAAATTATCCGTGATTATGAACGGATTTTATTAAAAATAAGCAAACATAAAGTTTACAATTTATTTAATCTGACATGCCTAAAAGACAATTTGAGGCTTAAATAGACAAATTTATATATATATATATATATATATATATATATATATATATATATATATCATATCATGGACTCTCCCATCGATTTCGATGTAAGAGGGTCTAATCTTAGTAAGACATCCACACAGAGATTTGTTTATAGTGGTGAAGGCATTGTGTAGTACCATCCACACTTTTTGGAACTGCTGATAACAAACAATCGGTGCAGAAATCCGCCACAGATCGCATGAACAGCAGACCTCAATTATTTAACCCATAATTGGAGGGAACGGACGGATTAATACCTTTCCCAAGGGTACTAGTGCGCAAGTGAATGCAGTGTGCTCGACTAAAATTGGAACTATATATAAATATATACTGTAATCATTGTTACAATATTTTTAAATTCATAGTATCACTACACAAAAATTTTTCATGTTTCGAAGCCAGCCCATTATGTTTTGGCTTCATCTTCAGGTGATTTTTTTTAGAAATGAGAATTATCTAGTTGAAAAGCCAGTTTATTTGTGTTGGATTTGTTATTTTTGGGTGTTCGAGGGGTTGGTCTGTATTTTGAGTTCTGTTGACCTTTTTAAGGTCTTAGGGTTAAGTATTTGTTTTTGGCAGAGTTCAGGATAGGTTAATCTATTTATCTTGTGAGGACTGATGCTGCTGGCGCCTTGCGTGTTGTTATTTGGTTTAGGGGTTGGTAGGTGTTGTTTTGTTTTGGGGTTGGTTTCTCCTTAATTTAATGTATATTATTTTGTATTGGGGTGTGTGCTTTTTTTTGTTTTTTATTTTTTGTTTTTTATAAAATATATTTTTTATAAATAAAAAAAAATAAAAATATATTTTTTATAAATAAAAAAATATTTATATATTTTTTATAAATAAAAAAATATTTATAATATTACAGTATATTTATAATGTTATAAAATATTTATAACATTACAGTATAACGCTCTACATTTGTATCAAGCGCTCTTTATAAAAGTAAATGCATGAACAAAAGGTTAATAAACCTACGAGTTCAACAACTTAGTTACAATATATATATATATATATATATATATATATATATATATATATATATATATTAGTTAAAAGTTTTTGCAATATGGCTTTAAAATATTTATTTTTCGTAATACCTAGTTTTTATTCTTGTTTCGCTTTGTTATGTATATAGCGATTTCACAAAGAAGAATGCATACATCAAGTAGCCGAAATATTTTGCATTATGTTTGGCTCTTTTGCTGTTCGAGTTACTCAAAGTTTTGGATGAAAACTTGTATTCGCATGGGCATCCGTGGTGTATAATAAGTGCATCAATATATAAAAAAAGAATCAACAAAATGACATCGATTTACAGCAGAGGCTGACTAAGTTCTTTTTAAAAGAAATATCCTTAGAATATGTTGAAAAATTTACGATGGCTGATGGAAAAGAGAGCGGATGAATGATCTCCTGGGCTAAAAGCACATCAATAATCAAATTAGTTACTATGGAAATAAAACCAAAGGGACTAATGATATCAGCAGATATACTGAACTAAAACAAAAGTTCGTAGCGGTTTTCAGTAAGCCACCTTTCAATTTTATTTCAAACGATTGAAATTTATGACATATAGCTATTTCTTCATATGTCATGTTCCTTCAGGACATAATTGATCATGGACTTCTAGTTGTTTCTGCCCCTTGTCACTCATAATATTATCCTCTAGGTATCTCTCCCAAACCCCGCTTCGCCATCCATTTCCTAAAGCCTCTCAAATATGTCTTGCACTGATTTCCCTTGTCTGTATTTTCCCTTTATTCATCCTGTGAATATCAGATTCTCTAAACCTTCTTTCATCATTACGTGTCCTAGAAACTTCAGCTCCCTATTCCTGTTAAGTATGTTTTCTTATCGTTTGCATCCTCTCCAACACCTCGTCGTTACTCATGTGCTTGGTCTATGATATCCTCAGCATCCTTCTGTAGAACCACATTTCTGTTGCTTCGAGCTCCTCCTTCATCCTTAAAGAGATCGCCCAACTTTCACAGCCATACAGAAGGTCAGATATATTATAGGAGTTCAGCACTCTTTTCTTTGTTCCCAATAACATTTTCCTGCCTTTCAGCACTCTGGTTAGCTTTTGAAATACGTCCTTGGCCATAACGTCCTCTGTCATAACTCTCTATAGGTATTTAAATTTCTTTACTTGTTTCATTTTAGTTTCCCCGACCTGTAGTGAACATTTAGAGGATTTCTTTTTGCTGATGACCATACATTCAGTTTTCTTGAAGTTTATGCTCAGAACATTCTTATCGCTTTCTCTTGCTATCTTCTGTAAGAGGCCCTGCTATTAGCACTGTGTCATTTACGTATCTTATATTGTTGAGATTGTGGCCGCCAATGACGAATCCTGGCAAGGACTCTATTTCTCTAAGAATTGTTTTGCTCTATAGGTTGAATAGATCCTGGAGAAAACAAATCCTTGTCTTACACACCATTCTATTTTTGTATACCTGCTGAATTCATTCCCTGTCCGTATGCAAGCGGTTTGCTGTTTAATATAGGTTCTTGATTAGTCTTTCCTGAAAATGTTTAGGTTGTCGAGCATTTTCAGGAAGTATTTGTTGCTTACTTTGTCAAATCTCTTTGGGTAGGCTATAAAGCACAGATGCAGGTTCTTTTGCATTTTTATTGCCATTTCAGATAGCATTCGATGCAAGAATATCGCGTTCCTTGTTCCGGTGCATTTAACGAACTCGCATTGTTCTTGTTCTATCTCTGGCCCGATTTTGCTGTACGCTTTGTTCATCAGAATCTGAACGATTACTTTTATTATGTAACTCATTAAGCTGATCTTTCGGTGTAGTTCACATTCCTTTGCCTCTGGATTCTTACGCAGTGCTATGAAAATTGATATGCTTAGGTCCCCAGGTATATTGCCACTGCTATAGATTTCGTATATTATTTTTGTGAGCCTGTTTATGCCAAAGCCTTCTAAGGCTTTAAGTATGTCTGTTACAATACTGTATTGTCCCGCTGCATTGTTTCTGTTCCATTTGGCGAGTGCAGTTTTCACTTCGGTTTTTAATATTTCTGGTCCGTCAGTATTTCTGTGTATTGCTGGTTGCTTTCTCTTGTGGAAGAGATCCCCGATATACTCGTACAATCTCTGAAGTATTTTTTTCTCTTTAATATGAGCTTTCCATCGTTTGAATATTTATTTATGTATTTTATACATCCTGTTGCTAAGCATATCTTTTGTCCTGTTCTTTTATTTTTTATACTTGTCTCCTTTGTTTGTCGTGCTCACTCCCTCTATTTCTGCGCATTTTGAGCCGTCTTTCTTTAGCCTGTCTGCATTTGCTTCTTATTTCCTTGTGCAGTTTTCCGTGCCATGTCTTGGCATTGTTTTCTGTCTCCTTTGAATCATGTCAAGAATCCTTTCAGTTATCCATTCATTTTCTTCCGATATGCTTTTTCCTTTAGGATGATGTCTTTTGCTAATATCAGTAGAGCTTTTCATAGTGTGTCCCAATTTTAGTTCTTGTTTCTAATTTGTCCTTCGTATTTCTTTTTATCGCTATCCGTGTGTATTCCCTGGAAGTTCAGGCTGTTTATAAGTCTGTTGTATTGCAGACTGGGGGATGCGCTAGGTCTCTTTAATCTCCGTAGTTTTGTCCTTGGTTTGCATGTAACTGGCATGTGGTCGTTTCAGCAGTCAGCACTTGGATAGGTTTTGCAGTGAATGCATATTATGAAAGTGACATTTCAACGCTTTTTTCTATGAGATTCTTATATCGATTGTGAATTTTTAAAATTTTCATGTAAAAATGAAGGGAAATGAGATGCACTTTCATCATTTGATGCTCTTTTATTTCTGGAAAGAAAAAAAAACACCGTACAAACAGAAAAAATATGTTTCACTTATGGATATTTTACCATAGTTGAGAGTGCTATTTGCAAGTAGTTCGCTCGGTTCAAAAAGGGAAATTTTGATCTGGAAGACAGAAATCTGCAGTTTTGATGATGACCAAATCAAAACATTGATTAAAAATAATCGATGTCCCACGAGATGACATTGTAGATAGTTACTCCACATATCTGATACGAGCGCCGTAAGCCTTTTAAAAAGTTTATTGGATACGTGAATCGCTACGATGTTTTACTGGTTTACGATTCAACGGGCCAAAATTCACATCTGTGATTTTCTGGTATTTTTACATTAAAAGTGAAAATAGAGAAAAATAAAATGCATTTTTGTAAAGGAAAAAAGAAAAAGAAAAGGAAAGAGAGGATGTGAAAAGAAATAAATACATAGAGAAAAAGGGAGAGAGAGAGACATGAAAAGGTAAAAAGAAGAGATAAAAAAGAATGAGGAACAGTGAGAGAAAGAGAAGAGGAAGAGAATAAAAAGATATATATCGAAAGATATGTGAAAGAGAGAAAAAGAAGAAAGAAGAGAAAATAGTGACGGAGAAAGTAGGAGGAATAGGAGGAGGGGGAGAGAGCAAAATAGACAATTCAAGATATGAAAAAATGAAAAAGCAGAAAGTAAAAAAAAAAAATAGACAAATATAGAAACAAAGAAGATGGATATTTCCTGATAATGAATTTACTTTCCAAACTTAATGATTGAAATTCCCACGAAATATTTTCGTTTCTTTGTTCCAATCCTGCAGATTCAAGTCTAAAAACGAACACTGTTGATGAGTCAGAGTTGTTGTAGATAATTTTCTATAAGAAGAACCTGTGTATTTAAGGGTTTGTGGCGCGTTAAAGCAAACAGATTCGTGGTTGGATAACCCAATCAACGAATAACAGCATTGCTGTTAAGCTGAACAGGTTTCCTGTTGGGTAAACTTGTTCGCAGACTGGTTTCTTTGCAAATTCGTTTGTAGTCGAATATAACTTCTGTGATAGGGGTGATATCGGAAACTTTTCGGACTGTAAGTCCTGTGAATGCGTCGACTAACGGGTTCAGTTAAGCCAATGAGTAAGTTAGTTTAAGTTTTAGTTTCGTTTAATAATGTGAGTTGTAGCTATCGGCTTGGAACGAAAAATCGAGGAGCCGAGTTCGAATTCTAGTTGTATTCCTTGGATTCAATTACGCACAAATACCTCTGGGAAAGGTATTAATCCGTCTCTTCCCTCCAGTTATGGGTTAAATAACAGGATAGATTCGGTTCTGTAGCCTTGGCTGGGAACCAGTCTTCCGCAGAAAGCAATGGCAACCTACTGTAGGATAATTATCTATCCAGTCAGTCGTGACTCATTCGAGACGTAATCGTCCAGACTGACTGACTTCGCTTAATAATGGTAATGATAATCGTAACATTATACCTTTCCTTATAAGAAAACATTCTGCATTCACTGAACGAGCCGCTAGTGTTACTTTCGGTTAAACTTTATCAAATCTTTATATGAAAACAATTTTTGACGTAGATAGGTATCTCATAGTGAGTAACTGTTATTGCTCTTTTCATTTCTCAGGCAGGCTCCCCTCCTAAACTTTTACCTAATGACGTGTAAAATGTTAATATTTTCTCTGTGAATTACATGTACTATGCGTTTTAGTTGAAAGTTGTGGTTTCTGTTATTTAGTTCATTTCTTTGTAATTCTATTGCACCAGTGTACGAGGTTCGAAGAAGGAAGCTCCTCACCAAGACCTACAGGCTTCATTCACTCGAAACCGTTTTTAACCGTTGATCCAAGGAAGTGGTTGTATGCAAGAGCAATATACGACCTAACTAGCTAAATATACCATACAATGTATTTATCATCCGTTCGTATGTAAATAATATATACGGCTGATAATATTCTTAAACAATATTTTCCTATTCAAAGAACCTTTCCAATAATCAAAGTTTTTAGTCACAGATTGGTTTAAATATTTAAAAGTAGGTTTTTCAATTTAAAATATAATAATTCGTTATTTAATACGACGGAATATTAGAGAGTTCGTACACTGAAAGAAATAAGAGAGTAAAGGAAAGCGAGAAAAAAGAAGTAACTAGTAACTCTAAGAAGATTGAATGCAACATTGTTAGTAAAAAAGACTGTCCAATATGAGGACGTCAAAATGAACAAGGTACAGAAATTCAAATATCTTGGTAGAGTCTACAGAAATCTGAAAACGCATAGAAATATTTTTTCTCGTTGTTTACCCAATGCAAGGCTCAAGAGACACTGACTGAATGAGATTGTTGAAAGTTGATAACGGTTAATGCTACCCTTGAAGAACTTAAGATTGCAGTCATCTAAATGGAACATCCTTCTTAACAGTGAAATACAGAGGGAAGGAGGATGATTCGATCCTATATTAGTGACACTGTAATGTCTTAGCTGTAAAACTCATAACGGATGGAACTAATGAATGTAACTCATCAGGAAATGTTTGCATAGAAATAGGGATTGCGTAGCGAGTGTCTCACGGCGTTTTATTTGTGAAAAAATAGTTTTGGATGGAAATAATTCATCACCTTCAAGGCTACATAGCGCTTGTCAATGCTGGAGAAAAGGATTGGATACATAGAGAAGTCACTTAAACAAACTGGGAAGAAGTGAAAGTTAAAAACTGGTTATCATCGGAGAAGCGGCAGAAAAAGATGAAAATCAGGGAAAGACACTAACTAAAGGGTGTATGATAGCAGGGTTCCAGTACAACTATTGTATGGCCAATTTGGAATAGAAAATATTCTTTAGCCTGCTCGCTCGTACATTAGAAGAATAACCTGAAAATGACATCAAGCACAGTAACTTCGATTTCAAGATTTAGGAAAGGGGTCACGTGAGGAATGAAAAAATCCCCTGCTTTACAACCTTAAAATCATTCGAAGTGAAAAGGCAGAAAGACTGTGGCAAATTTTGTGCCTAATCTTATGGTGAGTCTTCTTTTTCTACGTGCAGTGACCCTTCAGAACTTAGGCGATCATTGTCCTCTACATCTCCCTATCCCTTATCGCTCTTAATACTCCTTCTGTTATTCCACTCAATCGCCGCGCCACCATCCATCCACTCAAGCCTATCAGGTATGTCGTGCGTTGCTTTCCCTTGTCTCTTTTGTCCTCTATCCTTCTCGTTTCTCAAGCCCTCCTTCCTCATTACATATCTCAAAACAGTCAGCTGTCTTTTCCTGATGTTAAGTATCAGTTTCTTTGTCTTGTTCATCCTCTCCAATATCTAGTCATTTCTCGTGTATTCTGTCCATTTAAAACCTACGAGAACAAATTTCAGATATTAATGCAGGTTCGTTGCATGCAGGTCTTACCCATCATGAAAATAAACATTGCGAACCTTACATGAACTTTTCAATCACTCAATCCCTTACGTAAGTTGTTGATTTCCCCACGCGTTTCTCTAATAACACTAATGGAACTAACTCACTACCAGATCTCTATTTCACTTATACCCCTGACTCTTGCCATGTTATGCAGCTTTGCCCTCTTAGAAAATCTGGTCATGCTGTTGTTTCCGTTACTATATCTTTTTACGTCCCCTCCTCCCAGGAACCTCAGACCAGCAGAATTTCTTAATGCTACTAAAGAGCAGACTGGGTGTCTTTCCACGATTCCATGTTTGACGTCCCTTAAAAGAATAGCTTTAGTCTTCCCGTTGAAGACTGTGCGTTCGAGGTCTCTTCATGGGTTAAAGCTGGCACCGATGCTTTCATCCCAGCCAGGAAGTTGCAGCGTAAACCCCATTCATCCTCCAGGTTCTCCCCTAGTTGCTCGGATGCTATTGCTCACAGAATCACTTCTTCAGGCTTTATCGTAGACACGCGTCTGACCATAATAGGCGCCTTTTTGCCTCTGCTCGTAATCAGTGCAAGAGAATCCTAAATGATGTTAAGCTGTTGTTTGTTGAAAGAATGAAACAGCATATAGCATCTCGCAAGTTCGACTCCAAAGACTACTAGCGTCTCTGTAAAAATGTGTTAAATAATAGCAATCCCTCAATCCCCACTTTAATCAATGAATTTGAGGTTCTCACATCTTTAGCGGACAAGGCTGAATGCTTTGCTCGAAGATTTTTCACATTTGATTCGTCTGGAGTATATGCACCCGATTTCCCACCTAGAATTGAGGCTCAACTAAGTGACGTTAACATTACTCCCTCGCTGGTCTCTGACATAATTTCAAAGCTTGGCCCCCATAAGGCGAGCAGAGGTGACGAAATCCCAATAATTGTCCTGTTGAAATGTGCCCCTGTGCTCTTCTCTGTCCTCCCCAAACTCTACAACTACTGCCTCTCTGCTTCTTGCTTCCCTACACGCTGGCGGACCTTCTCTGTGGTTCCTGTATTTAAGAACGCTGGAGAACCCTCAGACCCCTCCAATTATCACCCTAACAGACTCCTACCAATTTTTGGCAAAGTGTTCGAGGCTATTATTAATGCTGAAGTGGTTCAAAATCCCACAGCGCATGGCCTCATCTCCGATAAACAGTATGGTTTCCGCTTCACCAGATTTACTGCTGATATGTTAACGACCATCACAGGCTCTCGATAAGAACGGCTCGAGCTATTGCACTAGATATTTTAAAGCATTTGACATACTTGCCTTCTACGCAAGCTACATGGCTATAGTATAACTGGACTGTCATTTGACCTTATCCAGTCTTTCCTTCACATCGCATAATGAAGGTAGTATTGAATGGGCATGCTCCCAGATACTATCTCAAGGCTCTGTTCTAGGTCGTACGCCTTTTCTGATCTTCATCAACAATCTCCCTGATGTAATCAGATCCCAAGTAGGCATTTATGCTGACGACACAACAATTTACTCCCGCCTCGATAAGAAACCTGCCGAGGCTGACAAAGCAAACTGCGCTGCTGATCTTGAAAAGGACATCCAATCTGTGGTGGACTGGGTTAAGAAATGGCTCGTAAAATTTAATGCTTCCAAAACGAAGCTATCTAATTTTTATATATCTCAGTTTGTTACCTATCTATTTATTCTAATATATATATATATATATATATATATATATATATATATATATATATATATTATGATATGTGTGTGTGTGTGTGTGTGTGTGTACTCATCTTAGATTACTTATGTTGCTTTCTCTTTGGTTGAAAAACATTTACATTATAATTAAAATTTAAAATCTTGTTAGACAAGAATCTTTCTGATATTTGGTAGATTCCGTCGACAAAAAACAGGATGCACACACTTTTTTACTTTCAGTGTACATATAAACCTTCCTGTCGCAGTTGATCATACATTTTTGCAACTTTTCTTTAGTTGGCTTTTAGCTCTTTCTTAACAGAAAATAACCAGAGCTAAGTGAGTGAATTGCAGAGTAGAGGAAACATCAGTGGATAACGACAAGAAAAAAGGAAACTTTTTTTAGGTTACGTTTTCTTCTACTCCTAGTCATCCTCTTCCTTCTTCTGCTCGGCCTCCTTCTTTTCTTCTTTTCTACCACTTGTTTATCTTTGTGTCTTCCTTAAACTAATTTATGCACTTGTGGCACACGAAGTGACGTTTAGTAAATCATAATATTATACATATGTGTATTTCAAGCTATTTCGACATGCAGTGTATCTCAAAAACATGTAAATTCTCACCTTCAATAAAAAGTTAACTTGCTTTTTTTTTCTTCTGATTTACACGTTAGTATTACTAATGACATCCAGGCTTAGCTTTGGACAAAGAAAGTCTATCCTGAATTGCTACTGGAAGTAAAATTGCAGTTGAAATCCAAAGTCCGTATCAAAGAGTGTTGCATTAAGCCATGCAACTTAACAATCTCACGAAGCTGATAATACAATACACGATGCTGACAAGAACATTTCCGGAAAACCACGGATATCAATCACGCCCTGTGAAATAAGAATGTGGGATAAAATGTTTTCACAGAAGTCCGAAGAAATCTATCGAAATATTGACTGCTATTTATGATTCCAATGCGTATCGTTGTCAGCAGTGTCTGAACTGTAACGGATGTCAATTTGATAACATGGGATGACAAAACCTGGAGAGCATGCATTTATAATAAATATTGTCTTTATAAGCATTATGAAATTAAATATAGTTGGTTACATATAATGCGTTGTGGTGCAATGGATATCGGCTCTGAATAAGAAATCGGATAGCCGTGCAAATAGCCTTGGGAAAGGTATAAATCCATCTCTTCACCTTCTAGCTAGTATTAAATAGTAGGTCAGATTGGATTTTGTAAGCTTGGTTGGCAATCAGTCTACCGCAGGAGGAAATGGCAGTCTTCTGCCTGGTCAGTTATGTCTAGAAAGAGATATGATTACCCAAGCGTGTATCACTTATGGCCTTTAACTGACTGACTGACTTTTACTGTATGTAAGGAACGTGAGCAATTTTTTCTTTGTTCAGGCCATTTTTAAATTTTGGAAACGACCAAAACTTACAAGAGATAAGTCTGATAAATAATATGAAGCACCTATTTTTAAAATGGCTTTCTTAGTCATGAACTTTTGAACACGCATAATATCATTTTTCTTATTACCAAATTGTCTGTGATAATCTACAGTACTGATTTGCTGTTAAATATTTGCTTACTCTTCTTCCAGTGGGGCCATTAAATCTTCAATATGTGGATTTAACCGAACCCTCCCGACAATAAGCGGGATGTGACACAAGATCGTTTTTTTACGTGTGGTGTACCGAGCGTGTAAGCTCGGGCAAACATTCTCTGTAGGCCCCGAATAAGCGAGATCGGATCTTATCTATTTTTCTCCAGACGAGACTTTGCCCATTAGCATAGTCTAATCTGGATTCCTCTCTACCTAAATGAAGAGAGTCTAACAAATTTGAGTGGAACTTATTTGACCTGAGAGCTTAAAGGTTCATATACTTGTATTTGTTTTTGAGTCATCGTGCACATGTTATCACCCTTCTCTGAATAGCCTACCTCATTAAAAAATCACCCGATTTTGAAGTATCTAATATGCAGTAGAAATCAAAAGAAGAGCCATGATTTCTTACGTTTTAAAATTGGTTTAAAAAGCTTGTTGATGGAGTGGTCATCATGTTCACCCAACATATGCTCAATCTGGTTTTTATCGAATCTGACTTCTCCTAAATCTACATATATTAGAGCGTATGGGTTACTATCAAGGTGACGCAGCTCAGAATCTCTCCATAGATCTTTTAGCCGTGTATGGAATCGATGCCATATCAGGCTGGAGGCTATCATACACTATCATTAACCATGACATTTGTTACATCAGTGAAAAGAGAAAAATAAAATTAGTTTGTGATATGATACAAAGTGAGAAATTGCGATAACACTAAATCGTGATTACAGAAAAAATGTTCGTGTTGCAAATGTAAACAAAGAACTAACCTAAAATAGAAGCGTGAGTTATAAATAATTTACGGTTTGTCCATCAAATTTAATTTTCAAAAACAAAATTACAATTGCATGGTATTCAGATATACATTATCCATCATTTGCTGTGACTTATTAACATTTATCAGGCAAGGCACTGATAAATTTCCGCCGGGTATGATGCATAAAAAAGATTTCCATTAAAGGAAAAATTCACCATCAAAGCGTTTTGTAGCGATCGGAAACAGTTATAATCAGTTGGTGACAGCTTAGGTGATCATGGCGGGTGGGACAGAACAGACCAACTGGGTTCTAACATTTGTATACGGCCATGCGTTGTAATGGAGAACCACATTTTCTTTTAATTCATTGGCTACGCTACCATTACCATAAGAAAACTAAGATATGTTCGTGCACTCTAATTTTATTCTTAACTGCCATGTAGGAATTAATATTTTTTATTAATTTTACTCCAAGCAAGGCAAAGGCCACCACTGGTGCTCAGGGAGTTACAGTGAGAGAAAAAAGAACAGGGTACAAGTAGTGTGGATGAAATGATGGATGGATGGAATTCAAGGAGATGGAAAATAGCAATCAACGTTGCGTTTAAACTTTTGGATATTGTAGCTATCAGAGAAGCAAGTAAACAGAGAGAAGTTCCACAGGCAGGAAGTGCGCAAAAAGAAATTGTTAGAGTAGAATAGACGATTATATTTAACTATTTAAACGATGAAGGGATAGGGTCTACGTGCCAACCTAGTGGCACGCGTAAATCCATGTAGTCGGAGCACCAGGAAAAAAAAAGCTTGTCAGAGAAGTTGCCATGAAAATATTTGTAAAAAAGACAGAGGGAAGCTACATCACCTAGATGAGAAAGTGACTAAACTCGAGATGCCAAGTCAGGATCGATTATATTGCAGATCCTTCTTTGGATTATGTCGAGAACCTCGAGGCGAATGGCAGGAGCACACGACCAGACATGACAACAGTACTCAATGCACGGACGAATAGTAGAACTTTAAATTTGCAAGATAGACTCTGAAAAACAAACATTCTGGCGCGGCACAATGACCCAATCTTAGATAACAATGTAGTCGTTCCTCTTCAGGTCGGTTGAGATAACTTTTCTAGCTTATTACAGAAGATTCGAATATATCTTCAAAAAGGATTGTTCGCATTGGAATGATTAAAAGAAAATTTGTCTTTTATTAAAAAAATTATCCCCTGCTGAACATGAAAAGTACATAAATATATAGTTACCCCAACAAAAAAAAAACCACCAAAAAACAAACAACCCCCCCCCCCCAAAAAAAAAAAAACAGGTGAGATAAATTCTGATGAAACTTCAGTAACACTATCGAAAATTTTCGGTGATAAGAGTTCATTATTGAACACTTTAATAAGTTAAGACATTGCATACTACACGTTTGCAACGTCTTAACTTATTAAAGTGTGACGATGAAGATTTTGTTAATTATGCAGGATTCGTGAATTGAGAAGGCGAGAAGTTCAAGTTAAATGAATCAATTCCGTATTTATTTAATTTCCTAATATTCGTACAGGGCTTAACTTCTAATAAGGACGCGGAATAAGATCCAGGATGCTCGCTAAATTAGAAATGAATCCCAAATTAACTCCCCAGAAAATAACGAAAGAGTGTCAACGTATTGTAAATCTGAAACTCAATACCGCAAGGCTTCAGGAAAGAGACATTTCACAATTACGTACCTAAGTGCTGAAAGGGGTTTAAGTAAAGTAAGCATTTAAAAAATAATTGCTTTTTAAGAACAAAAAATGCTACGAATATGGGAAGGCAAGGCACAAAAGTACTTATTACAAATACAAAACATAGAAGAAAAGTAAAAAAGTACGTGAAACGGTAAATACATGGTGTAAAGTCAAAAAGCATAAAGAAAATATTAACAACACATCGAACGTGTTTTTAACTGCGTTAGAAACATCTCAAAATAGGAAATTTGTTTTTGTGAAAATTAATAATGTAAAAATACAACTACAACTAGATACAGAATCCAATATCATGACCACGGAGAAAAATGGCTAACCCCAGATTATTAACTTTTAAAACGTTGCTTCTGGAGTTTCAAGAAAAAATGAATTTTATGAGTGAATTCACTTGTAACATTTCCTTTGTTAACAAAACTAAAAAAAGCGGTGGTTTTTGTATTAAAGAATACAGTTAATTCATTTGGAACAGATTGGTTGCATTATTTGATCTTTGGGAGCACTCACTTAACTCTTTCTGCAACGAAATAAATATTGTCAGCTCGAGTGCAGATACGACAACTGCAAAACCAAAATTAAAGGATGAATTAAAAGGAAGTTTTCCAGAAGTCTTTTTAAAAAGTTAAGGGCATGCACAAAAACAAAAGCTAAATTTGAAGTAAGAGAGAATGTAACACCGATATCTAAGCCAAAAAGGAGTGTATCTTTTACTGCTTAATGTGCTGATTTTTCAGCAAGGCTGAATGAAATTTTGAATCTACTTGTTACCAAGTCCAGGGGAAAGTTTTGCCAAATTAAATGGTGGTAATTTTTTTTTAATTGAACCTGTCAGATGCTTATTCACAAGTACTAGTAGACGAAGAATGCTCAAAACTTTTATCAGTTAACACTCATAAAGGACTATAAAAATTTAGCTTGCAACATTTCGGTATAAAGCAATCTATCCTGCACATTTATAAATCTACCATCCGCCCGTGCATTGAATACTGTTGCCATATCTGGTCGGGTGCCCCTGCTATTCTCCTTGGGCTTCTCAACAAGGTACAGCGGAGGGTCTGTAATGTGATCGATACTGACTTGGCAGACCGCCTGCAGTCTCTCTCTCACCGGCGCGACGTGGCTTCCTTGTGTCTCTTCTATAAATACTTTCATGTCTTCTGCTCTTAGATCACTGGTGCCCACTAGGTTCGAATTTGCACGAGATACTAGATTAGCAACTAGATCCCACCCTTTTACAGTGAAACCTATAAAATGCAACCGCAACTTCTACTCCGACAGTTTCTTTTCTCGAATTCCCTTCCTCATGACTGCTTCCCCGACGGCTACAATCTCCAGGAGTTTAAATGTAAGGTCAATAGACACCTCCTAACACACTAACTCGCTTCCACTCTTTCAAACACTCTTCCCATCCTCCCAACTATCTATCACTTCCCTTCTGACATTTCCTATATCTAACCACTCTTTTTATTTACCTTCCCCTATGTAGCTGCAAGCGCAATAGTGGCAGTGGAATGCCTTGCTTGGGGTGAAACCATTAAAAAAAAATAAAAAGGTATCACTAAGCATAATCCAACAGATTGTGGATACGATTTTTGCTTGTTTGGATTCTGCACAAGCATATTTAGATGATGTACTTATTAAAAGTGAGACATGAAATCAACATACGAAAGATGTAAAAAAAATATTTGAGAGAATAAAAATTGCTGTTTTAAAATCATTGAAGGAAAATGTGAATTGTTTATGTCCATAATTAAATATCTAGAAGAAATTATCGATGCAAATGGTAGACGACCAGATCCTTCAAGTTCGAGCGACATAAACAACATGCCCGCCACAACAATGTATCAAAGTTACAAGCATTTTTAGGCTTTTCTAACCACTATCATGTATATATTCCAAACATGCATGAATTAAGACCATCTTCGAATAACCTGCTAAAATGATATTAAATAGAATTGGTCAGAAAAATGTCAAAGTGATTTCGAAGAGATTAAGAAAGTCTTAACGTCGGACTTGTCACTAACTCATTTTGAACTTAAATTAAAGATTGTGGTTGCATCAGATGCAAGTGATTTGTGTATTGGAGCAGTGATACTACACAAATATGAAGACGGAAAAATTAAACCAATAACCTCATACTTCAAGATCATTAATAGCAGCTGAAAAAGGTTACAGCCAGATAGAAAAGAAGGCATTGGGTATCATATTTGCCATTAAAAGGTTTTATAAATTTATACATAGTAGAATTCATACTACAGACAGACCATTGGTCATTATTGTTCATATATAGATAAAAAGGTATTCCCACACATACAGCGAAAGAACTGCAGTGCTGGAAAACTATCCTATTAAACTGTAATTATAAAATGGATTTCTACCATACAAAAAATTGAATCATGAGGACTGACTATATAGACTAATACCAAAAATCTGCAAACGACTTGACAGCATAGTAATTGCAGCGATAAGGGCCGAAAATGAAATCGATATTGTATTATACATAGGATATTCAGGAATATCGAGGATGAAATCCTTAATAAGGTTTTATACGTATCGGTCAAAAATGGATCGGGATATTGAAAATATAGTGAAATCATGCAGAGAGTGTACTCTGGCAGCAAGGTCACCGCCTATAAAATTTCAACCATAGCCGAAAACCGATATTCCATGGTCCCGAATACATATAAACTTCGCAGGGCCGTTGAACGCAGCATACTATCTAGTGGTAGTTAATAGTTACACCAAATGACCAGAAATATTCAAATGTAGAAACCTTGAAATCAACATCACAAAGAACGACTCAACATAATACAACCTTGAAGTCAAAATCAAAAGAAAAAGGTAGAAACTGTGTAAATAATTAGCTGAAAATAGTTTTGATAATAACTTTTAGAGATAAATAAAGAGCTACATTGAACTTAACGCCGGTGTTAGAGTTCGAGTCGTTTATAGAAATATTCAATGAACAAAACTTAAAAAATCTACCAGCATGTAGATGGAGCAAACTTTTTTGTGTGGTATTGTCAACTGTTATCTAAATTTATTAAATTATAAGTTCCTTTAAGGTATATGATTATGATAACAAGAAATTTGCAGCGAAACAGGTCACAAGCAAGAAGCTCTCAGCTAAGAAATATAATCATGTTAGGACAATTCTCCTTCCCATTCTGCAAAACAAACTATTGCGTGCCTTGCCGAAAAAAGGTTTCAAAGATACCAAATTAATAGAAATGTCTTTAAGCTTCTCTAGATATCAATCGAATTGAAAACTTGTGATTCCCCACTAATATATATATATATATATGTCGACATTTTGGAACCATCCTCTGAATTTTGAAGAATTTCTTAAAAGTTGAATGTTGTATGCCTTTTTCAAATCTAATTTACAAGCTCACTTCAAGCCAAAGATATGTTCTCTTCCTCAAAAGCTTTATAATAATAATAATAATAATAATAATAATAATAATAATAATAATAATAACGATTTATCTTAATAGTGAATTGAGATTTTCTTTAGGCTACTTTGCTGGTTAACAGTAGTCTTACAGCTGGTGTATATTAAATTTGAGGTACGTTCACCTTATAAAACCATAATCAATGAAGATCATCGGGAAGTGGTGTTAAAGTGAAAAAAAAATGTAGAAATATTAAAAACAACAACATTATTTGAAGAGCTGATGAACTTTATCGAATGTCAAGGAATCTGTATTAACATACAAAATAAATACAAAAAAATGATTCAGTTATGTTAGCGTGTTAATCAAACTTTTTGTAGCGTATATCTTTTGGATTGATTCATAAATAAAAATTTATGATGAAGTTCATTTGCATAATACAACCGTACATTCACGAGCAAATTATTATTAATATATTTGAAAAAAAAAAGGATGAAGATAGGTATTATGAGCTGAATTTCATCTGATATATTTCTTATATAAATATATACTGAAATGTTTGCCAGTATCAGTTTGTTAAGACTAATTTTATTGCGAAAAAACTAAAAAAAAAAAGACCAAAAAACAATAACAAAAAAAGAAATTGGCCAATAAAATCTATGATATTTTTGTACGTTTGTTATTTAGTAATGTATATTTATAACACACATCGTTGGATACATAATCAACTATATATATATATATATATATATATATATATATATATATATATATATATATATATATGCGAGAGTGTATAAAACATTGATATATATATCATTGCAATTTCACACACACACACACACACACACACACACACACACACACACACATATATATATATATATTTGATGTGTATAAAAACTAAGTAAATTGAATTTCTACGCTGATGGATTGATTCTTACGTTCAGTTTTCTTTAAGAAGATTGGAAAGATATGAGGAAAGGGAAAAATCCAATAGAAAAATGAAGCATTGCGTGAAAGGTTTGAGAAAATGAAAAGAATGGCACACGGGACAGTTGGGTCGGGAATAGGGGGAAACCTAAAGAGTTGGGGAATGAAAGTGAGAGATAGATGGAAGAAAAGCATATGTACAAATGGAGTGACTGAGTGACGAGGGGAGATAGCTTCATACTGTTTCTTAACAGCAGCAGAATGTCTTTGTTAAGTGGTCAGTCAATATAACTCGCTGTTTAAGTAAGTCGAACAGTGATTGGAAGAAGCTGTAGGTGGAAGGCAGCGGAAGTGAGTTGTGGTCGATAATACGCATGCGCATGTGTTCCTGTGTACCAGTATATCTATGCGTACGAGTGGAGATCAGAGAATGTTATAAAATGGTTTACGCGCGTACCTGTAGTTAACGTATTATGAGTGAATTTGTGTATGTACGGGGATTAATATTTCGGTGTGCCATGGTAGAAGAGATTTTACAAGAACTGAATTGCTTGTTTGCGTGATGCTTCTTGAAATTATACGTAAAAATGGGGATTTGTAATGCTCAGCCATCTTCAAAGATTCTCGACAAAGAGAGAGAGTGAGAGAGAGAGAGAGAGAGAGAGAGAGAGAGAGAGAGAGAGAGAGAGAGAAAGAAATAAAGAAAGGGAGGGAGGGAGAGAGAGGAGATCTAGAAGACGTCTCCAATTAGCTGTCAAATCATCTTCATTAACTTCAACGTCGAATCAGGGCTGACTCTTCACTCTTTTCCAGCAATTAGTGCTATTCTAATTTTCAATGCGATCTTTTCCCATGGTGGTAGTGAAGAGCTAAGAGTTCAAGTTTCTCGTGGGCCGATTTGTGTTAATATCCGAATAATGTCCTTAAGAAGGCATGAATCCATCTTTCCCAGTAGATGACGTCAAAATTAACTTTTTACACCTAGCATCAATAAATATTGTTGCGTCTGGTATATCTCGCAGTCTCAGTACTCGATACGCGGTACACTGTTACGCGTGACGAATTGGAGTGCCGACAGTTATCGGCTTAGCACTTAAATACAACTCTACTACTTCGCATAGGATAACACAAATATATTGGATGGTAATGTGTGAATAGATAGCTGCCGACAAATAACCTTAATTGCCTGGAGAGATGTTATGAAGGCTCCATCTTGATATTCTAATGAGTAATTAGATAATTGGATAACTAGTTTATTTATATATGTTATATAGTTGTTTATTTATATATGGTATTTATATATATATTTAAAAGTGGACATTGAAGTTAATACCAAAAGGTGACAGTTTCTTTCATGATAATCGCAATCGTCATGCCTGTTTAGCTTAAAACAGAATCTCGCCTTTGGGTGTTGACTTCAATGTCCACCTCTATAAATATATATTTATATACGCTAGCTCTCTGATATTGAGCACGTTAACACATTGATACAGAAGATCATAAAACTATATTATATATATATATATATATATATATATATATATATATATAAAATCTAGGGTTTATTTTTTATAAAGTTAGGTTAGGGTTAGTAACAGTATATATATATATATATAATATATATATATATATATATATATTGTTACTAACCCTAACCTAACTTTATAAAAAATAAACCCTAGATTTTAGAAGTACTTTAAATAAAGAGTCAGTACATTAAGAAAGTGTAGAAATTGACGCCAATAAGATAAAATAGTTTTATTTAAACTTGCATGCATGTAAATTGATTGAGTATCTTATAAGTTGTGTCTACTTGAATTCCTTACATTTATTTACAAACAACACGCGACATTGGAACGAGAAATCGGGGACCCGAGTTCGAATTCCAGTTGAATTCCTTGTATTCAGTTACGCGCAAATACCCTTGGGAAAAGTATTAACCCGCCTCTTCTCTCCAGTTATGAATTTATGGGTTAAATAATAAGACAGATTGGGTTCTATAGCCTAGGTTGGCAACGAGTCTACCGCAGAAATTAATGGCAACCTAATGCGAGATAATCCTCTGCCTAGTCAGTCATGTCACTTTCAAGACATGGTCGCCCAAAGCGTATATAACGTATGGCACTTAACTTACTTATACTCCCCCTCCTGGATAACGTGATAGTATGTTGACCTGACCGGATGATTCCAGACACCCAGATGACCTTGACACCAAGAAGAGTGACTAGCTTTGCACGCACGGATAGAAATCCATATTTGAAATTAAGAAGTCACCTTGGCGTGAAAAATTTGGATTTGCAAAATTAGTCTTATTTTAGAATTCAAACTGAACAGACGGTTTGCTATCATCGCGATGGTTTTACTATGGTTTCATATGCATAAATCCCGTAGAAATCTAATGAGATTTCGGAATTAAGAAGTTGATTTAAAGGAATCAACTTTAGTACACTGACAGTGATAATCACAATTAGATAAGAAAACATCATCTTTCCATCTGACGAAGAAAATAAAATAAAAATAGAGAGAAAGAAAAAAGAGAAAACATTGAAAAAATGAGATACACACAAAAACACTGAAAAGAAAGAGAAAGAAAAACGAGAAACTTTGGTGAACCTCAGATAAGTCTATATTTCTGACTTGTTTAATTTTGACTTGTTTTGATTCTCATTTGAAATGCAATTCAGTTGACTTTGTGTTGTTTTTCAAATTTTTTTCACCTTTTATGAGATGAGAATCCCCTTTTTTGTCTCATATCGAAATCCTTATCATTTTTCCATTAGTCGTACCATTTTCTATATATATATTTTATTTTGAATTAACTAATATATATATATATATATATATATATATATATATGTAAATATACGAAATAAAATATTTACAATTTATTGTAATTTATATCTTTGATTTACTATGTCTAACCACTCCTTCTCTTTACCTTCCCCTATGTAGCCCCATGCGCAATAGTGGCAGTGGAATGCCTTGCTTGGGGTGAGATGATTAAAAAAAAACAAAAAAAAAAAACAAACTAATAAATCACTATTAATAAACTAAATAATTTGCATTTTCTCTTGTAGACAGAGAAAGCATGGTTCGTTTACTGATTTAGAGAGTCTAGCTTGTTTGAGAATTTTCTATTTAACAGTGGGTGTTTTATTCCTCTCTTAAAAATTCGAAACATATTTAGAAAGCGAAGGCATATTTCGTTTGTTCGTAATTTGTAAATATGCTAAAAAATTAACTTTACTATCCTGTTAAAATAATCCAATTTATAATTTCTCTCTTTGTCATATTGTCTTTTTATTTACATTATATTAATAATTGTGATATATTTTACTTTTAGGTATTATATTGTGTTCAATATTTACTGATAATATCTTTAGCCATATATTACCTTTTTAGATTTATTATTCTTTTCCCTGATGTACTGATAGTAATTCTAATTACACACACACACACACACACACACACACACACACACACACACACACACACACACACACACACATATATATATAGTTTAATTTTTATTTTTATGATAATTTATAATATTAATTCGGTTTAATTTAGTTTTTATATTACTTATCCTTCATTTTACATTCTATAAAAAAATCTGTTTAGTCTGAGTTTGTGATTTCACTTAAAAATGCCATAAAATTTGAATTGTAACATTGTAACTTACTGTTGATCCTTATTTCCGTTTAAATTTGAATTACAATTTTTAACATCATTTTTCATTGGCTTTTCCTAACAGCTTCTCTTTTTTTTACTTTCCACTTCTTTTATCTCGTTGTCAATTTTTCTTATACATCTCGCCTTTTGCTTATTTTCTATTTTCTATATAGTATTTCTTATGCTTTCTTTTTTTCTTTTTGACATTTTTCTTTCCTCTTTCTTTTACTTTTCTTGATTTCTTATTTGCTTTTCTTATTCTTCCTTTTCTCGTATTTCTTTATTAATTATTTTATCTTGTACGAACATTTTCCAAAAACGGAATGTGAAGTTAATGCTTAATAAAATAAACTTTAAATAAAGCGTTTACTATCATCATTTCTAATTACCTGACGACGACGACGACACATTTTTTTTTCTATGTCGAAACAAAATCTACAGGTTTTTAGTAGTTATTTACATGTTTTAATGTAAATGTTAGGTAATGATATATATTACATGGAAAAATGCGCACCTGAAAAGCAATATTCTTAAGATTATTTTAACCTGAAAAAGAACAGGACAAAAGATTAAACCTGGAAAAGTAAAGGACAAGATATTCTAGTGAAGTAAAAAATAAGAAATGTCTTGCTGAAAAGATTGTATTCAAATTTCATAGTAAAAGATTTCTTATTTTACTTTTCCAGGTTTAATCTTTTGTCCTGTTCTTTTTCAGGTTCAGTATAATTTGAAGAATATTACTTTTCATGAGTGCATTTTTCTATGTGATCCATGATTTTTCCAGGCATTTATATGAATTCAATATACATTTAATGTTGAAAACCGCATTCAAAAATAGTAAAATGAAAATAATTATATGAAGGTGATTAAAAAAATAAATAAATTGATTATTTATAATTAATTCTGATAATCAATTCTGATAAAATGAAAACTGATAAGCAAAGTTTGATTGACAAAAAGGATAAAAGATATCATCAAAATTTAAATGTTGAAAACCGCATCCAAAAATATGAAACAGAAAAAGTTATAAAGAATGATTTATTATTAGAAGCATAAGTCATTCACTCACTTATGTACTTCCCTTTTCGGACTTCACATATATGTAACATTTTTTTCTACCGAAACAAAATTAAAAAATTTTTTTTCAAAATGTAGCTAAGGAGGTTTCCTATTTAACTCAGTAAACTGTTTGAAATTTGGTTAAAAACTGAATTAGTGGTGAAGCATGAAAACTGCCTAGATTCAATCAATGTCGGACTTAAAATATATTCAACCACTGCCGTAGTTGAATTATATATATATATATATATATATATATATATATATATATATAATGTTTTTTATCATTTCACCCCAGGCAAGGCAGTTTTACTACCACTGTTGCGCAGGGGGTTACATAGAGAAAAGTGATGAGAAAGCGGGGTAGGTTATAGCGGGTATCAGGAGGAGAGTAATAGAAGGATGAGAATACCGGTGTGATGGAGGTGGAGTGCATTGGAGAAAAGAGCTTGAGAGAAAGGATGCGAGTTAGTGAGATAGGAGATGACTATTGACTTTACATTTAAATTTCTGGAGATTGTAGTTGTCGGGGAAGCAAGTATCGATTAAATAAGTGCCATACGTGATACACGCTTTGGGCTATCTTGTCTCGAAAGAGACATGACTGACTGGGCAGAAGATTAGCCTGCAGTAGGTTGCCATTGCTTTCTGTGGTAGACTGGTTGCCAGCCAAGGCTATAGAACCCAATCTGTCCTATTATTTAACCGATAACTGGAGGGAAGTGACGGAGTAATTCTTTTCCCAACGGTATTTGTGTACGTGAATGCAAGAGATTCAATTGGAATTCAAACTCGGCACCCTGATTTGTCGTTCCGAGTCGATACAACAACGCACATCCCCAAGTAAGCAAGTATACGGAAGGAAATTCTACAAGCGGCATGTGCTAGAAGAGAAGCTGTTAGAGTAGAAAGTGCGGTTACATTTTATGTTTCACTGTAAAAGGGTGAGACCTAGTTGCTAGTCTAGCAGTTCGTGTAAATTCATACATAGGGGGCACCAGTGAGCTAAGTTCATTGGAGCAGAAGCCGTGATTTGTAGTATTTGTTGAAGAGGCACAGAGAAGCCACATCATACCAGTAAGAGAGCAGCTGCAGCCGAGTTGCCAAGTCGGTATCGATCACATTACAGATTCTTCACTGGATTTTGTCAATAACCCCGAGGTTAATAGCAGAGGCACCCGACCAGATGAGATAGCAGTATTCAATAAATGGGCGGATGGTAGATTTATATATGTGCAGGATGGATTCAGACGGGAAAAATTTAATGGCCCTGCACAGTGAACCGACCTTCTTAGCAGCTGATTTAGCTATGGATTCGATATAGTCAAACCACTTTGTTGTCTGCTGAGTGTGTTAGGCCAAGGAAGCGTTGTGATTTGATTTCAGGGAGGCTAGCCTGATTCATGCTAATAGGGAGTAAGAGCGATTGTCTATGATGGTTAATAGATAGCAGCTTCGTTTTGGAAGCATTAAAATTTACGAGCCATTTCTTAACCGTGTCCACCACAGATTGGAGGTCCTTCTAAAGTCGGCAGCGAGGTTCGCTTTGTCAACCTCAGCAGATTTTTGATCGAGGCGAGACTAAACGGTAGTGTATATGTCTACTTGGGATCTTATTACATCGGAGAGATCGTTAATGAAGATCAGAAAAAGCGTAGGATCTAGAATAGAGCCTTGAGAGACACCTGCGTTCGTATGATAGTATTGGGAGGCATATCCGTTCAATAATACCTTCATTGAGCGATTTGAGAGGAATGACTGGATTAGGTCAAACAACTGTCCTGTTATACCATAGCCTCGCAGCTTGCGTAGAAATTCAGCTTGCCAGACTCTATCAAACGCTTTGAAAATATCCAGGGCAACAGTTCGAGCTTTGCCGTTTTTGTCGAGAGCCTGGTATATATACTCAGTGATGGTCGTTAGCATATCAGCAGTAGACTTGGTGAAGCAGAAACCATACTGTTTGTCCGACAGAGTCTGTGGGCAATTAGATAGAGATAGAGAGAGAGAGAGAGAGAGAGAGAGAGAAAGAGAGAGAGAGAGAGTAAGAGAGAGAAAGAAAGAGAGGGTAAAGTTATGTAATTTAGTTATATATATTACTTCAAACTTTATAGTAGATTAAATATATTTGAAACAGACGGGAAATTTTTATATTAATGTGTATTTCATCAATTCGAGAAATCTTAAAAAGTAAAAAGTGCTCTCCACCGTTTTATCCGGCCAGTAAGGCTCCATTTTCGCTTATTTGTAACACACACACACACACACACACACACACACACACACATATATATATATATATATATATATATATATATATAGTCAAAGTACCAGTATAGAGTATCTCGTACTTAAGTGTCTGTTGCAATGATAGTATCCGTAAGCAGTAACTGTATGATTTCCTCAAGAACACAACGAGGAAAAGCTCGCTCTAGTTCATTTTATCAGGATTAACGCAGTGTACAATGGTAATGGAGACTTTGTCAGAATTATTTTTCACGTGAGAATCTCAAACGAGGTATTCGTAAGGATCTTGGTGTTAATCTCACTGAAAATATTGGTAAAAAAACTTGATCGAATGAGTGACGAATGTAGTCGCATCGGTCTACGTAAGGCAGGCCTTGAAAATCATCGAAGATCCCACACATATTGAAGTCATTCATTACATATTATGTATAATTTATATAAAAGAAAACTACTGTAAAAGACGTCCAGCGTTGCAAGACAATGTAAAACCCTAACATGACTAAAAAGACACATTCACTTTTGCACATATTTTAGGATGAATCAAGCAATAACCTTGCTCAAAATCGAGTCGCAGTTCTCTCCACTAGATTCCATGAATATTCAAGAAAATGGGATGGTCACATCCTTTGTCGGATGTCTTCTGAATGCCCTTCAAATGCCTTCCGGACATCTTGAACCCGGTGTCCCAAATGAAGTATTTTTTTTTATTAACCCTGCGTTGCAGTCAGTGGTCATTAGCGTATTTATGCGGGCAAGCGAAATCAACTCTACTACATGCAGACTCCATTTCGTTATGAAAACACAAGTTTCTTTGTTAATTGAGATCCATGGGTTCTGCGCCAAACGTGAAATTTACATTTAAACTCGATCATTAGTAACTGTGATTAAACAGAATAAGCCGCACAATTTTAGTTTTTTCGGATTCTATTAGCGATGTGATGAATCTAGATGTATACTGTCGGTTAAAATGTTTACAGACACACTGAATTTCGACGTGTCGCCTTAATAATGAAGGCTCAGTGCTTTTTACAAACCTAATTTAATTTTTCACTTAGAGTCAGAGGGTGTTACTCTTCAGGAAGTATTTTATCGTACATTCAATAATCATAACATTAATAATGATAATAACGTAATTAACTGCATAAAACTTTAGCTCTTTTTACATAATTTACCTTGGTTAATGGCACTCATATGGACGGTGGATTAAAAAACTGAAAGCCAAGAACAAATGGGTCAGCTTGTTTCCTCACCTTGCCTTATAAGGGCTTAGGTGAATCAAAAGGGCGACGACACTTACTAATTATTAAATCTAGAGAGTGTCCTCAGTCCTTTCTCATATGGAGTACGTTGGTAGAATTGGGATACTTTAGTTGTTTTCGATTATCATTTTCACACGTCGATGTGTAGCATGTGATTTTGTCAAGTATCGCACCTTCACTACATGTCTGTAGGGTGCACACACACACACACACACACACACACACACACACACACACACACACACAGGGCGATGGGTAAATTGTCTCCACTTTATATATTTTAATTTGGCGCAATTTCTCTTGTTTCAATCGGAACATTCTAAAACTTAGTTATACTTGCACTAATAATTTAAGAAAAATAATTAAATTTCATAACAATTATACATTGATATTATATAACAATAATAATAGTAATCCTATTACTGATCTTAATTTTTCCCATAGAAACAACATATGCAATTGTAGAAATCCAAC